>OZ026856.1:25891574-26401698 GCA_964023215.1 Eledona agricola | reverse complement strand
TAGCCGAAGTAATTTATATGAGTTTGGCATAGTTTGCTATGGTTACTAGCATTTTTTTGTAATTTAAAAGTGATTGGGTTTAGTTTGTTGTGGTAAGGGTTAGTTGGTGATGATTTATGGTAGCCAAAGTAATTTAGGTGAGTTTGGCATAGTTTGCTATGGTTACTAGGATTTTTTTGTAATTTAAAAGTGATTGGGTTTAGTTTGTTGTGGTAAGGGTTATTTGGTGATGATTTATGGTAGCCGAAGTAATTTATATGAGTTTGGCATAGTTTGCTATGGTTACTAGCATTTTTTTGTAATTTAAAAGTGATTGGGTTTAGTTTGTTGTGGTAAGGGTTAGTTGGTGAAGATTTAGAGTAGCCGAAGTAATTTATGTGAGTCTGGCATAGTTTGTTATGATTTGTACACCTTTTTTTGTAATTTTAAGACGATATGGTTTGGTTTGTTGTGGTAAGGGATAGTTGGGGGTGATTTACGGTAGCCGAATTAATTTAGGTGATTCTGGTATAGTTTGTTATGATTTTTAGCATTTTTTTGTTATTTTGAAGTGATTGGGCTTAGTTTGTTGCTGTAAAGTGTAGTTGGGGGTGATTTTTGATAGCCGAAGTAATTTAGGTGAGTTTGGCATAGTTTGCTAGGGTTAGTAGCATTTTTTTGTAATTTAAAAGTGATTGGGTTTAGTTTGTTGTGGTAAGGGTTAGTTGGTGATGATTTATGGTAGCCGAAGTAATTTAGATGACTTTGGCATAGTTTGCTATAGTTACTAGAATTTTTTTGTAATTTAAAAGTGATTGGGTTTACTTTGTTGTGGTAAGGGTTAGTTGGTGATGATTTAGAGTAGCCGAAGTAATTTAGGTGAGTCTGGTATAGTTTGTTATGATTTTTAGCATTTTTTTGTAATTTTAAAGTGATTGGGCTTAGTTTGTTGCTGTAAAGTGTAGTTGGGGTTGATTTTTGATAGCCAAAATAATTTAGGTGAGTTTGGCCTAGTTTATTATGGTTAGTAGCATTTTTTTGTAATTTAAAATTGATTGGGTTTAGTTTGTTGTGGAAAGGGTTAGTTGGTGATGATTTAGAGTAGCCGAAGTAATTTAGGTGAATCTGGCATAGTTTGTTATGATTTGTACACAATTTTTTTTGTAATTTTAGGATGATATGGTTTGGTTTGTTGTGGTAAGGGATAGTTGGGGGTGATTTACGGTAGCCGAAATAATTTAGATGATTCTGGTATAGTTTGTTATGATTTTTAGCATTTTTTTGTAATTTTAAAGTGATTGGGTTTAGTTTGTTGTGGTAAGTGTTAGTTGGTGATGCTTTAGAGCAGCCGAAGTAATTTAGGTTAGTCTGGCATTGTTTGTTATAATTTGTACACCTTTTTTTGTAATTTTAAGATGATATGGTTTGTTTTGTTGTGGTAAGGGATAGTTGGGGGTGATTTACGGTAGCCAAAGTAATTTAGGTGATTCTGGTATAGTTTGTTATGATTTTTAGCATTTTTTTGTAATTTTAAAGTTATTGGGCTTAGTTTGTTGCTGTAAAGTGTATTTGGGTGTGATTTTTGATAGCCGAAGTAATTTAGGTGAGTTTGGCATAGTTTGCTATGGTTAGTAGCATTTTTTTGTAATTTAAAAGTGATTGGGTTTAGTTTGTTGTGGTAAGGTTTAGTTGGTGATGATTTAGAGTAGCCGAAGTAAATTAGGTGAGTCTGGCATAGTTTGTTATGATTTGTACACCTTTTTTTGTAATTTTAAGATGATATGGTTTGGTTTGTTGTGGTAAGGGATAGTTGGGGTGATTTACGGTAGCCGAAGTAATTTAGGTGATTCTGGTATAGTTTGTTATGATTTTTAGCATTTTTTTGTAATTTTAAAGTGATTGGGCTTAGTTTGTTGGTGTAAAGTGTAGTTGGGGGTGATTTTTGATAGCCGAAGTAATTTAGGTGAGTTTGGCATAGTTTGCTATGGTTAGTAGCATTTTTTTGTAATTTAAAAGTGATTGGGTTTAGTTTGTTGTGGTAAGGGTTAGTTGGTGATGATTTAGAGTAGCCGAAGTAATTTAGGTGAGTCTGGCATAGTTTGTTATGATTTGTACACCTTTTTTTGTAATTTTAAGACCATATGGTTTGGTTTGTTGTGGTAAGGGATAGTTGGGGGTGATTTACGGTAGCCGAAGTAATCTAGGTGATTCTGGTATAGTTTGTTATGATTTTTAGCATGTTTTTGTAATTTTAAAGTGATTGGGCTTAGTTTGTTGCTGTAAAGTGTAGTTGGGGGTGATTTTTGATAGCCGAAGTAATTTTGGTGAGTTTGGCATAGTTTGCTATGGTTAGTAGCATTTTTTTGTAATTTAAAAATGATTGGGTTTAGTTTGTTGTGGTAAGGGTTAATTGGTGATGATTTAGAGTAGCCGAAGTAATTTAGGTGAGTCTGGCATAGTTTGTTATGATTTGTACACCTTTTTTTGTAATTTTAGGATGATATGGTTTGGTTTGTTGTGGTAAAGGATAGTTGGGGGTGATTTACGGTAGTCGAAGTAATTTAGGTGACTCTGGTATAGTTTGTTATGATTTTTAGCACTTTTTTGTAATTTTAAAGTGATTGGGCTTAGTTTGTTGCTGTAAAGTGTAGTTGGGGGTGATTTTTTATAGCCGAAGTAATTTAGGTGAGTTTGGCATAGTTTGCTATGGTTAGTAGCATTTTTTTGTAATTTAAAAGTGATTGGGTTTAGTTTGTTGTGGTAAGGGTTAGTTGGTGATGACTTAGAGTAGTCGAAGTAATTTAGGTGAGTCTGGCATAGTTTGTTATGATTTGTACACCTTTTTTTGTAATTTTAAGATGATATGGTTTGGTTTGTAGGTGTAAGGGATAGTTGGGGGTGATTTACGGTAGCCGAAGTAATTTAGGTGATTCTGGTATAGTTTGTTATGATTTTTAGCATTTTTTTGTAATTTTAAAGTGATTGGGCTTAGTTTGTTGCTGTAAAGTGTAGTTGGGGGTGATTTTTGACAGCCGAAGTAATTAAGGTGAGTTTAGCATAGTTTGCTATGGTTAGTAGCATTTTTTTGTAATTTAAAAGTGATTGGGTTTAGTTTGTTGTGGTAAGGGTTATTTGGTGATGATTTAGTGTAGCCGAAGTAATTTAGGTGAGTCTGGCATAGTTTGTTATGATTTGTACACCTTTTTTTGTAATTTTAAGATGATATGGTTTGGTTTGTTGTGGTAAGGGATAGTTGGGGGTGATTTACGGTAGCCGAAGTAATTTAGGTGATTCTGGTATAGTTTGTTATGATTTTTAGCATTTTTTTGTAATTTTAAAGTGATTGGGTTTAGTTTGTTGCTGTAAAGTGTAGTTGGGTGTGATTTTTGATAGCCGAAGTAATTTAGGTGAGTTTGGCATAGTTTGCTATGGTTAGTAGCATTTTTTTGTAATTTAAAATTGATTGGGTTTAGTTTGTTGTGGTAAGGGTTAGTTGGTGATGATTTAGAGTAGCCGAAGTAATTTAGGTGAGTCTGGCATAGTTTGTTATGATTTGTACACCTTTTTTTGTAATTTTAAGATGATATGGTTTGGTTTGTTGTGGTAAGGGATAGTTGGGGCTGATTTACGGTAGCCGAAGTAATTTAGGTGATTCTGGTATAGTTTGTTATGATTTTTAGTATTTTTTTGTAATTTTAAAGTGATTTGGCTTAGTTTGTTGCTGTAAAGTGTAGTTGGGGGTGATTTTTGATTGCCGAAGTAATTTAGGTGAGTTTGGCATAGTTTGCTATGGTTAATAGCATTTTTTTTAATTTAAAAGTGATTGGGTTTAGTTTGTTGTGGTAAGGGTTAGTTGGTGATGATTTAGAGTAGCAGAAGTAATTTAGGTGAGTCTGGCATTGTTTGTTATGATTTGTACACCTTTTTTTGTAATTTTAAGATGATATGGTTTGGTTGGTTGTGGTAAGGGATAGTTAGGGGTGATTTACGGTAGCCGAAGTATTTTAGGTGATTCTGGTATAGTTTGTTATGACTTTTAGCATTTTTTTGTAATTTTAAAGTGATTGGGCTTAGTTTGTTGCTGTAAAGTGTAGATGGGGGTGATTTTTGATAGCCGAAGTAATTGAGGTGAGTTTGGCATAGTTTGCTATGGTTAGTAGCATTTTTTTGTAATTTAAAAGTGATTGGGTTTAGTTTGTTGTGGTAAGGGTTAGTTGGTGATTATTTAGAGTAGCCGAAGTAATTTAGGTGAGTCTGGCATAGTTTGTTATGATTTGTACAACTTTTTTTGTAATTTTAAGATGATATGGTTTGGTTTGTTGTGGTAAGGGATAGTTGGGGGTGATTTACGGCAGCCGAAGTAATTTAGGTGATTCTGGTATAGTTTGTTATGATTTTTAGCATTTTTTTGTAACTTTAAATTGATTGGGCTTAGTTTGTTGCTGTTAACTGTAGTTGGGGGTGATTTTTGATAGCCGAAGTAATTTAGGTGAGTTTGGCATAGTTTGCTATGGCTAGTAGCATTTTTTTGAATATAAAAGTGATTGGGTTTAGTTTGTTGTGGTAAGGGTTAGTTGGTGATGATTTAGAGTAGCCGAAGTAATTTAGGTGAGTCTGGCATAGTTTGTAATGATTTGTACACCTTTTTTTGTAATTTTAAAACGATATGGTTTGGTTTGTTGTGGTAAAGTATAGTTGGGGGTGATTTACGGTAGCCGAAGTAATTTATGTGATTCTGGTATAGTTTGTTATGATTTTTAGCATTTTTTTGTAATTTTAATGTGATTGGGCTTAGTTTGTTGCTGTTAACTGTAGTTGGGGGTGATTTTTGATAGCCGAAGTAATTTAGGTGAGTTTGGCATAGTTTGCTATGGCTAGTAGCATTTTTTTTAATTTAAAAGTGATTGGGTTTAGTTTGTTGTAGTAAGGGTTAGTTGGTGATGATTTAGAGTAGCCGAAGTAATTTAGGTGAGTCTGGCATTGTTTGTTATGATTTGTACACCTTTTTTTGTAATTTTAAGATGATATGGTTTGGTTTGTTGTGGTAGGGGATAGTTGGGGGTGATTTACGGTAGCCGAAGTAATTTAAGTGATTCTGGTATAGTTTGTTTTGATTTCTAGCATTTTTTTGTAATTTTAAAGTGATTGTGCTTAGTTTGTTGCTGTAAAGTGTAGTTGGGGGTGATTTTTGATAGCCGAAGTAATTTAGGTGAGTTTGGCATAGTTTGCTATGGTTAGTAGCATTTTTTTGTAATTTAAAAGTGATTGGGTTTAGTTTGTTGTGGTAAGGGTTAGTTGGTGATGATTTAGAGTAGCCGAAGTAATTTAGGTGAGTCTGGCATAGTTTGTTATGATTTGTACACCTTTTTTTGTAATTTTAAGATGATATGGTTTGGTTTGTTGTGGTAAGGGATAGTTGGGGGTGATTTACGGTAGACGAAGTAATTTAGGTGATTCTGGTATAGTTTGTTATAATTTTTAGCATTTTTTTGTAATTTTAAAGTGATTGGGCTTACTTTGTTGCTGTAAAGTGTAGATGGGGGTGATTTTTGATAGCCGAAGTAATTGAGGTGAGTTTGGCATAGTTTGCTATGGTTAGTAGCATTTTTTTGTAATTTAAAAGTGATTGGGTTTAGTTTGTTGTGGTAAGGGTTAGTTGGTGATGATTTAGAGTAGCCGAAGTAATTTAGGTGAGTCTGGCATAGTTTGTTATGATTTGTACACCTTTTTTTGTAATTTTAAGATGATATGGTTTGGTTTGTTGTGGTAAGGGATAGTTGGGGGTGATTTACGGTAGCCAAAGTAATTTAGGTGATTCTGGTATAGTTTGATTTGATTTTTAGCATTTTTTTGTAATTTTAAAGTGATTGGGCTTAGTTTGTTGCTGTAAAGTGTAGTTGGAGGTGATTTTTGATAGCCGAAGTAATCTAGGTGAGTTTGGCATAGTTTGCTATGGTTAGTAGCATTTTTTTGTAATTTAAAAGTAATTGGGTTTAGTTTGTTTTGGTAAGGGTTAGTTGGTGATGATTTAGAGTAGCCGAAGTAATTTAGGTGAGTCTGGCATAGTTTGTAATGATTTGTACACCTTTTTTTGTAATTTTAAGACGATATGGTTTGGTTTGTTGTGGTAAGGGATAGTTGGGGGTGATTTACGGTAGCCGAAGTAATTTAGGTGATTCTGGTATAGTTTGTTATGATTTTTAGCATTTTTTTGTACTTTTAATATGATTGGGCTTAGTTTGTTGCTGTAAAGTGTAGTTGGGGGTGATTTTTGATAGCCGAAGTAATTTAGGTGAGTTTGGCATAGTTTGCTATGGCTAGTAGCATTTTTTTTTAATTTAAAAGTGATTGTGTTTAGTTTGTTTTGGTAAGGGTTAGTTGGTGATGATTTAGAGTAGCCGAAGTAATTTAGGTGAGTCTGGCATAGTTTGTAATGATTTGTACACCTTTTTTTGTAATTTTAAGACGATATGGTTTGGTTTGTTGTGGTAAGGGATAGTTGGGGGTGATTTACGGTAGCCGAAGTAATTTAGGTGATTCTGGTATAGTTTGTTATGATTTTTAGCATTTTTTTGTAATTTTAATATGATTGGGCTTAGTTTGTTGCTGTAAAGTGTAGTTGGGGGTGATTTTTGATAGCCGAAGTAATTTAGGTGAGTTTGGCATAGTTTGCTATGGCTAGTAGCATTTTTTTTTAATTTAAAAGTGATTGTGTTTAGTTTGTTGTGGTAAGGGTTAGTTAATGATGATTTAGAGTAGCCGAAGTAATTTAGGTGAGTCTGGCATTGTTTGTTATGATTTGTACACCTTTTTTTGTAATTTTAAGATGATATGGTTTGGTTTGTTGTAGTAAAGGATAGTTGGGGGTGATTTAGGGTAGCCAAAGTAATTTAGGTGATTCTGGTATAGTTTGTTATGATTTGTACACCTTTTTTTGTAATTTTAAGACGATATGGTTTGGTTTGTTGTGGTAAAGGATAGTTGGGGGTGATTTACGGTAGCCGAAGTAATTTATGTGATTCTGGTATAGTTTGTTATGATTTTTAGCATTTTTTTGTAATTTTAATGTGATTGGGCTTAGTTTGTTGCTGTTAACTGTAGTTGGGGGTGATTTTTGATAGCCGAAGTAATTTAGGTGAGTTTGGCATAGTTTGCTATGGCTAGTAGCATTTTTTTTAATTTAAAAGTGATTGGGTTTAGTTTGTTGTGGTAAGGGTTAGTTGGTGATGATTTAGAGTAGCCGAAGTAATTTAGGTGAGTCTGGCATTGTTTGTTATGATTTGTACACCTTTTTTTGTAATTTTAAGATGATATGGTTTGGTTTGTTGTGGTAAGGGATAGTTGGGGGTGATTTACGGTAGCCGAAGTAATTTAGGTGATTCTGGTATAGTTTGATATGATTTTTAGCATTTTTTTGTAATTTTAAAGTGATTGGGCTTAGTTTGTTGCTGTAAAGTGTAGTTGGAGGTGATTTTTGATAGCCGAAGTAATCTAGGTGAGTTTGGCATAGTTTGCTATGGTTAGTAGCATTTTTTTGTAATTTAAAAGTAATTGGGTTTAGTTTGTTTTGGTAAGGGTTAGTTGGTGATGATTTAGAATAGCCGAAGTAATTTAGGTGAGTCTGGCATAGTTTGTAATGATTTGTACACCTTTTTTTGTAATTTTAAGACGATATGGTTTGGTTTGTTGTGGTAAGGGATAGTTGGGGGTGATTTACGGTAGCCGAAGTAATTTAGGTGATTCTGGTATAGTTTGTTATGATTTTTAGCATTTTTTTGTAATTTTAATATGATTGGGCTTAGTTTGTTGCTGTAAAGTGTAGTTGGGGGTGATTTTTGATAGCCGAAGTAATTTAGGTGAGTTTGGCATAGTTTGCTATGGCTAGTAGCATTTTTTTTTAATTTAAAAGTGATTGTGTTTAGTTTGTTGTGGTAAGGGTTAGTTAATGATGATTTAGAGTAGCCGAAGTAATGTAGGTGAGTCTGGCATTGTTTGTTATGATTTGTACACCTTTTTTTGTAATTTTAAGATGATATGGTTTGGTTTGTTGTGGTAAAGGATAGTTGGGGGTGATTTAGGGTAGCCGAAGTAATTTAGGTGATTCTGGTATAGTTTGTTATCATTTTTAGCACTTTTTTGTAATTTTAAAGTGATTGGGCTTAGTTTGTTGCTGTAAAGTGTATTTGGGGGTGATTTTTGATAGCCGAAGTAATTTAGGTGAGTTTGGCATAGTTTGCTATGGTTAGTAGCATTTTTTTGTAATTTAAAATTAATTGGGTTTAGTTTGTTGTGGTAAGGGTTAGTTGGTGATGATTTAGAGTAGCCGAAGTAATTTAGGTGAGTCTGCCATAGTTTGTTATGATTTGTACACCTTTTTTTGTAATTTTAAGATGATATGGTTTGGTTTGTTGTGGTAAGGGATAGTTGGGGGTGATTTACGGTAGACAAAGTAATTTAGGTGATTCTGGTATAGTTTGTTATGATTTTTAGCATTTTTTTGTAATTTTAAAGTGATTGGGCTTAGTTTGTTGCTGTAAAGTGTAGATGGGGGTGATTTTTGATAGCCGAAGTAATTGAGGTGATTTTGGCATAGTTTGCTATGGTTAGTAGCATTTTTTTGTAATTTAAAAGTGATTGGGTTTAGTTTGTTGTGGTAAGGGTTAGTTGGTGATGATTTAGAGTAGCCGAAGTAATTTAGGTGAATCTGGCATAGTTTGTTATGATTTGTACACCTTTTTTTGTAATTTTAAGATGATATGGTTTGGTTTGTTGTGGTAAGGGATAGTTGGGGGTGATTTACGGTAGCCGAAGTAATTTAGGTGATTCTGGTATAGTTTGTTATGATTTTTAGCATTTTTTTGTAATTTTAAAGTGATTGGGCTTAGTTTGTTGCTGTAAAGTGTAGTTGGAGGTGATTTTTGATAGCCGAAGTAATCTAGGTGAGTTTGGCATAGTTTGTTATGGTTAGTAGCATTTTTTTGTAATTTAAACGTAGTTGGGTTTAGTTTGTTTTGGTAAGGGTTAGTTGGTGATGATTTAGAGTAGCCGAAGTAATTTAGGTGAGTCTGGAATAGTTTGTAATGATTTGTACACCTTTTTTTGTAATTTTAAAACGATATGGTTTGGTTTGTTGTGGTAAGGGATAGTTGGGGGTGATTTACGGTAGCCGAAGTAATTTAGGTGATTCTGGTATAGTTTGTTTTGATTTTTAGCATTTTTTTGTAATTTTAATGTGATTGTGCTTAGTTTGTTGCTGTAAAGTGTATTTGGGGGTGATTTTTGATAGCCGAAGTAATTTAGGTGAGTTTGGCATAGTTTGCTATGGCTAGTAGCATTTTTTTTAATTTAAAAATGATTGGGTTTAGTTTGTTGTGGTAAGGGTTAGTTAATGATGATTTAGAGTAGCCGAAGTAATTTAGGTGAGTCTGGCATTGTTTGTTATGATTTGTACACCTTTTTTTGTAATTTTAAGATGATATGGTTTGGTTTGTTGTGGTAAGGGATAGTTGGGGGTGATTTACGGTAGCCGAAGTAATTTAGGTGATTCTGGTATAGTTTGATATGATTTTTAGCATTTTTTGTAATTTTAAAGTGATTGGGCTTAGTTTGTTGCTGTAAAGTGTAGTTGGAGGTGATTTTTGATAGCCGAAGTAATCTAGGTGAATTTGGCATAGTTTACTATGGTTAGTAGCATTTTTTTGTAATTTAAATGTAATTATGTTTAGTTTGTTTTGGTAAGGCTTAGTTGGTGATGATTTAGAGTAGCCGAAGTAATTTAGGTGAGTCTGGCATAGTTTGTAATGATTTGTACACCTTTTTTTGTAATTTTAAGACGATATGGTTTGGTTTGTTGTGGTAAGGGATAGTTGGGGGTGATTTACGGTAGCCGAAGTAATTTAGGTGATTCTGGTATAGTTTGTTATGATTTTTAGCATTTTTTTGTAATTTTAATATGATTGGGCTTAGTTTGTTGCTGTAAAGTGTAGTTGGGGGTGATTTTTGATAGCCGAAGTAATTTAGGTGAGTTTGGCATAGTTTGCTATGGCTAGTAGCATTTTTTTAAATTTAAAAGTGATTGTGTTTAGTTTGTTGTGGTAAGGGTTAGTTAATGATGATTTAGAGTAGCCGAAGTAATTTAGGTGAGTCTGGCATTGTTTGTTATGATTTGTTCACCTTTTTTTGTAATTTTAAGATGATATGGTTTGGTTTGTTGTGGTAAAGGATAGTTGGGGGTGATTTAGGGTAGCCGAAGTAATTTAGGTGATTCTGGTATAGTTTGTTATGATTTTTAGCACTTTTTTGTAATTTTAAAGTGATTGGGCTTAGTTTGTTGCTGTAAAGTGTATTTGGGGGTGATTTTTGATAGCCGAAGTAATTTAGGTGAGTTTGGCATAGTTTGCTATGGTTAGTAGCATTTTTTTGTAATTTAAAATTAATTGGGTTTAGTTTGTTGTGGTAAGGGTTAGTTGGTGATGATTTAGAGTAGCCGAAGTAATTTAGGTGAGTCTGGCATAATTTGTTATGATTTGTACACCTTTTTTTGTAATTTTAAGACGATATGGTTTGGTTTGTTGTGGTAAGGGATAGTTGGGGGTGATTTACGGTAGCCGAAGTAATTTAGGTGATTCTGGTATAGTTTGTTATGATTTTTAGCATTTTTTTGTAATTTTAATGTGATTGGGCTTAGTTTGTTGCTGTAAAGTGTATTTGGGGGTGATTTTTGATAGCCGAAGTAATTTAGGTGAGTTTGGCAAAGTTTGCTATGGCTAGTAGCATTTTTTTTAATTTAAAAGTAATTGGGTTTAGTTTGTTGTGGTAAGGGTTAGTTGGTGATGATTTAGAGTAGCCGAACTAATTTAGGTGAGTCTGGCATAGTTTGTTATGATTTGTACACCTTTTTTTGTAATTTTAAGATGATATGGTTTGGTTTGTTGTAGTAAGGGATAGTTGGGGTGATTTGCGGTAGCCGAAGTAATTTAGGTGATTCTGGTATAGTTTGTTATGATTTTAAGCATTTTTTTGTAATTTTAAAGTGATTGGGCTTAGTTTGTTGCTGTAAAGTGTAGTTGGGGGTGATTTTTGATAGCCGAAGTAATTTAGGTGAGTTTGGCATAATTTGCTATGGTTAGTAGCATTTTTTTAAATTTAAAAGTGATTGGGTTTAGTTTGTTGTGGTAAGGGTTAGTTGGTGATGATTTAGAGTAGCCGAAGTAATTTAGGTGAGTCTGGCATTGTTTGTTATGATTTGTACACCTTTTTTTGTAATTTTAAGATGATATGGTTTGGTTTGTTGTGGTAAGGGATAGTTGGGGGTGATTTACGGTAGCCGAAGTAATTTAGGTAATTCTGGTATAGTTTGTTTTGATTTTTAGCAATTTTTTTGTAATTTTAAAGTTATTGGGCTTAGTTTGTTGCTGAAAAGTGTATTTGGGGGTTATTTTTGATAGCCGAAGTAATTTAGGTGAGTTTGGCATAGTTTGCTATGGTTAGTAGCATTTTTTGTAATTTAAAAGTGATTGGGTTAAGTTTGTTGTGGTACGGGATAGTTGGGGTTGATTTACGGTAGACGAAGTAATTTAGGTGATTCTGGTATAGTTTGTTATGATTTTTAGCATTTTTTTGTAATTTAAAAGTGATTGGGTTTAGTTTGTAGTGGTAAGGGTTAGTTGGTGATGATTTAGAGTAGCCGAAGTAATTTAGGTGAGTCTGGAATAGTTTGTTATGATTTGTACACCTTTTTTTGTAATTTTAAGATGATATGGTTTGGTTTGTTGTGGTAAGGGATAGTTGGGGGTGATTTACGGTAGACGAAGTAATTTAGGTGATTCTGGTATAGTTTGTTATGATTTTTAGCATTTTTTTGTAATTTTAAAGTAATTGGGCTTAGTTTGTTGCTGTAAAGTGTAGTTGGGGGTGATTTTTGATAGCCGAAGTAATTGAGCTGTGTTTCGCATAGTTTGCTATGGTTAGTAGCTTTTTTTTGTAATTTAAAAGTGATTGGGTTTAGTTTGTTGTGGTAAGGGTTAGTTGGTGATGATTTAGAGTAGCCGAGGTAATTTAGGTGAGTCTGGCATAGTTTGTTATGATTTGTACACCTTTTTTTGTAATTTTAAGATGATATGGTTTGGTTTGTTGTGGTAAGGGATAGTTGGGAGTGATTTACGGTAGACGAAGTAATTTAGGTGATTCTGGTATAGTTTGTTATGATTTTTAGCATTTTTTTGTAATTTTAATGTGATTGGGCTTAGTTTGTTGCTGTAAAGTGTAGTTGGGGATGATTTTTGATAGCCGAAGTAATTTAAGTGAGTTTGGCATAGTTTGCTATGGTTAATAGCATTTTTTTGTAATTTAAAAGTGATTGGGTTTAGTTTGTTGTGGTAAGGGTTAGTTGGTGATGATTTAGAGTAGCCGAAGTAATTTAGGTGAGTCTGGCATAGTTTGTTATGATTTGTACACCTTTTTTTGTAATTTTAAGACGATATGGTTTGGTTTGTTGTGGTAAGGGATAGTTGGGGGTGATTTACGGTAGCCGAAGTAATTTAGGTGATTCTGGTATAGTTTGTTATGATTTTAAGCATGTTTTTGTTATTTTAAAGTGATTGGGCTTAGTTTGTTGCTGTAAAGTGTAGTTGGAGGTGATTTTTGATAGCCGAAGTTATTTAGGTGAGTTTGGCATAGTTTGCTATGGTTAGTAGCATTTTTTTGTAATCTAAAAGTGATTGGGTTTAATTTGTTGTGGTAAGGGTTATTTGGTGATGATTTAGAGTAGCCGAAGTAATTTAGGTGAGTCTGGCATAGTTTGTTTTGATTTGTACACCTTTTTCTGTAATTTTAAGATTATATGGTTTGGTTTGTTGTGGTAAGGAATAGTTGGGGGTGATTTACGGTAGCCGAAGTAATTTAGGTGATTCTGGTATAGTTTGTTATGATTTTTAGCATTTTTTTGTAATTTTAATGTGATTGGGCTTAGTTTGTTGCTGTAAAGTGTAGTTGGGCGTGATTTTTGATAGCCGAAGTAATTTAGGTGAGTTTGGCATAGTTTGCTATGGTTAGTAGCATTTTTTTGTAATTTAAAAGTGATTGGGTTTAGTTTGTTGTGGTAAGGGTTAGTTGGTGATGATTTAGATTAGCCGAAGTAATTTAGGTGAGTCTGGCATAGTTTGTTATTATTTGTACACCTTTTTTTGTAATTTTAAGATTATATGGTTTGGTTTGTTGTGGTAAGGAATAGTTGGGGGTGATTTACGGTAGCCGAAGTAATTTAGGTGATTCTGGTATAGTTTGTTATGATTTTTAGCATTTTTTTTGTAATTTTAATGTGATTGGGCTTAGTTTGTTGCTGTAAAGTGTAGTTGGGGGTGATTTTTGATAGCCGAAGTAATTTAGGTGAGTTTGGCATAGTTTGCTATGGTTAGTAGCATTTTTTTGTAATTTAAAGTGATTGGGTTTAGTTTGTTGTGGTAAGGGTTAGTTGGTGATGATTTAGATTAGCCGAAGTAATTTAGGTGAGTCTGGCATAGTTTGTTATGATTTGTACACCTTTTTTTGTAATTTTAGGATGATATGGTTTGGTTTGTTTTGGTAAGAGATAGTTGGGGGTGATTTACGGTAGACGAAGTAATTTAGGTGAATCTGGTATAGTTTGTTATGATTTTTAGAATTTTTTTGTAATTTTAAAGTGATTGGGCTTAGTTTGTTGCTGTAAAGTGTAGTTGGGAGTGATTTTTGATAGCCGAAGTAATTTAGATGAGTTTGGCATAGTTTGCTATGGTTAGTAGCATTTTTTTGTAATTTAAAAGTGATTGGGTTTAGTTTGTTGTGGTAAGGGTTAGTTGGTGATGATTTAGATTAGCCGAAGTAATTTAGGTGAGTCTGGCATAGTTTGTTATTATTTGTACACCTTTTTTTGTAATTTTAAGATTATATGGTTTGGTTTGTTGTGGTAAGGAATAGTTGGGGGTGATTTACGGTAGCCGAAGTAATTTAGGTGATTCTGGTATAGTTTGTTATGATTTTTAGCATTTTTTTTGTAATTTTAATGTGATTGGGCTTAGTTTGTTGCTGTAAAGTGTAGTTGGGGGTGATTTTTGATAGCCGAAGTAATTTAGGTGAGTTTGGCATAGTTTGCTATGG
This sequence comes from Eledona agricola, assembly GCA_964023215.1. Taxonomy (NCBI): domain Eukaryota; kingdom Metazoa; phylum Arthropoda; class Insecta; order Coleoptera; family Tenebrionidae; genus Eledona; species Eledona agricola. Next base: position 26,387,586 of record OZ026856.1, on the reverse strand, counting down.
TTAGTAGCATTTTTTTGTAATTTAAAGTGATTGGGTTTAGTTTGTTGTGGTAAGGGTTAGTTGGTGATGATTTAGATTAGCCGAAGTAATTTAGGTGAGTCTGGCATAGTTTGTTATGATTTGTACACCTTTTTTTGTAATTTTAGGATGATATGGTTTGGTTTGTTTTGGTAAGAGATAGTTGGGGGTGATTTACGGTAGACGAAGTAATTTAGGTGAATCTGGTATAGTTTGTTATGATTTTTAGAATTTTTTTGTAATTTTAAAGTGATTGGGCTTAGTTTGTTGCTGTAAAGTGTAGTTGGGAGTGATTTTTGATAGCCGAAGTAATTTAGATGAGTTTGGCATAGTTTGCTATGGTTAGTAGCATTTTTTTGTAATTTAAAAGTGATTGGGTTTAGTTTGTTGTGGTAAGGGATAGTTGGGGATGATTTACGGTAGCCGAAGTAATTTAGGTGATTCTGGTATAGTTTGTTATGATTTTTAGCATTTTTTTGTAATTTTAAAGTGATTGGGCTTAGTTTGTTGCTGTAAAGTGTAGTTGGGGGTGATTTTTGATAGCCGAAGTAATTTAGGTGAGTTTGGCATAGTTTGCTATGGTTAGTAGCATTTTTTTGTAATTTAAAAGTGATTGGGTTTAGTTTGTTGTGGTAAGGGTTAGTTGGTGATGATTTAGAGTAGCCGAAGTAATTTAGGTGAGTCTGGCATAGTTTGTTATGATTTGTACACCTTTTTTTGTAATTTTAAGACGATATGGTTTGGTTTGTTGTGGTAAGGGATAGTAGGGGGTGATTTACGGTAGCCGAAGTAATTTAGGTGATTCTGGTATAGTTTGTTATGATTTTTAGCATGTTTTTGTTATTTTAAAGTGATTGGGCTTAGTTTGTTGCTGTAAAGTGTAGTTGGGGGTGATTTTTGATAGCCGAAGTAATTTAGGTGAGTTTGGCATAGTTTGCTATGGTTAGTAGCATTTTTTTGTAATTTAAAAGTGATTGGGTTTAGTTTGTTGTGGTAAGGGTTAGTTGGTGATGATTTAGAGTAGCCGAAGTAATTTAGGTGAGTCTGGCATAGTTTGTTGTGATTTGTACAACTTTTTTTGTAATTTTAAGATTATATGGTTTGGTTTGTTGTGGTAAGGAATAGTTGGGGGTGATTTACGGTAGCCGAAGTAATTTAGGTGATTCTGGTATAGTTTGTTATGATTTTTAGCATTTTTTTGTAATTTTAATGTGATTGGGCTTAGTTTGTTGCTGTAAAGTGTAGTTGGGCGTGATTTTTGATAGCCGAAGTAATTTAGGTGAGTTTGGCATAGTTTGCTATGGTTAGTAGCATTTTTTTGTAATTTAAAGTGATTGGGTTTAGTTTGTTGTGGTAAGGGTTAGTTGGTGATGATTTAGATTAGCCGAAGTAATTTAGGTGAGTCTGGCATAGTTTGTTATGATTTGTACACCTTTTTTTGTAATTTTAAGATGATATGGTTTGGTTTGTTTTTATAAGAGATAGTTGGGGGTGATTTACGGTAGACGAAGTAATTTAGATGATTCTGGTATAGTTTGTTATGATTTTTAGAATTTTTTTGTAATTTTAAAGTGATTGGGCTTAGTTTTGTTGCTGTAAAGTGTAGTTGGGAGTGATTTTTGATAGCCGAAGTAATTGAGGTGAGTTTGGCATAGTTTGCTATGGTTAGTAGCATTTTTTTGTAATTTAAAAGTGATTGGGTTTAGTTTGTTGTGGTAAGGGTTAGTTGGTGATGATTTAGAGTAGCCGAAGTAATTTAGGTGAGTCTGGCATTGTTTGTTATGATTTGTACACCTTTTTTTGTAATTTTAAGATGATATGGTTTGGTTTGTTGTGGTAAGGGATAGTTGGGGGTGATTTACGGTAGCCGAAGTAATTTAGGTGATTCTGGTATACTTTGTTTTGATTTTTAGCATTTTTTTGTAATTTTAGAGTGATTGTGCTTAGTTTGTTGCTGTAAAGTGTAGTTGAGGGTGATTTTTGATAGCCGAAGTAATTTAGGTGAATTTGGCATAGTTTGCTATGGTTAGTAGCATTTTTTTGTAATTTAAAAGTGATTGGGTTTAGTTTGTTGTGGTAAGGGTTAGTTGGTGATGATTTAGAGTAGCCGAAGTAATTTAGGTGAGTCTGGCATTGTTTGTTATGATTTGTACACCTTTTTTTGTAATTTTAAGATGATATGGTTTTATTTGTTGTGGTAAGGGATAGTTGGGGGTGATTTACGGTAGCCGAAGTAATTTAGGTGATTCTGGTATAGTTTGTTTAGATTTTTAGCATTTTTTGGTATTTTAAAAGTGATTGTGCTTAGTTTGTTGCTGTAAAGTGTAGTTGGGGGTGATTTTTGATAGCCGAAGTAATTTAGGTGAGTTTGGCATAGTTTGCTATGGCTAGTAGCATTTTTTTTAATTTAAACGTGATTGGGTTTAGTTTGTTGTGGTAAGGGTTAGTTGGTGATGATTTAGAGTAGCCGAAGTAATTTAGGTGAGTCTGGCATAGTTTGTTATGATTTGTACACCTTTTTTTGTAATTTTAAGATGGTATGGTTTGGTTTGTTGTGGTAGGGGATAGTTGGGGGTGATTTACGGTAGCCGAAGTAATTTAGGTGATTCTGGTATAGTTTGTTTTGATTTTTAGCATTTTTTTGTAATTTTAATGTGATTGGGCTTAGTTTGTTGCTGTAAAGTGTAGTTGGGCGTGATTTTTGATAGCCGAAGTAATTTAGGTGAGTTTGGCATAGTTTGCTATGGTTAGTAGCATTTTTTTGTAATTTAAAAGTGATTGGGTTTAGTTTGTTGTGGTAAGGGTTAGTTGGTGATGATTTAGATTAGCCGAAGTAATTTAGGTGAGTCTGGCATAGTTTGTTATTATTTGTACACCTTTTTTTGTAATTTTAAGATTATATGGTTTGGTTTGTTGTGGTAAGGAATAGTTGGGGGTGATTTACGGTAGCCGAAGTAATTTAGGTGATTCTGGTATAGTTTGTTATGATTTTTAGCATTTTTTTTGTAATTTTAATGTGATTGGGCTTAGTTTGTTGCTGTAAAGTGTAGTTGGGGGTGATTTTTGATAGCCGAAGTAATTTAGGTGAGTTTGGCATAGTTTGCTATGGTTAGTAGCATTTTTTTGTAATTTAAAGTGATTGGGTTTAGTTTGTTGTGGTAAGGGTTAGTTGGTGATGATTTAGATTAGCCGAAGTAATTTAGGTGAGTCTGGCATAGTTTGTTATGATTTGTACACCTTTTTTTGTAATTTTAGGATGATATGGTTTGGTTTGTTTTGGTAAGAGATAGTTGGGGGTGATTTACGGTAGACGAAGTAATTTAGGTGAATCTGGTATAGTTTGTTATGATTTTTAGAATTTTTTTGTAATTTTAAAGTGATTGGGCTTAGTTTGTTGCTGTAAAGTGTAGTTGGGAGTGATTTTTGATAGCCGAAGTAATTTAGATGAGTTTGGCATAGTTTGCTATGGTTAGTAGCATTTTTTTGTAATTTAAAAGTGATTGGGTTTAGTTTGTTGTGGTAAGGGATAGTTGGGGATGATTTACGGTAGCCGAAGTAATTTAGGTGATTCTGGTATAGTTTGTTATGATTTTTAGCATTTTTTTGTAATTTTAAAGTGATTGGGCTTAGTTTGTTGCTGTAAAGTGTAGTTGGGGGTGATTTTTGATAGCCGAAGTAATTTAGGTGAGTTTGGCATAGTTTGCTATGGTTAGTAGCATTTTTTTGTAATTTAAAAGTGATTGGGTTTAGTTTGTTGTGGTAAGGGTTAGTTGGTGATGATTTAGAGTAGCCGAAGTAATTTAGGTGAGTCTGGCATAGTTTGTTATGATTTGTACACCTTTTTTTGTAATTTTAAGACGATATGGTTTGGTTTGTTGTGGTAAGGGATAGTAGGGGGTGATTTACGGTAGCCGAAGTAATTTAGGTGATTCTGGTATAGTTTGTTATGATTTTTAGCATGTTTTTGTTATTTTAAAGTGATTGGGCTTAGTTTGTTGCTGTAAAGTGTAGTTGGGGGTGATTTTTGATAGCCGAAGTAATTTAGGTGAGTTTGGCATAGTTTGCTATGGTTAGTAGCATTTTTTTGTAATTTAAAAGTGATTGGGTTTAGTTTGTTGTGGTAAGGGTTAGTTGGTGATGATTTAGAGTAGCCGAAGTAATTTAGGCGAGTCTGGCATAGTTTGTTGTGATTTGTACAACTTTTTTTGTAATTTTAAGATTATATGGTTTGGTTTGTTGTGGTAAGGAATAGTTGGGGGTGATTTACGGTAGCCGAAGTAATTTAGGTGATTCTGGTATAGTTTGTTATGATTTTTAGCATTTTTTTGTAATTTTAATGTGATTGGGCTTAGTTTGTTGCTGTAAAGTGTAGTTGGGCGTGATTTTTGATAGCCGAAGTAATTTAGGTGAGTTTGGCATAGTTTGCTATGGTTAGTAGCATTTTTTTGTAATTTAAAGTGATTGGGTTTAGTTTGTTGTGGTAAGGGTTAGTTGGTGATGATTTAGATTAGCCGAAGTAATTTAGGTGAGTCTGGCATAGTTTGTTATGATTTGTACACCTTTTTTTGTAATTTTAAGATGATATGGTTTGGTTTGTTTTTATAAGAGATAGTTGGGGGTGATTTACGGTAGACGAAGTAATTTAGATGATTCTGGTATAGTTTGTTATGATTTTTAGAATTTTTTTGTAATTTTAAAGTGATTGGGCTTAGTTTGTTGCTGTAAAGTGTAGTTGGGAGTGATTTTTGATAGCCGAAGTAATTGAGGTGAGTTTGGCATAGTTTGCTATGGTTAGTAGCATTTTTTTGTAATTTAAAAGTGATTGGGTTTAGTTTGTTGTGGTAAGGGTTAGTTGGTGATGATTTAGAGTAGCCGAAGTAATTTAGGTGAGTCTGGCATTGTTTGTTATGATTTGTACACCTTTTTTTGTAATTTTAAGATGATATGGTTTGGTTTGTTGTGGTAAGGGATAGTTGGGGGTGATTTACGGTAGCCGAAGTAATTTAGGTGATTCTGGTATACTTTGTTTTGATTTTTAGCATTTTTTTGTAATTTTAGAGTGATTGTGCTTAGTTTGTTGCTGTAAAGTGTAGTTGAGGGTGATTTTTGATAGCCGAAGTAATTTAGGTGAATTTGGCATAGTTTGCTATGGTTAGTAGCATTTTTTTGTAATTTAAAAGTGATTGGGTTTAGTTTGTTGTGGTAAGGGTTAGTTGGTGATGATTTAGAGTAGCCGAAGTAATTTAGGTGAGTCTGGCATTGTTTGTTATGATTTGTACACCTTTTTTTGTAATTTTAAGATGATATGGTTTCATTTGTTGTGGTAAGGGATAGTTGGGGGTGATTTACGGTAGCCGAAGTAATTTAGGTGATTCTGGTATAGTTTGTTTAGATTTTTAGCATTTTTTGGTATTTTAAAAGTGATTGTGCTTAGTTTGTTGCTGTAAAGTGTAGTTGGGGGTGATTTTTGATAGCCGAAGTAATTTAGGTGAGTTTGGCATAGTTTGCTATGGCTAGTAGCATTTTTTTTAATTTAAACGTGATTGGGTTTAGTTTGTTGTGGTAAGGGTTAGTTGGTGATGATTTAGAGTAGCCGAAGTAATTTAGGTGAGTCTGGCATAGTTTGTTATGATTTGTACACCTTTTTTTGTAATTTTAAGATGGTATGGTTTGGTTTGTTGTGGTAGGGGATAGTTGGGGGTGATTTACGGTAGCCGAAGTAATTTAGGTGATTCTGGTATAGTTTGTTTTGATTTTTAGCATTTTTTTGTAATTTTAAAGTGATTATGCTTAGTTTGTTGCTGTAAAGTGTAGTTGGGGGTGATTTTTGATAGCCGAAGTAATTTAGGTGACTTTGGCCTAGTTTGCTATGGTTAGTAGCATTTTTTTGTAATTTAAAAGTGATTGGGTTTAGTTTGTTGTGGTAAGGGTTAGTTGGTGATGATTTAGAGTAGCCGAAGTAATTTAGGTGAGTCTGGCATTGTTTGTTATGATTTGTACACCTTTTTTTGTAATTTTAAGATGATATGGTTTTATTTGTTGTGGTAAGGGATAGTTGGGGGTGATTTACGGTAGCCGAAGTAATTTAGGTGATTCTGGTATAGTTTGTTTAGATTTTTAGCATTTTTTGGTATTTTAAAAGTGATTGTGCTTAGTTTGTTGCTGTAAAGTGTAGTTGGGGGTGATTTTTGATAGCCGAAGTAATTTAGGTGAGTTTGGCATAGTTTGCTATGGCTAGTAGCATTTTTTTTAATTTAAACGTGATTGGGTTTAGTTTGTTGTGGTAAGGGTTAGTTGGTGATGATTTAGAGTAGCCGAAGTAATTTAGGTGAGTCTGGCATTGTTTGTTATGATTTGTACACCTTTTTTTGTAATTTTAAGATGATATGGTTTTATTTGTTGTGGTAAGGGATAGCTGGGGGTGATTTACGGTAGCCGAAGTAATTTAGGTGATTCTGGTATAGTTTGTTTAGATTTTTAGCATTTTTTGGTATTTTAAAAGTGATTGTGCTTAGTTTGTTGCTGTAAAGTGTAGTTGGGGGTGATTTTTGATAGCCGAAGTAATTTAGGTGAGTTTGGCATAGTTTGCTATGGCTAGTAGCATTTTTTTTAATTTAAACGTGATTGGGTTTAGTTTGTTGTGGTAAGGGTTAGTTGGTGATGATTTAGAATAGCCGAAGTAATTTAGGTGAGTCTGGCATAGTTTGTTATGATTTGTACACCTTTGTTTGTAATTTTAAGATGATATGGTTTGGTTTGTTGTTGTAAGGGATAGTTGGGGGTGATTTACGGTAGCCGAAGTTATTTAGGTGTTTCTGGTATAGTTTGTTATGATTTTTAGCATTTTTTTGTAATTTTAAAGTGATTGGGCTTAGTTTGTTGCTGTAAAGTGTAGTTGGGGGTGATTTTTGATAGCCGAAGTAATTTAGGTGACTTTGGCCTAGTTTGCTATGGTTAGTAGCATTTTTTTGTAATTTAAAAGTGATTGGGTTTAGTTTGTTGTGGTAAGGGTTAGTTGGTGATGATTTAGAGTAGCCGAAGTAATTTAGGTGAGTCTGGCATAATTTGTTATGATTTGTACACCTTTTTTTGTAATTTTAAGACGATATGGTTTGGTTTGTTGTGGTAAGGGATAGTGGGGGGTGATTTACGGTAGGCGAAGTAATTTAGCTGATTCTGGTATAGTTTGTTATGATTTTTACCATGTTTTTGTTATTTTAAAGTGATTGGGCTTAGTTTGTTGCTGTAAAGTGTAGTTGGGGGTGATTTTTGATAGCCGAAGTAATTTAGGTGAGTTTGGCATAGTTTGCTATGATTAGTAGCATTTTTTTGTAATTTAAAAGTGATTGGGTTTAGTTTGTTGTGGTAAGGGTTAGTTGGTGATGATTTAGAGTAGCCGAAGTAATTTAGGTGAGTCTGGCATAGTTTGTTATGATTTGTACACCTTTGTTTGTAATTTTAAGATGATATGGTTTGGTTTGTTGTTGTAAGGGATAGTTGGGGGTGATTTACGGTAGCCGAAGTAATTTAGGTGTTTCTGGTATAGTTTGTTATGATTTTTAGCATTTTTTTGTAATTTTAAAGTGATTGGGCTTAGTTTGTTGCTGTAAAGTGTAGTTGGGGGTGATTTTTGATAGCCGAAGTAATTTAGGTGACTTTGGCCTAGTTTGCTATGGTTAGTAGCATTTTTTTGTAATTTAAAAGTGATTGGGTTAAGTTTGTTGTGGTAAGGGTTAGTTGGTGATGATTTAGAGTAGCCGAAATAATTTAGGTGAGTCTGGCATAGTTTGTTATGATTTGTACACCTTTTTTTGTAATTTTAAGATGATATGGTTTGGTTTGTTGTGGTAAGGGATAGTTGGGGGTGATTTACGGTAGCCGAAGTAATTTAGGTGTGTAATGGAAAAATCCCCAAATTGTAGTATATTTCCATAACAGGAAGTTCATATTTTATTTTTGTATTAATCGGCATTTGCTGATGCACTTTTGCAATTGTTCACCAATAAGCTAATGCGGTGTTTATTGACCGGATGCCGACTTAATAAATTGAGGTAAACTCAGGTCAAAAGGAAGTTACGATCAGACTAGCGTCGCGAACGAACTATGTAGCTTAAATATGGTGAATAAATAAATGCTAGTGAAACAACCCTCGACTTGTGATTTTCCCCGGTACCAACATTACATGGCGATCCTGCCAGCGCCAGCAAAGCTGGAAAAGTTAAAGGTCTGAAGATAGTGATGATTTAATTAGTGCAAAGTGTTGCAAACAGATAAAAGGGGCAAAACATGTGTAACTCAAAAGTGACCAACAGCGGGCAACAGCAATGCGGCGAGTTGAGAGAAGGATCCGACAGGAAGCCGAGCATCGTCCAGCAGAGACTAAGATTGTGGGATGCTGTCCAAATTGAGGAACCTCAACGAGGAGCTGCGCGCGTCCAGGGACAACCTTAAAAAGGACAACACAGGACGTCGACAAAACAGGGACCACAACAAACGAAAATGCAGTGAATTAGTGCGATTGCAAGAATTTCGAAATAAATTAAGTAAAGAGTGTGCGGTAAGTTAAGTTAGTTAAGTAAGTTAAGTATGGAGGAAAAATTTAATTTTAAAACGGCCGCGAGCCTTTTGCCGAAGTTGAGTGGTAATACGGAATCTGTTCACGGATTAATTGAAGGAATTGAATTGTATGAACCTACTCTTGATGTCGCAGGAAAAGCTCAATTAATAAATTATGTACTAAAGGCATGTATTCCGTATAATCAAAAGATTAGATTCAACAACACATACGAAGCCGCGCGCGAATTAATAGTAGATTTAAAAAAGCACTTCCTTCCGAGAGAATCAGCACCAGCATTATTAATGCAACTTCAAAATTGTCGCCAAGGACATAAAAATATTCACGAGTATGGACAAAGCGTTGCTGAACTGCTAGCAAAGTTAACCCTAGCACAGACAGGGGATAATATAGAGAATGTAGATATTTTTAGGCGCGAAAATGAAAAAGTCGCGGTAGATGTATTTGGACGGGGTATCCAAAATGGGGAGCTCCGTACAATTATTAAAAGCAGGAAGTACAAATTATTGAATAACGCGATTAATGCGGCAAAAGATGAGACGATACAATTTCAGACCGAGGCTTCGATGTTCCACTTTCAACGGAAAAGTACACCAAATCATTTTTCCAATTTTAATAAAAATTTCCCTCTAATACAGCAAGAAACTTTAGAAATACGTCACATAATAATATGAATAACAATAATAGAAATAATTTCCAAAGCCAAAGAGGAAACAATCGATATAATTTTCAACAATACGGTCGCGGTAGTCAAAATTTTAGAAATTTTTGTGGTCAACAAAATTATCGGGGTCAACGAAGTCAACCACCTCGAAGACAAGGTAATGACCATCAGATAAATACGCTTACACGACAAGAACCGACAACATCAAATACTGAACGAAATCAGCAGTTTTTTCGATTCAACAACTAATGTAATTTTTAATATTAATAGTTTAAATTATATTCGTGTTAACTATGGTCAAAATGAAATTTTACTTTTACTAGATACAGGTGCTTCAATCAGTGCAATTTTTTCGAAAAACTTAGCAAAAAATCAGAATATCGATTTAAAAAAGCGAATAAAAATTAATGGTGTAACTGGGTCAGCGGTATCACAAGGATCAGCTTACATTTCCTTGGAAATTAACAATGTAAATATTAGTCATGAGTTTATTATTCTAGAGTATTATATTCAAGACAACGTTGGAGGCATATTAGGTTCAGATTTTTTTGAAACTTATAAAGCGTCAATTAATTTTGAAACGCAGGAGTTTTCATTCATTTATGACGGAGTACAAATAAAACTTCCTATTGAATCACAATTTAATCATAACATGCTAATTCCATCGCGTTGTGAGATAATTAAATATTTTAGAGTTGAATCCCAACACGAGTGCATAGTATTACCACAACAGATAAGTGAAGGAATCTTTATTGCAGGAAGTATAGCACATCCGCAATCAAATCTCATTGCAGTCAAAATTCTTAATGTACGAGAAGAAGAAGTCAATATAAAAAATTTTGAACCCAAAATAGCTAGTTTAAATGATTACGAAATATGTACATTTGAAAAAATCGAAAATTCGTCAGTAAGACGTGTCGATAAAGTACTTGATTTAATAAATTTGAAACATTTGAACAAAGAGGAGAGAGATACTATAGAACATACGTGTGCAAAATTTGCTGATGTATTTCACTTAACGGATGACATTTTGACAGTGACAAATATTTATAAACACAAACTTGAGTTAGAAATAAATGTAACTCCAGCATATGTTAAACCGTATAGGTTACCACAATCTCAAAAAGCGGAAATAGAAAATCAAATAGATAAAATGTTACAAGACGGTATAATTGAACCAGCTAAGTCAGCATGGTCTGCACCACTTTTAGTTGTACCGAAAAAAGCAAATAGTGACGGAATTCGTAAATGGCGTGTTGTTATAGATTACTTAGTTTATCATTCTTAATTTTCGAGTTTAAATTTCTTAAACTCGAAAATTAAGAATGATAAATTTCCCCTTCCAAGTATTACCGAAATTTTAGATTCTCTTGCGGGAGCTATGTATTTTACACATTTGGATTTATCTCAAGGTTATTATCAAGTAGAATTAGAACCGGAGAGTCGTCTGTATACAGCATTTACTACAAATAAGGGTCAGTATCAAATGACTAGGTTACCAATGGGACTTAAGATAAGTCCTAACGTTTTTTCAAGAGCCATGACAATTGCCATGTCAGGATTAAACTATGATTCATGTTTTGTATATTTAGACGATTTAATAGTGTTTGGAGAAAATTTAGCTAGTCATAACAGGAATTTAGTAAAGATTTTACAAAGGTTACGAAATGTCAATTTAAAACTTAATCCAAGCAAATGTGACTTTTTACGCAGAGAAATTTTATATTTAGGTCATGTCATTTCACACAAAGGCGTTTCACCCGATCCAGAAAAAATAAGGGCTATTCAAAATTTTCCTAAACCACACGATGCCCTCTCAACCAAGCGAGTTGTAGCTTTTGCAAACTATTATAGATCTTTCATCAAAAATTTTGCCGAGATAGCAAATCCATTAAATTGCTTAACTCGAAAAAATGTAAAATTTATTTGGACTTCTGAATGTGAAGCTGCTTTTAACGAACTTAAATCTAGACTTATAGAACCACCAGTACTTGAGTATCCAGACTTTTCAGAAAATAATACCTTTATTCTTAAAACGGATGCTTCAGGAAAAGCCGTGGGAGCAGTTTTATCAAATAATAATGACAAACCAATTGCTTTCGCGAGTCGAACTTTAAATAAAGCGGAAATAAATTACTGCACAATAGAAAAAGAACTATTAGCTATTGTGTGGGGAGTAAGATACTTTAGACCATATTTGTACGGTAAAAAATTTATTATCCAAACTGACCATAAACCGTTAGTATATTTATTTGGAATGACGAATCCTTCAAGTCGTTTAACCAAATTTAGGTTAGTAATAGAAGAATACGATTTTCAAATAGAATACATAAAATGTAGAGACAACGTGGTCGCGGATGCTTTATCGCGAATTGAACTTAACGACCTACGAGAGATGTCAAAAAATATTTCAGAGACGGTTGCAGTTCTAACGCGTTCAAGAGCAAATAAACTTCGCAAAACTAACTTAGATCAAGACACATCAGAAGACTTCGGGACTGGGACTGATCACCCTGGAATCGTAGAACTTCTCAAAAAACCAAAAAATTCTATCGAACTACGGCCGATAAAACAAACCGATTTTGAAAAAATATGTAAGAAAAAAAATGAGTACTCTACAGAAAAAATTATCTATGATGCATCATCGCGCATAATTTATTTAAACGGAAGTTCTTGCTCAACGTCAAATCTTCGAGCGTCGTTGAAAGAGCTTTTCGACATTTGTGCACAATATATTATTACCGAAATAATTATTATAAAGAAAATAATTGCGCGTTAAAAATAACTTGATTAAACAAATAAGTGAGCTCACAAAACAACTTAAACAATCAAACATAAAAGTATCAATTTTAAAAAATGTACGTACAATAAATGATCATTCTACAAGGCAACTTATTTTAAATGATTTTCATATACTACCCACAGGAGGACATGCAGGCATTTCGAGAAAGTTTAATAATATCAAAAAATATTATTCATGGTCGGGACTATATTATGATGTAGAAAACTTTGTACGTCGATGCAACAATTGCCAACGATACAAACATTCAAAACCACATATTGAACCGCTCAGTACAACATCAGCAGCGTCTACAGCATTTGAAAATATATTTTTAGATCTAGTAGGACCATTAGAAACAGACATAGAAGGAAATAAATACATTCTTACTATACAGTGTGATTTATCAATATATATTGAAGCCTATCCACTTCCAAACAAGGAAGCTGAAACTGTAGCTAAATCTTTTGTAAACAATTTTATATTAAGACTAGCTGAATGTACCCGGCGTTGCCCGGACGTAGATTAAATAAACGCAGTGTTGACAAAAGTGGTGTATTTGTGATGTAGACTAATCGACATTATAATACAATTAAACAGGAATGCTCTACTTTTCCAATCACAAAATAAACAAATTTGCTGAAATTAACCTGCATTGCCAGGACCGTGTACTTCAATATGATTTGGAAAATTACGATAATTTCGTTTCTGTGTGCAAGCTCCTTTTTTTTCACTCTTTTTCACTCTTCAAGAGAAGGAGAGTTGACAGAGAAGCTGAACTATTCCAAATTATTCCCATTTAGTTCTCTAACAACGTTAAAGAATGTCGTCGAAGAATGTTGAAATATATAAATACATAATTTCACACCATAAAAACGATGTATTTGGTGTAGTTTCGGATGATAAGGTTTTTTTTGGGGATTGTTTTGAATGGTTATTGATGGTTGGCGGGGTTTAGCTTTGGCGGATTAAACGAAACTTTTGGTAATTTTAATGCGATTGGGTTTAGTTTGGCTTGGTAAGAAGTGGTTGGGGTGATATAGCGGAAGTCGAAGTAATTTATGCGAGTTTAGCGTAGTTTGCTTGTAATTCGTAATTTTTTTACATTTTAGGTTGATGTGGGGTAGTTTGGAATGGCAAGTGTATGATTTTTGAGAGTAGTTTGGAATGGTACATTATGTTTAGAGGTGTTTAACGTATTCAGGTAAAATATACAGAAAATTTGGTAATTTAAAAATAAACAATTATAATGCGAACCTCTTGAGCTCTATTTTCGGTAATAAAATGCAATAGGAAAGATAGTAAAAAAGACTATTTCCATCACTTTTCAGAGGAATTATACGTGGTGGTATTTGTACCCCGCTTACTATTCCTCCATCTTAGTTATAAATAATGCAGAACAATAATGAACACAATGTACATAAAATAAATAGTGTAAATCGTGTATAAGCACACATTACTTATGATGTCAGTGAAATCCGGTAAAACTGCAAATTTCGGATTTTGGCCGGAGCAGGTTTGGTGAAGATCAAATACACCACTATCATTAAATGAACGTAAAAATTAGCGTACGGTATATAAGTGGAGACCGGTAAGCGTACGGTATATAAGTGGAGACCGGTACGACGATGGTAATTTTTCGAAAATCGATTGGGGAGATATTTACTTAACGTCAAGAACAAATCGGGAATATTATATTTAAAAAATTAATTTAATAGCGATAGAACTTCGAATACTGATGCGTCGCCTCGACCTTGGCGACGTTGAGTACCAGCGTTCCAGGCGCTGAAGCAGCAATTTTAACAATTATATTAGGTGCACGTGCCTAGTGCGTATTAAAAGAATTTGGATTACCAAATAATACTCGCGCAGGTGTACTCGACTGGCCCGTCATAATTTGCACAAAGTGAATTAACATACTAAAGTAAATAAATATTTTGACGGGAATGTGGTGGGTGTAAAAATCTTATTCGGCATCTCCGACAAACTAACACTTGTTTACATTAACATGCATGCCTTCATGGACCTGTGACGAATTACAAACAAATATCTAAATTGTGTTCAAGTGTTCCATTTGATTTCGTTTCTGGATGCAAGCGGTTTTTTTCACTCTTGTCAGTCTGAACTTATTACATAGTGATATTTTCACATCCAAATGCCCTAAATTTATTTTGCCGCTGATTTCAAAAATTATTCTGGAAGGAAAGTAGTCAGCAGTGGGGCTCGTCAGGGGTGGCAGGTTTGGCAGTGCCACTCCAAGTATAAATTTACTATCGAACACAAAATTAGTTCTGTAATTCAGTTGCAGAATTATGAATTTTTCAGATATTTTCACGAAAATTTAGCGCATACCGCCACCGGTATGAATGTCAGTGATATCTGGTACATACAACGGTGAAAATTTCGGGGCAAATTTGGTGAAAAACAAATACACCACTATCATTAACTAAACGTAAAAATTAGCGTACAAATATAAGTGGAGTCCGGTCCGATGCTGATAATTTTTCGAAAATTGATTGGGGGCAGATTTGGTTAACGCGAGGATCAAATGTTAAATTAAAATACTTTATTTGATAGCGGTAGACCTTCGAACACTGATGCGTCGCCTCATCGAATTTGGCGACTTTGCGAACAGTTTCCGACGCTGGAGCAGCAATTTTCACAATTGTAGTTGTGTTAAAATTAAACACCGCGATCGAGTACTGCTCCACACGCTGAACCAACAATTCTCGAATTCTAAGAAACGATAAGAAAGGCATATCCAACGCTTGGTATGTGCGAATTTCTGCATATATATTTATGCATACATTCTGCATCAAACTAAATCGAGCATCGCCTTTTCACGTTTCTGACCTTGCCCTTGACGTGGCAGGCTCCAGCTGCTTCAATAATGTAAAAATCTTATTCGGCCTCTCCAATAAACTCACATTTGTTTACATTAACACGCATTCCCTCATGGACTTGTGACGAATTACAAACAAATATTTCAACTTCAAGTGTTTCATTTAGTTTCGTTTCTGGATGCAAGCTCCTTTCTTTTCACTCTAGTCAGTCTAAACTTATTACACAGATTTATATTTTCAAATCCAGGCGCCCTAAAGAATTTTGTCGTTGTTTTCAAAAGTTTCAAGAGAAGGAGAGTTGACATAGAAGCTAAATTATTCCAAATTATTCCCATTTAGTTCTCTGACAACGTTAAAGACAATGTTGAAATATATAAATACAAAATTTTACACCATAAAAACGAAGTATTTAGGAATTATGTATAAAAAAAGTCGAAGTTATTCTTCGCTCTTGAGCTCTATTTCCGGTATTAAAAATGCAATAGGAAAGATAGTAAGAAAGACTATTTCCATCACTTTTCACGTGAATTATACGTGGTGGTATTTGTTCTCCGCTTACTATTAGATTTTCAAACTGCTCCATCTTAGATATAAATAATGCAGAACAATAATGTACGCAATGTACGTAAAATAAATAGTGTAAATAATTCGTGTATAAGCATACAATACTTAAGCGTATGATGTCAGTTAAAATTTCGGATTTCGGCCGGAGCAGGTTTGGTGAAGAACAAATACACCACTATCATTAACTGAACGTAAAAATTAGCGTACGAAAATAAGTGAAGTCCGGTCCGACGCTGGAAATTTTTCGAAAATCGATTGGGGAGAGTTTTGGTTAACGGCAAGAACAAATCGGGAATATTATATTAAAATAATTTATTTAATAGCGATAGAACTTTGAATACCGATGCGTCGCCTCGACCTTGGCGACGTTGAGTACCAGCGATCCAGACACTGAAGCAGCAATTTTCACAATTATATGAGGTGTACGTGCCTAGTGCGTATAAAAACAATTTGGATAACAAAAGATATTAATTTGTATGTACCAAATAATACTCGCACAGTTGTACTCGTATGGCCCGTCATAATTTTCACAAAATCAATTTAAGAAATTAACATTCTAAAGTAAATAAATATTTTGACAGGAATGTTAAAAATCTTATTCGGTCTCTCCGACAAACTAACACTTGTTTACATTAACATGCATTCCTTCATGGACCTGTGACGAATTACAAACAAATATCGAAATTTCAAGTGTTCCATGTCAGTCTGAACTTATTACACAGTGATATTTTCACATTCAGGCGCCCTAAATTATTTTGACGTTGATTTATAAAGTTTCCCTGGAAGGAGAGTAGTCAGCAGGTGCCTCGTCAGGGGTGGCAGGGTTGGCAGTGCCACTCCAAGTTCAAATTTACTATCGAACACAAAGATAGTTTTGATTCAATTGCAGAATTTCGAATTTTTCAGATATTTTTACGAAACTCTAGCGCTTACACCGCCTTTATACCTCTTTAAAGTTAAAAACCATAGAGCTGTTTATACAAATGCACGCATGTTGAAAAGGTAGGGCTTGCCCCGTCAGCGTGTTGCAATTCAGAAATACGTTTATGTTTGCATCTCAACTGGAACAAATATTTATTGGAAGGTGGAAGAGAATCAAAATAGGTATCAGCATATTTAATATTCAGAATAACGACTATTAGTCGGAACAATATATTTTATGTGCAGATATTTATTAATATTTTATGATTTAATACGATAAGGCATTTATAAATAACACAACCAAATAGAAGATTTTGATTGAAAACGATTATTAATTTATGGTAGCCGAAGTAATTTAAGTGAGTTTGGCATAGCTTGCTATGTTTTGTAGCATTTTTGTAATTTTAAGTGATTAGGCTAATTTTGGGGCGGTAAGGGGTAGTTGGGGGTGATTTATGGTAGCCGAAGTAATTTAGGTGAGTTTGGAATAGTTTGCTATGGTTTGTAGCATTTTTTGTAATTTTAAAGTGATTGGGCTTAGTTTGGGGTGGTAAGGGGTAGTTGGGGGTGATTTATGGTAGCCGAAGTAATTCAGGTGAGTTTGAGATAGTTTGCTATGGCTTGTAGCATTTTTCGTAATTTTAAAGTGATTGCGCTTATTTTGGGGTGGTAAGGGGTAGTTGGGGGTGATTTATGGTAGCCGAAGTAATTTAGGTGAGTTAGGCATAGTTTGCTATGGTTTGAAGCATTTTTTGTAATTTTAAAGTGATTGGGCTTATTTTGGGGTGGTAAGGGGTAGTTGGGGGTGATTTATGGTAGCCGAAGTAATTTAGGTGAGTTAGGCATAGTTTGCTATGATTTGTTAAATATTTTGTAATTTTAAAGTGATTGGGCTTATTTTGGGGTTGTAAGGGGTAGTTCGGGGTGATTTATGGTAGCCGAAGTAATTTAGGGGAGTTTGGCATAGTTTGCTACGGTTTGTAGAATTTTTTTGTAATTTTAAAGTGATTGAGCCTATTTTGGGGTGGTAAGGGGTAGTTGGGGGTAATTTATAGAAGCCAAAGTAATTTAATTGAGTTTGGCATAGTTTGCTATGGTTTGTAGCATTTTTTGTAATTTTAAAGTGATTGGGCTTATTTTGGGGTGGTAAGGGGTAGTTGGGGGTGATTTATGGTAGCCGAAGTAATTTAGGTGAGTTAGGCATAGTTTGCTATGATTTGTTGAATATTTTGTAATTTTAAAGTGATTGGGTTTATTTTGGGGTTGTAAGGGGTAGTTCGGGGTGATTTATGGTAGCCGAAGTAATTTAGGAGAGTTTGGCATAGCTTGCTATAGTTTGTAGCATTTTTTATAATTTTAAAGTGATTGGGCTTATTTTGGGGTAGTAAGAAGTAGTTGGGTGTGATTTATGTTAGCCGAAGTAATTTAGGTGAGTTAGGCATAGTTTGCTATGGTTTGTAGCATTTTTTGTAATTTTAAAGTGATTGGGATGAGTTAGGGGCGGTAAGGGGGTAGTTGGGGGTGATTTATCATAGCCGAAGTAATTTAAGTGAGTTTGGCATAGTTTGCTATGGTTTGTAGCATTTTTTATAATTTTAAAGTGATTGGGCTTTTTTTTAGGGTAGTAAGGGGTAGTTGGGGGTGATTTATGTTAGCCGAAGTAATTTAGGTGAGTTAGGCATAGTTTGCTATGGTTTGTAGCATTTTTTGTAATTTTAAAATGATTGGGCTTATTTTGGGGCGGTAAGGGGTTGTTGGGGGTTGATTTATGGTAGCCGAAGTAATTTAGGTGAGTTAGGCATAGTTTGCTATGGTTTGTAGCATTTTTTTGTAATTTTAAAGTGATTGGGCTTATTTTGGGGTAGTAAGGGGTTGTTGGGGGTGATTTATGTTAGCCGAAGTAATTTAGGTGAGTTAGGCATAGTTTGCTATGGTTTGTGGCATTTTTTTGTAATTTTAAAGTGATTGGGTTTAGTTTGTGGTTGGTAAGGGGTAGTTGGGGGTGATTTATGGTTGCCGCAGTAATTTAAGTGAGTTTGGCATAGTTTGCTATGATTTGTAGCATTTTTTGTAATTTTAAAGTGATTGGGATGAGTTAGGGGTGGCAAGGGGTAGTTGGGGGTGATTTATGATAGCCGAAGTAATTTAAGTGAGTTTGGCATAGTTTGGTATGGTTTGTAGAATTTTTTTGTAATTTTAAGGTGATTGAGCCTATTTTGGGGAGGTAAGGGGTAGTTGGGGGTGATTAATGGAAGCCGAAGTAATTTAGATAAGTTTGGCATAGTTTGATATTGCTTGTAACATTTTTTGTAATTTTAAAGTGATTGGGCTGAGTTTGGGGTGGTAAGGGGTAATTGGGGGTGATTTATGGTAGCCGAAGTAATTTAGGTGAGTTAGGCATAGTTTGCTATGGTTTGTAGCATTTTTTTGTAATTTTAAAGTGATTGGGCTTATTTTGGGGTTGTAAGGGGTAGTTGGGGGTGATTTATGGTAGCCGAAGTAATTTAGGGGAGTTTGGCACAGTTTGCTACGGTTTGTAGAATTTTTTTGTAATTGTAAGGTGATTGAGCCTATTTTGGGGAGGTAAGGGGTAGTTGGGGGTGATTAATGGAAGCCGAAGTAATTTAGATAAGTTTGGCATAGTTTGATATTGCTTGTAACATTTTTTGTAATTTTAAAGTGATTGGGCTGAGTTTGGGGTGGTAAGGGGTAATTGGGGGTGATTTATGGTAGCCGAAGTAATTTAGGTGAGTTAGGCATAGTTTGCTATGGTTTGTAGCATTTTTTTGTAATTTTAAAGTGATTGGGTTTAGTTTGTGGTTGGTAAGGGGTAGTTGGGGGTGATTTATGGTAGCCGCAGTAATTTAAGTGAGTTTGGCATAGTTTGCTATGATTTGTAGCATTTTTTGTAATTTTAAAGTGATTGGGATGAGTTAGGGGTGGCAAGGGGTAGTTGGATGTGATTTATGATAGCCGAAGTAATTTAAGTGAGTTTGGCATAGTTTGGTATGGTTTGTAGAATTTTTTGTAATTTTAAAGTGATTGGGCTTATTTTAAGGGTTGTAAGGGGTAGTTGGGGGTGATTTATGGTAGCCGAAGTAATTTAGGGGAGTTTGGCACAGTTTGCTACGGTTTGTAGAATTTTTTTGTAATTTTAAGGTGATTGAGCCTATTTTGGGGAGGTAAGGGGTAGTTGGGGGTGATTAATGGAAGCCGAAGTAATTTAGATGAGTTTGGCATAGTTTGATATTGCTTGTAACATTTTTTGTAATTTTAAAGTGATTGGGCTGAGTTTGGGGTGGTAAGGGGTAGTTGGGGGTGATTTATGGTAGCCGAAGTAATTTAGGTGAGTTAGGGATAGTTTGCTATGATTTGTGTCATTTTGTTTTATTTTAAAGTGATTGGAGTTACTTGGGGTTGCTAAAGGGTGGTAAGGGATGATTTAAGATAACGGATCTAATTTATGTCAGTTTGGCTTAGTTCGGGAATTTTTTGGTGTTGATTTGGTAAAGTTTGCAGTGGTAAGAGATATTTGAGGATGTTTAATGTTGACGGATTAAATTTGGAGTGATTTGGTAATTTTTAATTGAGTCACGGATCGACATTATAATTGAAATCAAAATTATAATTGAAATATCGGCGGCCTCGCTAGGTACGGCAAAAGTATGATCACGAAAGCAGAAACTCGACGTTGAAATTGTTTAGGTTAAATAAGTGCTTTTAATGTAAACCGGTCGCCCGTCGTCGAAGTTGTTTTGGCTAGATACGTGCTTCTAACATAAACACGGTCTCCGCGATCGGATCATTTTTTGTTTATTTTAGCCGGTTTTTATTGAATTACAAAGGAACCGGGCCGAATTTCGCAAAATCCCTTCTTAGTGTTCAGTTTCGGCACTTGATACACCCGTGTCTAAAATTTCAAGTCGCCAGCCCTCACGGTTTGGGCTGTGGGTTGTCGGTGAATCAGTGAATGTGTAGATGTGTAGATGAGTGTGTCAGTGAGGACACTTCGCTTTATATATATAGATACTAGCTGAATGTACCCGGCGTTGCCCGGACGAAGATTAAATAAACGCAGTGTTGACAAAAGTGGTGTATTTGTGATGTAGACTAATCGACATTATAATACAATTAAACAGGAATGCTCTACTTTTCCAATCACAAAATAAACAAATTTGCTGAAATTAACCTGCATTGCCAGGACCGGGTACTTCAATATGATTTGGAAAATTACGATAATTTTGTTTCTGGGTGCAAGCTCCTTTTTTTTCACTCTTTTTCACTCTTCAAGAGAAGGAGAGTTGACAGAGAAGCTGAACTATTCCAAATTATTCCCATTTAGTTCTCTAACAACGTTAAAGAATGTCGTCGAAAAATGTTGAAATATATAAATACATAATTTCACACCATAAAAACGATGTATTTGATGTAGTTTCGGATGATAAGGTTTTTTTGGGGATTGTTTTGAATGGTTATTGATGTTTGGCGGGGTTTAGCTTTGGCGGATTAAACGAAATTTTGGTAATTTTAATGCGATTGGGTTTAGTTTGGCTTGGTAAGAAGTGGTTGGGGTGATATAGCGGAAGTCGAAGTAATTTATGCGAGTTTAGCGTAGTTTGCTTGTAATTCGTAATTTTTTTACATTTTAGGTTGATGTGGGGTAGTTTGGAATGGCAAGTGTATGATTTTTGAGAGTAGTTTGGAATGGTACATTATGTTTAGGGGTGTTTAACGTATTCAGGTAAAATATACAGAAAATTTGGTAATTTAAAAATGAACAATTATAGTGCGAACCTCTTGAGCTCTATTTTCGGTAATAAAATGCAATAGGAAAGATAGTAAAAAAGACTATTTCCATCACTTTTCAGAGGAATTATACGTGGTGGTATTTGTACACCGCTTACTATTCCTCCATCTTAGTTATAAATAATGCAGAACAATAATGAACACAATGTACATAAAATAAATAGTGTAAATCGTGTATAAGCACACATTACTTATGATGTCAGTGAAATCGGGTAAAACTGCAAATTTCGGATTTTGGCCGGAGCAGGTTTGGTGAAGATCAAATACACCACTATCATTAAATGAACGTAAAAATTAGCGTACGGTATATAAGTGGAGACCGGTACGACGATGGTAATTTTTCGAAAATCGATTGGGGAGATATTTACTTAACGTCAAGAACAAATCGGGAATATTATATTAAAAAAATTAATTTAATAGCGATAGAACTTCGAATACTGATGCGTCGCCTCCACCTTGGCGACGTTGAGTACCAGCGTTCCAGACGCTGAAGCAGCAATTTTAACAATTATATTAGGTGCACGTGCCTAGTGCGTATTAAAAGAATTTGGATTACCAAATAATACTCGCGCAGGTGTACTCGACTGGCCCGTCATAATTTGCACAAAATGAATTAACATACTAAAGTAAATAAATATTTTGACGGGAATGTGGTGGGTGTAAAAATCTTATTCGGCATCTCCGACATACTAACTCTTGTTTATATTAACATGCATGCCTTCATGGACCTGTGACGAATTACAAACAAATATCTAAATTGTGTTCAAGTGTTCCATTTGATTTCGTTTCTGGATGCAAGCGGTTTTTTTCACTCTTGTCAGTCTGAACTTATTACATAGTGATATTTTCACATCCAAATGCCCTAAATTTATTTTGCCGCTAATTTCAAAAATTTTTCTGGAAGGAAAGTAGTCAGCAGTATGGCTCGTCAGGGGTGGCAGGGTTGGCAGTGCCACTCCAAGTATAAATTTACTATCGAACACAAAATTAGTTCTGTAATTCAGTTGCAGAATTATGAATTTTTCAGATATTTTCACGAAAATTTAGCGCTTATGGTATGAATGTCAGTGATATCTGGTACATACAACGGTGAAAATTTCGGGGCAAATTTGGTGAAAAACAAATACACCACTATCATTAACTAAACGTAAAAATTAGCGTACAAATATAAGTGGAGTCCGGTCCGATGCTGATAATTTTTCGAAAATTGATTGGGGGCAGATTTGGTTAACGCGAGGATCAAATGTTAAATTAAAATACTTTATTTGATAGCGGTAGACCTTCGAACACTGATGCGTCGCCTCATCGAATTTGGCGACTTTGCGAACAGTTTCCGACGCTGGAGCAGCAATTTTCACAATTGTAGTTGTGTTAAAATTAAACACCGCGATCGAGTACTGCTCCACACGCTGAACCAGCAATTCTCGAATTCTAAGAAACGATAAGAAAGGCTTATCCAACGCTTGGTATGTGCGAATTTCTGCATAGACACTCAATCAAACTAAATCGAGCATCGCCTTTTCACGTTTCTGACCTTGCCCTTGACGTGGCAGGCTCCAGCTGCTTCAATAATGTAAAAATCTTATTTGGCCTCTCCAATAAACTCACATTTGTTTACATTAACACGCATTCCCTTATGGACTTGTGACGAATTACAAACAAATATTTCAACTTTAAGTGTTCCATTTAATTTCGTTTCTGGATACAAGCTCCTTTCTTTTCACTCTAGTCAGTCTAAACTTATTACACAGAGTTATATTTTCAAATCCAGGCGCCCTAAAAAATTTTGTCGTTGTTTTCAAAAGTTTCAAGAGAAGGAGAGTTGACATAGAAGCTAAATTATTCCAAATTATTCCCATTTAGTTCTCTGACAACGTTAAATACAATGTTGAAATATATAAATACAACATTTTACACCATAAAAACGAAGTATTTAGGAATTATGTATAAAAAAAGTCCAAGTTATTCTTCGCTCTTGAGCTCTATTTCCGGTATTAAAAATGCAATAGGAAAGATAGTAAGAAAGACTATTTCCATCACTTTTCACGGGAATTATACGTGGTGGTATTTGTTCTCCGCTTACTATTAGATTTTCAAACTGCTCCATCTATATATATAAAGCGAAGTGTCCTCACTGACACACTCATTCATTCACTCATTCATCTACACATCTACACACTGATTCATAATCAACCCACAGCCCAAACCGTGAGGGCTGGAGACTTGAAATTTTAGACACGGGTGTATCATGTGCCGAAACTGAACACTAAGAAGGGATTTTGCGAAATTCGGCCCGGTTCCTTTGTAATTCAATAAAAATCTATATATATAAAGCGAAGTGTCCTCACTGACACACTCATTCATTCACTCATTCATCTACACATCTACACACTGATTCATAATCAACCCACAGCCCAAACCGTGAGGGCTGGAGACTTGAAATTTTAGACACGGGTGTATCATGTGCCGAAACTGAACACTAAGAAGGGATTTTGCGAAATTCGGCCCGGTTCCTTTGTAATTCAATAAAAACCGGCTAAAATAAACAAAAAATGATCGGATCGCGGAGACCGTGTTTATGTTAGAAGCACGTATCTAGCCAAAACAACTTCGACGACGGGCGACCGGTTTACATTAAAAGCACTTATTTAACCTAAACAATTTCAACGTCGAGTTTCTGCTTTCGTGATCATACTTTTGCCGTACCTAGCGAGGCCGCAGATATTTCAATTATAATTTTGATTTCAATTATAATGTCGATCCGTGACTCAATTAAAAATTACCAAATCACTCCAAATTTAATCCGTCAACATTAAACATCCTCAAATATCTCTTACCACTGCAAACTTTACCAAATCAACCCCAAAAAATTCCCGAACTATGCCAAACTGACATAAACTAGATCCGTTATTTTAAATCATCCCTTACCACCCCTTAGCAACCCCAAGTAACTCCAATCACTTTAAAATAAAACAAAATGACACAAATCATGGCAGATTATGTCCAACTCACACATATTATTTCGTCTACCAAAAATCACCCCCAACTACCCCTTACCACCCCAAAATAAGCCCAATCACTTTAAAATTACAAAAAAATTCTACAAACCGTAGCAAACTATGCCAAACTCATCTAAATTACTTTGACTTCCATAAATCACCCCAAACTACCCCTTACCACCCCAAAATAAGCCCAATCACTTTAAAATTACAAAAAAATTCTACAAACCGTAGCAAACTATGCCAAACTCATCTAAATTACTTTGACTTCCATAAATCACCCCAAACTACCCCTTACCACCCCAAAATAAGCCCAATCACTTTAAAATTATCAAAAATGCTACAAACCATAGCAAACTATGCCTAACTCACCTAAATTACTTCGGCTAACATAAATCACCCCCAACAACCCCTTACTACCCCAAAATAAGCCCAATCACTTTAAAATTACAAAAAATGCTACAAACCATAGCAAACTATGCCAAACTCACTTAAATTACTTCGGCTATCATAAATCACCCCCAACTACCCCTTACCACCCCTAACTCATCCCAATCACTTTAAAATTACAAAAAATGCTACAAACCATAGCAAACTATGCCTAACTCACCCAAATTACTTCGGCTAACATAAATCACCCCCAACAACCCCTTACTACCCCAAAATAAGCCCAATCACTTTAAAATTATAAAAAATGCTACAAACCATAGCAAACTATGCCAAACTCACTTAAATTACTTCGGCTATCATAAATCACCCCCAACTACCCCTTACCGCCCCTAACTCATCCCAATCACTTTAAAATTACAAAAAATGCTACAAACCATAGCAAACTATGCCTAACTCACTTAAATTACTTCGGCTAACATAAATCACCCCCAACTACCCCTTACCACCCCTAACTCATCCCAATCACTTTAAAATTACAAAAAATGCTACAAACCATAGCAAACTATGCCTAACTCACCTAAATTACTTCGGCTAACATAAATCACCCCCAACAACCCCTTACTACCCCAAAATAAGCCCAATCACTTTAAAATTACAAAAAAATGCTACAAACCATAGCAAACTATGCCTAACTCACCTAAATTACTTCGGCTACCATAAATCAGCCCCAACTACCCCTTACCACCCCAAAATAAGCCCAATCACTTTAAAATTACAAAAAATGCTACAAACCATAGCAAACTATGCCTAACTCACCTAAATTACTTCGGCTAACATAAATCACCCCCAACAACCCCTTACCACCCCAAACTCAGCCCAATCACTTTAAAATTACAAAAAATGTTACAAGCCTTATCAAACTATGCCAAACTCATCTAAATTACTTTGGCTTCCATAAATCACCCCCAACTACCCCTTACCACCCCAAAATAGGCTCAATCACTTTAAAATTACAAAAAAATTCTACAAACCGTAGCAAACTATGCCAAACTCCCCTAAATTACTTCGGCTACCATAAATCACCCCGAACTACCCCTTACAACCCCAAAATAAACCCAATCATTTTAAAATTACAAAATATTCAACAAATCATAGCAAACTATGCCTAACTCACCTAAATTACTTCAGCTACCATAAATCACCCCCAACTACCCCTTACCACCCCAAAATAAGCCCAATCACTTTAAAATTACAAAAAATGCTACAAACTATAGCAAACTATGCCTAACTTACCTAATTTCCTTCGGCTACCATAAATCACCCCCAACTACCCCTTACCACCCCAAAATAAGCCCAATCACTTTAAAATTACAAAAAATGCTACAAACCATAGCAAACTATGCCGAACCCACTTAAATTACTGCGGCTACCATAAATCACCCCCAACTACCCCTTACCAACCACAAACTAAACCCAATCACTTTAAAATTACAAAAAATGCTACAAACCATAGCAAACTATGCCAAACTCACTTAAATTACTTCGGCTATCATAAATCACCCCCAACTACCCCTTACCACCCCAAACTCAGCCCAATCACTTTAAAATTACAAAAAATGTTACAAGCCATATCAAACTATGCCAAACTCATCTAAATTACTTTGGCTTCCATAAATCACCCCCAACTACCCCTTACCACCCCAAAATAGGCTCAATCACTTTAAAATTACAAAAAATGCTACAAACTATAGCAAACTATGCCTAACTTACCTAATTTCCTTCGGCTACCATAAATCACCCCCAACTACCCCTTACCACCCCAAAATAAGCCCAATCACTTTAAAATTACAAAAAAATTCTACAAACCGTAGCAAACTATGCCAAACTCCCCTAAATTACTTCGGCTACCATAAATCACCCCGAACTACCTCTTACAACCCCAAAATAAACCCAATCATTTTAAAATTACAAAATATTCAACAAATCATAGCAAACTATGCCTAACTCACCTAAATTACTTCGGCTACCATAAATCACCCCCAACTACCCCTTACCACCCCAAAATAAACCCAATCACTTTAAAATTACAAAAAATGCTACAAACCATAGCAAACTATGCCTAACTTACCTAATTTTCTTCGGCTGCCATAAATCACCCCCAACTACCCCTTACCACCCCAAAATAAGCCCAATCCCTTTAAAATTACAAAAAATGCTACAAACCATAGCAAACTATGCCAAACTCACTTAAATTACTTCGGCTATCATAAATCACCCCCAACTACCCCTTACCACCCCAAACTCAGCCCAATCACTTAAAAATTACAAAAAATGTTACAAGCCATATCAAACTATGCCAAACTCATCTAAATTACTTTGGCTTCCATAAATCACCCCCAACTACCCCTTACCACCCCAAAATAGGCTCAATCACTTTAAAATTAAAAAAAAATTCTACAAACCGTAGCAAACTATCTCAAACTCACCTGAATTACTTCGGCTACCATAAATCACCCCCAACTACCCCTTACCAACCACAAACTAAACCCAATCACTTTAAAATTACAAAAAATGCTACAAACCATAGGAAACTATGCCTAACTCACCTAAATTACTTCGGCTACCATAAATCACCCCCAACTGCCCCTTACCACCCCAAAATAAGTCCAATCATTTTAAAATTACGAAAAATGCTACAAGCCATAGCAAACTATCTCAAACTCACCTGAATTACTTCGGCTACCATAAATCACCCCCAACTACCCCTTACCACCCCAAACTAAGCCCAATCACTTTAAAATTACAAAAAATGCTACAAAACATAGCAAGCTATGACAAACTCACTTAAATTACTTCGGCTACCATAAATTAATAATCGTTTTCAATCAAAATCTTCTATTTGGTTGTGTTATTTATAAATGCCTTATCGTATTAAATCATAAAATATTAATAAATATCTGCACATAAAATATATTGTTCCGACTAATAGTCGTTATTCTGAATATTAAATAGGCTGATACCTATTTCGATTCTCTTCCACCTTCCAATAAATATTTGTTCCAGTTGAGATGCAAACATAAACGTATTTATGAATTGCAACACGCTGACGGGGCAAGCCCTACCTTTTCAACATGCGTGCATTTGTATAAACAGCTCTATGGTTTTTAACTTTAAAGAGGTATAAAGGCCGTGTAAGCGCTAGAGTTTCGTAAAAATATCTGAAAAATTCGAAATTCTGCAATTGAATCAGAACTATCTTTGTGTTCGATAGTGAATTTATACTTGGAGTGGCACTGCCAACCCTGCCACCCCTGACGAGGCACCTGCTGACTACTCTCCTTCCAGGGAAACTTTATAAATCAACGTCAAAATAATTTAGGGCGCCTGAATGTAAAAATATCACTGTGTAATAAGTTCAGACGGACATGGAACACTTGAAATTTCGATATTTGTTTGTAATTCGTCACAGGTCCATGAAGAATTGCATGTTAATGTAAACAAGTGTTAGTTTGTCGGAGAGACCGAATAAGATTTTTAACATTCCTGTCAAAATATTTATTTACTTTAGAATGTTAATTTCTTAAATTGATTTTGTGAAAATTATGACGGGCCGGCCATACGAGTACACCTGTGCGAGTATTATTTGGTACATACAAATTAATCTCTTTTGTTATCCAAATTGTTTTTATACGCACTAGGCACGTGCACCTCATATAATTGTGAAAATTGCTGCTTCAGCGTCTGGAACGCTGGTACTCAACGTCGCCAAGGT
This sequence comes from Eledona agricola, assembly GCA_964023215.1. NCBI lineage: Eukaryota > Metazoa > Arthropoda > Insecta > Coleoptera > Tenebrionidae > Eledona > Eledona agricola. The sequence goes on along the minus strand of OZ026856.1, from coordinate 26,359,255 downwards.
CGAGGCGACGCATCGGTATTCAAAGTTCTATCGCTATTAAATAAATTATTTTAATATAATATTCCCGATTTGTTCTTGCCGTTAACCAAAACTCTCCCCAATCGATTTTCGAAAAATTTCCAGCGTCGGACCGGACTTCACTTATTTTCGTACGCTAATTTTTACCGTTCAGTTAATGATAGTGGTGTATTTGTTCTTCACCAAACCTGCTCCGGCCGAAATCCGACATTTTCACTGACATCATACGCTTAAGTATTGTATGCTTAGACACGATTTATTTACACTATTTATTTTACGTACATTGCGTTCATTATTGTTCTGCATTATTTATAAGATGGAGCAGTTTGAAAATCTAATAGTAAGCGGAGAACAAACACCACCACGTATAATTCCCGTGCAAAGTGATGGAAATAGTCTTTCTTACTATCTTTCCTATTGCATTTTTAATACCGGAAATAGAGCTCAAGAGCGAAGAATAACTTCGACTTTTTTTATACATAATTCCTAAATACTTCGTTTTTATGGTGTAAAATTTTGTATTTATATATTTCAACATTGTCTTTAACGTTGTCAGAGAACTAAATGGGAATAATTTGGAATAATTTAGCTTCTATGTCAACTCTCCTTCTCTTGGAACTTTTGAAAACAACGACAAAATTCTTTAGGGCGCCTGGATTTGAAAATATAACTCTGTGTAATAAGTTTAGACTGACTAGAGTGAAAATAAAGGAGCTTGCACCCAGAAACGAAATTAGATGGAACACTTGAAGTTGAAATATTTGTTTGTAATTCGTCACAAGTCCATGAGGGAATGCGTGTTAATGTAAACAAATGTGAGTTTATTGGAGAGGCCGAATAAGATTTTTACATTATTTAAGCAGCTGGAGCCTGCCACGTCAAGGGCAAGGTCAGAAACGTGAAAAGGCCATGCTCGATTTAGTTTGATTGAGTGTCTATGCAGAAATTCGCACATACCAAGCGTTGGATAAGCATTTCTTATCGTTTCTTAGAATTCGAGAATTGCTGGTTCAGCGTGTGGAGCAGTACTCGATCGCGGTGTTTAATTTTAACACAACTACAATTGTGAAAATTGCTGCTCCAGTGTCGGAAACTGTTCGCAAAGTCGCCAAATTCGCTGAGGCGACGCAACAGTGTTCGAAGGTCTACCGCTATCAAATAAAGTATTTTAATTTAACATTTGATCCTCGCGTTAACCAAATCTGCCCCCAATCAATTTTCGAAAAATTATCAGCATCGGACCGGACTCCACTTATATTTGTACGCTAATTTTTACGTTTAGTTAATGATAGTGGTGTATTTGTTTTTCACCAAATTTGCCCCGAAATTTTCACCGTTGTATGTACCAGATATCACTGACATTCATACCAGTGGCGGTGTAAGCGCTAAATTTTCGTGAAAATATCTGAAAAATTCATAATTCTGCAACTGAATTACAGAACTAATTTTGTGTTCGATAGTAAATTTATACTTGGAGTGGCACTGCCAACCCTGCCACCCCTGACGAGCCCCACTGCTGACTACTTTCCTTCCAGAAAAATTTTTGAAATCAGCGGCAAAATAAATTTAGGGCACCTGGATGTGAAAATATCACTATGTAATAAGTTCAGACTGACAAGAGTGAAAAAAACCGCTTGCATCCAGAAACGAAATCAAATGGAACACTTGAAATTTAGATATTTGTTTGTAATTCGTCACAGGTCCATGAAGGCATGCATGTTAATGTAAACAAGTGTTAGTTTGTCGGAGAGGCCGAATAAGATTTTTACACTCACCACATTCCCGTCAAAATATTTATATACTTTAGTATGTTAATTTATTTTGTGCAAATTATGACGGGCCAGTCGAGTACACCTGCGCGAGTATTATTTGGTAATCCAAATTTTTTTAATACGCACTAGGCACGTGCACCTAATATAATTGTTAAAATTGCTGCTTCAGCGTCTGGAACGCTGGTACTCAACGTCGCCAAGGTCGAGGCGACGCATCAGTATTCGAAGTTCTATCGCTATTAAATAAATTTTTTTAATATATATTCCCGATTTGTTCTTGACGTTAAGTAAATATCTCCCCAATCGATTTTCGAAAAATTACCATCGTCGTACCGGACTCCACTTATATACCGTACGCTAATTTTTACGTTCATTTAATGATAGTGGTGTATTTGATCTTCACCAAACCTGCTCCGGCCAAAATCCGAAATTTGCAGTTTTACCGGATTTCACTGACATCATAAGTAATGTGTGCTTATACACGATTTACACTATTTATTTTATGTACATTGTGTTTATTATTGTTCTGCATTATTTATAACTAAGATGGAGGAATAGTAAGCGGGGTACAAATACCACCACGTATAATTCCTCTGAAAAGTGATGGAAATAGTCTTTTTTACTATCTTTCCTATTGCATTTTATTACCGAAAATAGAGCTCAAGAGGTTCGCACTATAATTGTTCATTTTAAAATTACCAAATTTTCTGTATATTTTACCTGAATACGTTAAAAACCCCTAAACATAATGTACCATTCCAAACTACTCTCAAAAATCATACACTTGCCATTCCAAACTACCCCACATCAACCTAAAATGTAAAAAAATTACGAATTACAAGCAAACTACGCTAAACTCGCATAAATTACTTCGACTTCCGCTATATCACCCCAACCACTTCTTACCAAGCCAAACTAAACCCAATCGCATTAAAATTACCAAAAGTTTCGTTTAATCCGCCAAAGCTAAACCCCGCCAACCATCAATAACCATTCAAAACAATCCCCAAAAAAAACCTAATCATCCGAAACTACACCAAATACATCGTTTTTATGGTGTGAAATTATTTATTTATATATTTCAACATTCTTCGACGACATTCTTTAATGTTGTTAGAGAACTAAATGGGAATAATTTGGAATAGTTCAGCTTCTCTGTCAACTCTCCTTCTCTTGAAGAGTGAAAAAGAGTGAAAAAAAAGGAGCTTGCACCCAGAAACGAAATTATCGTCATTTTCCAAATCATATTGAAGTACCCGGTCCTGGCAATGCAGGTTAATTTCAGCAAATTTGTTTATTTTGTGATTGGAAAAGTAGAGCATTCCTGTTTAATCTATATATATAAAGCGAAGTGTCCTCACTGACACACTCATTCATTCACTCATTCATCTACACATCTACACACTGATTCATAATCAACCCACAGCCCAAACCGTGAGGGCTGGAGACTTGAAATTTTAGACACGGGTGTATCATGTGCCGAAACTGAACACTAAGAAGGGATTTTGCGAAATTCGGCCCGGTTCCATTGTAATTCAATAAAAACCGGCTAAAATAAACAAAAAATGATCGGATCGCGGAGACCGTGTTTATGTTAGAAGCACGTATCTAGCCAAAACAACTTCGACGACGGGCGACCGGTTTACATTAAAAGCACTTATTTAACCTAAACAATTTCAACGTCGAGTTTCTGCTTTCGTGATCATACTTTTGCCGTACCTAGCGAGGCCGCAGATATTTCAATTATAATTTTGATTTCAATTATAATGTCGATCCGTGACAATTATATTAGTTATATTTCGCTTATTAGGGACAACGTCAGGGATCTTATTAAAATGCTTAGTTAACTATTCTTATGTATAAATTCGCTAGCTAGATGAAGAAGCGTCACTCTTTGATTTCACCGCATAAGTATTGTTAGTCGCGTTGCTTTAAATAAACTTTTTAAAAAAGCCGTCGTTCGTTTTCATAATATAATTGGCGCAGTCGGTAGGATAGGCTAACGTCTTCGGTAAACATTTCGAGTGGACCCAAAAGTGTTTTGAGGACTTCCATTGTGAAAATTCTGGACCAGGACAACACCTAGGACTTCCGGACCAAGACGGTGCATTTCTATGCTTTGAAGCCTATTCCAAAAAGAAAAGTGGACCTGACGACGAAGCATGCTACAAACTTGGTGAGTCATTGATGTCAATAATTGATTCAGATTCAGAAATTGATTTTAATTACGGTTACGAAAACCGCGATCGTTCGAGATCACCAATTACTAGAATCTCTAATACAATCTACCTAAATAAAATGGCTTTTAAAATGGAATACCTACAAATTCTACCAGAATTTACCGGAAACCAATCAGTATTAAGCGAGTTTATTAATACTAGCGAACAACTCATAACGCAATTTTATAATGTGCAAGATGAAAATACATTTGAAAATATCCTGTTAATAAAATCTATAAAAAATAAAATTAAAGGTGAAGCTGCTGAACGCATAGCGTCTTACCAAATTAATAATTGGGGCGATTTGAAAAATGCGCTTCTTGCTACATATGCTGATAAACGCGATCTCCAGACGTTGACCATAGAATTATGTAATATGCGTCAGGGAAATTTAAAACCTCTCGAGTTTTTTGCTAAGGTTCAAGATAATTTGAATCTTCAAATTAGTTATATTACGACTCACACGGATGACGCCAATGAACTAAGAGTGTTGACCGCAAGTTCGAGAAAATTAGCATTACGCGTATTTCTCAAACAATTAAACAATCCTTTAGGTGATTATTTATCTACTCGTCAACCCGATTCATTAAATGCGGCGTTGCACATATTAACAAACGACTTTAATGTTCAACAAAAACCAAAATTCACCAACCCTCAAAATCAACCGTTTGTAAAATCTAATAGCAATTTTCAAACTCCCAAACAGCCGATAAGAAATTTCCCTCAATTTAACCAACAAAATCGCAATCAATTTTCAAACCATCACCATCAGCAAAATAATCATCAATTTTCAAACAATCACCAACACCAAAATGTATTTAAACCAAATCCGAATTATAAACCCACTAATAAACCCGTGCCAATGAGCATTTCAACACGAAACTCTTCAAATCCAACCATAAATAAGTTCAATAAACATTATTCGTCGCGTCCTCATTGGATAGCCGAGGAATTACATAATAACGAAGATAAATCTGTTGAACCGACAAATGCTTCAAACACGGAAGATGACGAAGAATGCGATTTTTTAGGCGAACTAGCCTCGGATACGCAGAACTTTTAAATATCGACAATAACCCCTCTCAACTACCGTTTATAGAGATCCCTTTTGAAAATTTTAAACTAAAATGTCTTATTGATACCGGATCAACAAAATCATTTATAAATCCGGATAAAGCCAAAGAACATTTTTCCAAATATGTCAAATTTGATCCCTTTAAAATATCTACCGCACATGGTACTACTAAAGAAGACTACAGTATTTCGATACCGTGTCCTAAGTTGTTTAAATCAAAACAACCCAAAATAAAATTCCACGTGTTTAAATTTCATAAGTACTTTGACTGTCTTCTTGGTGTCGACAACCTCCGTCACTTACAAGCCAACATTAATCTGACTCTAAGCAAGCTAATATTACCCAACGCTACAATTTCCATGAGGTTAAAGAATTTATCAGATTACAATAATCTTATTGTTAGTGCACCGAATTCACAACAGATAATAAAAGTAAAAATTGCAAACGTTAAAAATGGCACTGCCTTGTTGCCTAAACAACAATTTTTAGATATAGAAATGCCAGAAAGTTTAATACAAGTTGAAAATCATGAAGCTTTAACAACTGTCATCAATCGCTCTGACCAGCCAATTGAGATCGAACTGGAAAAAACTTTTGAAGTTATTCCCCAGGAACAATTTTATATTGCAAATCTAAACAATATAAATGATTCGAAGGATCAATATTTTGATTTTTCAAAACTAAGACTCGACCATTGTAATAAGGAAGAAAAGTTTAGTATTACAAAACTAATTAAAAATTATTCTGATATCTTTTACGACGAATCAACATCACTTTCATTTACGAATGCAATTAGGCACAAAATTAAGTTAAAGGATGACACCCCTATACACACTAAAACATATAGATACCCCTATGTTCATAAAGCCGAAGTACAAGATCAAATTAGTAAAATGTTGAGACAAAAAATAATTAGACCTTCAAATTCACCTTGGACATCACCAATCTGGGTGGTACCCAAAAAATTAGATGCTTCAGGCCAACGAAAATGGAGAATAGTGGTGGATTACCGAAAACTAAATGAACAGACTATCGATGATAGATATCCGATTCCGAATATAAATGATATCCTAGATAAACTAGGTCGAAGTCAATACTTTAGTACATTAGATCTTGCTTCCGGATTCCATCAGATTGAAGTTGAACCCGACGACATACCGAAAACTGCATTTACAGTCGAGAATGGCCATTACGAATTCGTTCGAATGCCTTTCGGATTAAAAAATGCGCCCTCCACTTTTCAACGCGTTATCGACAACGTTTTGAGAGGTATTATAAATGAATCTTGTGTTGTGTACCTCGATGATATTATAATATTTTCAACATCTCTTCAAGAACATATCCAAAATTTAACATCAGTATTTGACAGGTTACGTAAATTTAACTTTAAAATTCAGATAGATAAAAGCGAGTTTTTGAAAAAAGAAGTTAATTATTTAGGACATGTCATCACACCAGACGGAATTAAACCTAATCCAGATAAAATTAAAGCCATCGTAGATTTCACAATACCAACAACCCCAAAACAACTAAAAGGATTCCTAGGCCTCATTGGTTATTACCGTAAATTTATTAAAAATTTTGCAAAATTAACCAAACCTCTCACTGTTCGACTTAAGAAAGACCACAAAATTTACCCCGAAGATGAAGATTATAAAAATTGTTTCGAACTTTGTAAAAGCCTGTTAACTAATGATCCCATTTTACAATACCCAGATTTCGAAAAACCTTTCGTACTGACTACAGACGCCAGCAATTACGCTATTGGTGCCGTCCTATCACAAGGACCTATAGGTTCAGATCTCCCAATAGCATATGCGTCCCGCACATTAAATGAACACGAAATCAACTATTCCACGATTGAGAAAGAACTTCTTGCCATTGTCTGGGCAACAAAATATTTCCGACCATATATATATGGACGTAAATTCAAAATTGTAACCGACCATCAACCGTTAAAATGGTTATTTTCTCTTAAAGAACCTAACTCGAAATTAATTCGATGGCGCTTACGCTTAGAAGAATTCGAATATGAAATTCATTATAAAAAAGGAAAGCTAAATAGTAACGCCGATGCTCTTTCTCGACCCCCAAACTTAAACATGACTTTAACAGAAGACGAATCACCTTTTCTAAAATATATGAAAGACTTTAACAAGACATATTCAAATTTTAATCCGACTGAAACTGACGATAAAGATTCAGTAATCGTCCAAATACCAGACGAACAAGACGAACTAACAGAAGACGACATCACTATGCATAGTAATATAGAAAATCCTATCTGTGCTATACCCATTTCGGAAGACCCAATAAATTTCTGTAAAAACCAATTAGAGTTTATCTCAGTTAAAACTAGTCCTTCTCAACCTTCGATAATACATCTGTTCGATCATTCTAAGCAACGAATCATTGTCCAAATTTCTGCCAATAATATCGAAAATGACGTAATTAATTTTATTAAAACTTTTGTAGCACCCAATGTTCCATACGGATGTTACTTTGAATCTGATCTACTGTACCAACAAGTTTGTCGAATTTTACAAACAGCATTTAATAATACGATTATATTGAAACGTCATATGAAAATATTAGAAGATGTAGAATCAATAGAAGATCAAAAAGAAATATTAGAGAACTATCATTACGGAAAATGTAATCATCGTGGTGTAACCGAAACACTACACAAGATATCTTCAAAATACTACTGGCCGAACATTCAGAAGAGTATTCAAGATTTTATCAACAGATGCGAAATTTGTAAAGTGACAAAATACGATAGAAAACCATTCAAACTAAAATTTAACATCACACCCACGCCTACTAGACCATTTGAAATTGTTCATATAGACGTCTTAAAATACCAAAGCAATAAATTTTTGACAATAATTGATGCCTTCAGCAAATATGCCCAGGTATACTCATTAGATAATATGCAAGCAATAGAAATAATGAAAAAGTTACTTTTTTACTTCAGTCATCATTCAGTACCAGATTTAATAATAGTTGATAATGGATCAGAATTCGATAACGGTGTGATAACTGAACTATTTAAACTACATAAAATACAAGTTCACTTTTGCAGTCCCCATCACCCTGCTAGTAATGGCCTATTAGAGAGATTCCACTGCACTTTCTTAGAGCACCTAAATCTCATTAATAACAGAGACGAATTTAAAAAAGATTCTATTCAAGTCAAAACACTATACGCTACTATTGCCTATAATAATTCTATACATTCCACTACAAAAATGTCTCCCTTTACAATATTGATGCCTAACAGTGAACGAGAATTTGACGACATAAATTTAGAAGAAAAAATTTTGAGTAATTACCTACAACAACATAAAGAAAAAATTCAAATTTTATTTAAAGAAATCAATAAACGATTGTCTGACACAAAACAAAAAATTATTTCCAAATTGAATGAGAATCGTGAAAACGTACCAACAGATCTACCACCTGAAGTATTCGTCAAAAGTAATTTTAGATCAAAAGGCAGAAATAAATTTAAAAAAGAGGAAATTATATGCCTTAACCCCGAAAGAAAAACCTTTCAACCTACTATCTGCAAAACAAAAACCGGCCGAAAGTTCCATAAACTACATATTGATAACGTAAAACGCCCTACTAAAACTGAAACATCTCCCGTTACAGGGCCTTCATCGTCTACTGGCTAACGCTGAATAGCCTTGCTGAAAAGGACATTTCCAACAACCCGGGAATATTACCGATTAAACTAGGACAAGCTATATTCCAAAACTCCTCTCACCATTTAATACACTATTTTGACGTTTCGATTCTTTTAAATGAATACAACAAACTACAGACCCACGTGAGAACGATCGAAGATTCTATAAGCAATGACACTCATTCAAAAAGAGAACTTCAAAACTATTTCAAAATTATTCGGTACAATATTAATCTAATAAATGAAAAATTACATCCCTTTTTGCATTCTAGATCAAAAAGAGGGTTAATAAACGTAATAGGATCGACAATAAAAGCAATCACAGGTAATATGGATGCAGCAGATAACGAAAGAATTACAAAAATTTTGGAAGAACTTAAACAGAATGAAAATAACATAGCACATCATTTTAAAAATCAATATTCTATAAATAAACAAATTATGAATAACTTTGAAACAACAGTTAAAGATATAGAACATAATGAACAATCTCTATATACAATGCTAGACAATTTTACAAAAATAGGAATTACTACCCAAAATCAAGTCAATAGCCTTTTTTTTAAAGATATGGCAAATCAGCTCGTTCATCTTTTGACAGTAATTTTAAACATTGCACAGGATATTGAAAATTCAATAACATTTTGCAAACTCAAGATTCTCCATCCTAGTATAATTACGAATGACGAGTTGTTGCTGGAACTAATAAAACTCAGCACGGTATACAAAAAAGATTTACCTTTTCCGGTAATATCTGAAAATCTTCAATTCTTTAAAACTCTTTTAAAACCTAAATGCGTAATTCACAAACTACAAATAATTTACTTCGTGTCTATTCCTCTATACGAATTAAACAATTTCGAACTGTACTACTTCATACCACTTCCAAATAGGCAATTTCGAACGATTATACCTTCAACAAAATATTGTTTAAAATCTGAATCTAATTTAATACCATTAACTGACATCTGTGACGAAATCCATGACAAATATTTATGTCCGACTAACCTGAGAACATATATCAACACATCATGCGAATGGGACATACTCAACAACAACTCTTTCAAGAAATGTTCCTTTACCCAGTTAACCGCAGAGGACACACTAGAATACATTCCTCAAATTAATCAATTTTTGGGCATCTTCCCTAACGACACAACAGTGAGAACAAGTTGCGACGAAGTTTGGACAAGACGAAATGTTAAAGGAGTTTTCCTGTTTGAAGAACAACATCACTGCCACAAATACATCAGAGATCAACTATTGGTGTTCAACGATGTAACAAAAGGCCAACCACTCCTGCTAGAAGATCTGCACCTTAACATGCCAAACACAAACAATCAAGTTCCCCGCCTACAAATGAAATATCTTCGAGTCACCAAATTAGAAAATTTACAACCAATAGAAATGGCAGAACTCGACAACGATTTCGACTCCTGGCACATTTCTGGTACCGCCATCTTATACGTCGGCATCGTATCCCTAGCCATCTGCCTAGGAATCCGAAAATATCGACAAAGAAAGTTCGCATCCACTCCTTCTGCAGAATCCGAACAACAAAGAAGCTCACTGCCAGACACCGCCAAAGTCTAAACGTACCTTCACCGGAGTTTCAGGACTCAGAGGGGAGGAATTATATTAGTTATATTTCGCTTATTAGGGACAACGTCAGGGATCTTATTAAAATGCTTAGTTAACTATTCTTATGTATAAATTCGCTAGCTAGATGAAGAAGCGTCACTCTTTGATTTCACCGCATAAGTATTGTTAGTCGCGTTGCTTTAAATAAACTTTTTAAAAAAGCCGTCGTTCGTTTTCATAATATAATTTGACTCAATTAAAAATTACCAAACCACTCCAAATTTAATCCGTCAACATTAAACATCCTCAAATATCTCTTACCACTGCAAACTTTACCAAATCAACCCCAAAAAATTCCCGAACTAAGCCAAACTGACATAAATTAGATCCGTTATCTTAAATCATCCCTTACCACCCTTTAGCAACCCCAAGTAACTCCAATCACTTTAAAATAAAACAAAATGACACAAATCATTGCAAACTATCCCTAACTCACCTAAATTACTTCGGCTACCATAAATCACCCCCAACTACCCCTTACAACCCCAAAATAAGCCCAATCACTTTAAAATTACAAAAAATTCTACAAACCATAGCAAACTATGCTGAACTCACTTAAATTACTTCGGCTATCATAAATCACCCCCAACTACCCCTTACCACCCCAAACTCAGCCCAATCACTTTAAAATTACAAAAAATGTTACAAGCCATATCAAACTATGCCAAACTCATCTAAATTACTTTGACTTCCATAAATCACCCCCAACTACCCCTTACCACCCCAAAATAGGCTCAATCACTTTAAAATTACAAAAAAATTCTACAAACCGTAGCAAACTATGCCAAACTCCCCTAAATTACTTCGGCTAACATAAATCACCCCGAACTACCCCTTACAACCCCAAAATAAACCCAATCACTTTAAAATTACAAAATATTCAACAAATCATAGCAAACTATGCGTAACTCACCTAAATTACTTCGGCTACCATAAATCACCCCCAACTACCCCTTACCACCCCAAACTAAGCCCAATCACTTTAAAATTACAAAAAATGCTACAAACCATAGCAAACTATGCCAAACTCACCTAAATTACTTCGGCTACCATAAATCACCCCCAACTACCCCTTACCACCCCAAACTAAGCCCAATCACCTTAAAATTACAAAAAATTCTACAAACCATACCAAACTATGCCAAACTCACTTAAATTACTTCGGCTATCATAAATCACCCCCAACTACCCCTTACCACCCCTAACTCATCCCAATCACTTTAAAATTACAAAAAATGCTACAAACCATAGCAAACTATGCCTAACTCACCTAAATTACTTCGGCTAACATAAATCACCCCCAACTACCCCTTACTACCCCAAAATAAGCCCAATCACTTTAAAATTATAAAAAATGCTACAAACCATAGCAAACTATGCCTAACTCACCTAAATTACTTTGACTTCCATAAATCACCCCCAACAACCCCTTACTACCCCAAAATAAGCCCAATCACTTTAAAATTACAAAAAAATGCTACAAACCATAGCAAACTATGCCAAACTCACTTAAATTACTGCGGCTACCATAAATCACCCCCAACTACCCCTTACCAACCACAAACTAAACCCAATCACTTTAAAATTACAAAAAATGCTACAAACCATAGCAAACTATGCCAAACTCACTTAAATTACTTTGGCTTCTATAAATCACCCCCAACTACCCCTAACCACCCCAAAATAGGCTCAACCACTTTAAAATTACAAAAAAATTCTACAAACCGTAGCAAACTATGCCAAACTCCCCTAAATTACTTCGGCTACCATAAATCACCGCGAACTACCCCTTACAACCCCAAAATAAGACCAATCACTTTAAAATTACAAAATATTCAACAAATCATAGCAAACTATGCCTAACTCACCTAAATTACTTCGGCTACCATAAATCACCCCCAACTACCCCTTACCACCCCAAACTAAGCCCAATCACTTTAAAATTACAAAAAATGCTACAAACCATAGCAAACTATGCCAAACTCACCTAAATTACTTCGGCTACCATAAATCACCCCCAACTACCCCTTACCACCCCAAACTAAGCCCAATCACTTTAAAATTACAAAAAATTCTACAAACCATACCAAACTATGCCAAACTCACTTAAATTACTTCGGCTATCATAAATCACCCCCAACTACCCTTTACCACCCCTAACTCATCCCAATCACTTTAAAATTACAAAAAATGCTACAAACCATAGCAAACTATGCCTAACTCACCTAAATTACTTCGGCTAACATAAATCACCCCCAACTACCCCTTACTACCCCAAAATAAGCCCAATCACTTTAAAATTATAAAAAATGCTACAAACCATAGCAAACTATGCCTAACTCACCTAAATTACTTCGGCTAACATAAATCACTCCCAACAACCCCTTACTACCCCAAAATAAGCCCAATCACTTTAAAATTACAAAAAAATGCTACAAACCATAGCAAACTATGCCAAACTCACTTAAATTACTGCGGCTACCATAAATCACCCCCAACTACCCCTTACCAACCACAAACTAAACCCAATCACTTTAAAATTACAAAAAATGCTACAAACCATAGCAAACTATGCCAAACTCACTTAAATTGCTTTGGCTTCTATAAATCACCCCCAACTACCCCTTACCACCCCAAAATAGGCTCAACCACTTTAAAATTACAAAAAAATTCTACAAACCGTAGCAAACTATGCCAAACTCCCCTAAATTACTTCGGCTACCATAAATCACCCCGAACTACCCCTTACAACCCCAAAATAAGCCCAATCACTTTAAAATTACAAAATATTCAACAAATCATAGCAAACTATGCCTAACTCACCTAAATTACTTCGGCTACCATAGATCACCCCCAACTACCCCTTACCACCCCAAAATAAGCCCAATCACTTTAAAATTACAAAAAATGCTACAAACCATAGCAAACTATGCCAAACTCACCTAAATTACTTCGGCTACCATAAATCACCCCCAACTACCCCTTACCACCCCAAAATAAGCCCAATCACTTTAAAATTACGAAAAATGCTACAAGCCATAGCAAACTATCTCAAACTCACCTGAATTACTTTGGCTACCATAAATCACCCCCAACTACCCCTTACCACCCCAAACTAAGCCCAATCACTTTAAAATTACAAAAAATGTTACAAACCATAGCAAACTATGCCAAACTCACCTAAATTACTTCGGCTACCATAAATCACCCCCAACTACCCCTTACCGCCCCAAAATTAGCCTAATCACTTTAAAATTACAAAAATGCTACAAAACATAGCAAGCTATGCCAAACTCACTTAAATTTCTTCGGCTACCATAAATTAATAATCGTTTTCAATCAAAATCTTCTATTTGGTTGTGTTATTTATAAATGCCTTATCGTATTAAATCATAAAATATTAATAAATATCTGCACATAAAATATATTGTTCCGACTAATAGTCGTTATTCTGAATATTAAATATGCTGATACCTATTTTGATTCTCTTCCACCTTCCAATAAATATTTGTTCCAGTTGAGATGCAAACATAAACGTATTTCTGAATTGAAACACGCTGACGGGGCAAGCCCTACCTTTTCAACATGCGTGCATTTGTATAAACAGCTCTATGGTTTTTAACTTTAAAGAGGTATAAAGGCGGTGTAAGCGCTAGAGTTTCGTAAAAATATCTGAAAAATTCGAAATTCTTCAATTGAATCAGAACTATCTTTGTGTTCGATAGTAAATTTATACTTGGAGTGGCACTGCCAACCCTGCCACCCATGACGAGGCACCTGCTGACTACTCTCCTTCCAGGGAAACTTTATAAATCAACGTCAAAATAATTTAGGACGCCTGAATGTGAAAATATCACTGTGTAATAAGTTCAGACTGACATGGAACACTTGAAATTTCGATATTTGTTTGTAATTCGACACAGGTCCATGAAGGAATGCATGTTAATGTAAACAAGTGTTAGTTTGTCGGAGAGACCGAATAAGATTTTTAACATTCCTGTCAAAATATTTATTTACTTTAGAATGTTAATTTCTTAAATTGATTTTGTGAAAATTATGACGGGCCATACGAGTACACCTGTGCGAGTATTATTTGGTGCATACAAATTAATCTCTTTTGTTATCCGAATTGTTTTTATACGCACTAGGCACGTGCACCTCATATAATTGTGAAAATTGCTGCTTCAGCGTCTGGATCGGTGGTACTCAACGTCGCCAAGGTCGAGGCGACGCATCGGTATTCAAAGTTCTGTCGCTATTAAATAAATTATTTTAATATAATATTCCCGATTTGTTCTTGCCGTTAACCAAAACTCTCCCCAATCGATTTTCGAAAAATTTCCAGCGTCGGACCGGACTTCACTTATTTTCGTACGCTAATTTTTACGTTCAGTTAATGATAGTGGTGTATTTGTTCTTCACCAAACCTGCTCCGGCCGAAATCCGAAATTTTCACTGACATCATACGCTTAAGTATTGTATGCTTAGACACGATTTATTTACACTATTTATTTTACGTACATTGCGTTCATTATTGTTCTGCATTATTTATAACTAAGATGGAGCAGTTTGAAAATCTAATAGTAAGCGGAGAACAAATACCACCACGTATAATTCCCGTGAAAAGTGATGGAAATAGTCTTTCTTACTATCTTTCCTATTGCATTTTTAATACCGGAAATAGAGCTCAAGAGCGAAGAATAACTTCGACTTTTTTATACATAATTCCTAAATACTTCCTTATATATTTCAACATTGTCTTTAACGTTGTCAGAGAACTAAATGGGAATAATTTGGAATAATTTAGAAACTTTTGAAAACAATGACAAAATTCTTTAGGGCGCCTGGATTTGAAAATATAACTCTGTGTAATAAGTTTAGACTGACTAGAGTGAAAAGAAAGGAGCTTGCGCCCAGAAACGAAATTAAATGGAACACTTGAAGTTGAAATATTTGTTTGTAATTCGTCACAAGTCCATGAGGGAATGCGTGTTAATGTAAACAAATGTGAGTTTATTGGAGAGGCCGAATAAGATTTTTACATTATTGAAGCAGCTGGAGCCTGCCACGTCAAGGGCAAGGTCAGAAACGTGAAAAGGCGATGCTCGATTTAGTTTGATTGAGTGTCTATGCAGAAATTCGCACATACCAAGCGTTGGATGATAAGCCTTTCTTATCGTTTCTTAGAATTCGAGAATTGCTGGTTCAGCGTGTGGAGCAGTACTCGATCGCGGTGTTTAATTTTAACACAACTACAATTGTGAAAATTGCTGCTCCAGCGTCGGAAACTGTTTGCAAAGTCGCCAAATTCGATGAGGCGACGCATCAGTGTTCGAAGGTCTACCGCTATCAAATAAAGTATTTTAATTTAACATTTCATCCTCGCGTTAACCAAATCTGCCCCCAATCAATTTTCGAAAAATTATCAGCATCGGACCGGACTCCACTTATATTTGTACGCTGATTTTTACGTTTAGTTAATGATAGTGGTGTATTTGTTTTTCACCAAATTTGCCCCGAAATTTTCACCGTTGTATGTACCAGATATCACTGACATTCATACCAGCGGCGGTGTAAGCGCTAAATTTTCGTGAAAATATCTGAAAAATTCATAATTCTGCAACTGAATTACAGAACTAATTTTGTGTTCGATAGTAAATTTATACTTGGAGTGGCACTGCCAACCCTGCCACCCCTGACGAGCCCCACTACTGACTACTTTCCTTCCAGAAACATTTTTGAAATCAGCGGCAAAATAAATTTAGGGCACCTGGATGTGAAAATATCACTATGTAATAAGTTCAGACTGACAAGAGTGAAAAAAACCGCTTGCATCCAGAAACGAAATCAAATGGAACACTTGAAATTTAGATATTTGTTTGTAATTCGTCACAGGTCCATGAAGGCATGCATGTTAATGTAAACAAGTGTTAGTTTGTCGGAGAGACCGAATAAGATTTTTACACCCACCACATTCCCGTCAAAATATTTATTTACTTTAGTATGTTAATTCATTTTGTGCAAATTATGACGGGCCAGTCGAGTACACCTGCGCGAGTATTATTTGGTAATCCAAATTCTTTTAATACGCACTAGGCACGTGCACCTAATATAATTGTTAAAATTGCTGCTTCAGCGTCTGGAACGCTGGTACTCAACGTCGCCAAGGTCGAGGCGACGAATCAGTATTCGAAGTTCTATCGCTATTAAATAAATTTTTTTAATATAATATTCCCGATTTGTTCTTGACGTTAAGTAAATGTCTCCCCAATCGATTTTCGAAAAATTACCATCGTCGTACCGGACTCCACTTATATACCGTACGCTAATTTTTACGTTCATTTAATGATAGTGGTGTATTTGATCTTCACCAAACCTGCTCCGGCCAAAATCCGAAATTTGCAGTTTTACCGGATTTCACTGACATCATAAGTAATGTGTGCTTATACACGATTTACACTATTTATTTTATGTACATTGTGTTCATTATTGTTCTGCATTATTTATAACTAAGATGGAGGAATAGTAAGCGGGGTACAAATACCACCACGTATAATTCCTCTGAAAAGTGATGGAAATAGTCTTTTTTACTATCTTTCCTATTGCATTTTATTACCGAAAATAGAGCTCAAGAGGTTCGCACTATAATTGTTCATTTTAAAATTACCAAATTTTCTGTATATTTTACCTGAATACGTTAAACACCCCTAAACATAATGTACCATTCCAAACTACTCTCAAAAATCATACACTTGCCATTCCAAACTACCCCACATCAACCTAAAATGTAAAAAAATTACGAATTACAAGCAAACTACGCTAAACCCGCATAAATTACTTCGACTTCCGCTATATCACCCCAACCACTTCTTACCAAGCCAAACTAAACCCAATCGCATTAAAATTACCAAAAGTTTCGTTTAATCCGCCAAAGCTAAACCCCGCCAACTATCAATAACCATTCAAAACGATCCCCAAAAAAAACCTTATCATCCGAAACTACACCAAATACATCGTTTTTATGGTGTGAAATTATTTATTTATATATTTCAACATTCTTCGACGACATTCTTTAACGTTGTTAGAGAACTAAATGGGAATAATTTGGAATAGTTCAGCTTCTCTGTCAACTCTCCTTCTCTTGAAGAGTGAAAAAGAGTGAAAAAAAAGGAGCTTGCACCCAGAAACGAAATTATCGTCATTTTCCAAATCATATTGAAGTACCCGGTCCTGGCAATGCAGGTTAATTTCAGCAAATTTGTTTATTTTGTGATTGGAAAAGTAGAGCATTCCTGTTTAATTGTATTATAATGTCGATTAGTCTACATCACAAATACACCACTTTTGTCAACACTGCGTTTATTTAATCTACGTCCGGGCAACGCCGGGTACATTCAGCTAGTCTTAGTTATAAATAATGCAGAACAATAATGAACGCAATGTACGTAAAATAAATAGTGTAAATAAATCGTGTATAAGCATACAATACTTAAGCGTGTGATGTCAGTGAAAATTTCGGATTTCGGCCGGAGCAGGTTTGGTGAAGAACAAATACACCACTATCATTAACTGAACGTAAAAATTAGCGTACGAAAATAAGTGAAGTCCGGTCCGACGCTGGAAATTTTTCGAAAATCGATTGGGGAGAGTTTTGG
This sequence comes from Eledona agricola, assembly GCA_964023215.1. NCBI lineage: Eukaryota > Metazoa > Arthropoda > Insecta > Coleoptera > Tenebrionidae > Eledona > Eledona agricola. The sequence continues at coordinate 26,341,184 of OZ026856.1, read as the reverse complement.
TTAACGGCAAGAACAAATCGGGAATATTATATTAAAATAATTTATTTAATAGCGATAGAACTTTGAATACCGATGCGTCGCCTCGACCTTGGCGACGTTGAGTACCAGCGATCCAGACGCTGAAGCAGCAATTTTCACAATTATATGAGGTGCACGTGCCTAGTGCGTATAAAAACAATTTGGATAACAAAAGAGATTAATTTGTATGTACCAAATAATACTCGCACAGGTGTACTCGTATGGCCCGTCATAATTTTCACAAAATCAATTTAAGAAATTAACATTCTAAAGTAAATAAATATTTTGACAGGAATGTTAAAAATCTTATTCGGTCTCTCCGACAAACTAACACTTGTTTACATTAACATGCATTCCTTCATGGACCTGTGACGAATTACAAACAAATATCGAAATTTCAAGTGTTCCATGTCAGTCTGAACTTATTACACAGTGATATTTTCACATTCAGGCGCCCTAAATTATTTTGACGTTGATTTATAAAGTTTCCCTGGAAGGAGAGTAGTCAGCAGGTGCCTCGTCAGGGGTGGCAGGGTTGGCAGTGCCACTCCAAGTATAAATTTACTATCGAACACAAAGATAGTTCTGATTCAATTGCAGAATTTCGAATTTTTCAGATATTTTTACGAAACTCTAGCGCTTACACCGCTTTTATACCTCTTTAAAGTTAAAAATCATAGAGCTGTTTATACAAATGCACGCATGTTGAAAAGGTAGGGCTTGCCCCGTCAGCGTGTTGCAATTCAGAAATACGTTCATGTTTGCATCTCAACTGGAACAAATATTTATTGGAAGGTGGAAGAGAATCAAAATAGGTATTTTTTACTACCCCTTACAACCCCAAAATAAGCCCAATCACTTTAAAATTACAAAATATTCAACAAATCATAGCAAACTATGCCTAACTCACCTAAATTACTTCGGCTACCATAAATCACCCCCAGCTACCCCTTACAACCCCAAAATAAGCCCAATCACTTTAAAATTATAAAAAATGCTACAAACCATAGCAAACTATGCCAAACTCACTTAAATTACTTCGGCTATCATAAATCAAAATTACAAAAAAATTCTACAAACCGTAGCAAACTGTGCCAAACTCCCCTAAATTACTTCGGCTACCATAAATCACCCCCAGCTACCCCTTACAACCCCAAAATAAGCCCAATCACTTTAAAATTACAAAAAATTCTACAAACCATACCAAACTATGCCAAACTCACTTAAATTACTTCGGCTATCATAAATCACCCCGAACTACCCCTTACAACCCCAAAATAAGCCCAATCACTTTAAAATTACAAAATATTCAACAAATCATAGCAAACTATGCCTAACTCACCTAAATTACTTCGACTACCATAAATCACCCCCAACTACCCCTTACCACCCCAAAATAAGCCCAATCACTTTAAAATTACAAAAAATACTACAAACCATAGCAAACTATGCCTAACTCACCTAAATTACTTCGGCTACCATAAATCACCCCCAGCTACCCCTTACAACCCCAAAATAAGCCCAATCACTTTAAAATTACAAAAAAATCTACAAACCATACCAAACTATGCCAAACTCACTTAAATTACTTCGGCTATCATAAATCACCCCGAACTACCCCTTACAACCCCAAAATAAGCCCAATCACTTTAAAATTACAAAATATTCAACAAATCATAGCAAACTATCCCTAACTCACCTAAATTACTTCGGCTACCATAAATCACCCCCAACTACCCCTTACCACCCCAAACTCAGCCCAATCACTTTAAAATTACAAAAAATGTTACAAGCAATATCAAACTATGCCAAACTCATCTAAATTACTTCGGCTTCCAATAATCACCCCCAACTACCCCTTACCTCCCCAAAATAGGCTCAATCACTTTAAAATTACAAAAAAATTCTACAAACCGTAGCAAACTGTGCCAAACTCCCCTAAATTACTTCGGCTACCATAAATCACCCCCAACTACCCCTTACAACCCCAAAATAAGCCCAATCACTTTAAAATTACAAAAAATTCTACAAACCATACCAAACTATGCCAAACTCACTTAAATTACTTCGGCTATCATAAATCACATCCAACTACCCCTTGCCACCCCTAACTCATCCCAATCACTTTAAAATTACAAAAAATGCTACAAATCATAGCAAACTATGCCAAACTCACTTAAATTACTGCGGCTACCATAAATCACCCCCAACTACCCCTTACCAACCACAAACTAAACCCAATCACTTTAAAATTACAAAAAAATGCTACAAACCATAGCAAACTATGCCTAACTCACCTAAATTACTTCGGCTACCATAAATCACCCCCAACTACCCCTTACCACCCCAAACTCAGCCCAATCACTTTAGAATTACAAAAAATGTTACAAGCAATATCAAACTATGCCAAACTCATCTAAATTACTTCGGCTTCCATTAATCACCCCCAACTACCCCTTACCTCCCCAAAATAGGCTCAATCACCTTAAAATTACAAAAAAATTCTACAAACCGTAGCAAACTGTGCCAAACTCCCCTAAATTACTTCGGCTACCATAAATCACCCCCAACTACCCCTTACAACCCCAAAATAAGCCCAATCACTTTAAAATTACAAAAAATTCTACAAACCATATCAAACTATGCCAAACTCACTTAAATTACTTCGGCTATCTTAAATCACCCCAACTACCCCTTGCCACCCCAAACTCATCCCAATCACTTTAAAATTACAAAAAATGCTACAAATCATAGCAAACTATGCCAAACTCACTTAAATTACTGCGGCTACCATAAATCACCCCCAACTACTCCTTACCATCCACAAACTAAACCCAATCACTTTAAAATTACAAAAAAATGCCACAAACCATAGCAAACTATGCCTAACTCACCTAAATTACTTCGGCTATCATAAATCACCCCCAACAACCCCTTACTACCCCAAAATAAGCCCAATCACTTTAAAATTACAAAAAAATGCTACAAACCATAGCAAACTATGCCAAACTCACCTAAATTACTTCGGCTACCATAAATCAACCCCCAACAACCCTTTACCGCCCCAAAATAAGCCCAATCACTTTAAAATTACAAAAAATGCTACAAACCATAGCAAACTATGCCTAACTCACCTAAATTACTTCGGCTAACATAAATCACCTCCAACTACCCCTTACTACCCCAAAATAAGCCCAATCACTTTAAAATTATAAAAAATGCTACAAACCATAGCAAACTATGCCAAACTCACTTAAATTACTTCGGCTATCATAAATCACCCCCAACTACCCCCTTACCGCCCCTAACTCATCCCAATCACTTTAAAATTACAAAAAATGCTACAAACCATAGCAAACTATGCCTAACTCACCTAAATTACTTCGGCTAACATAAATCACACCCAACTACTTCTTACTACCCCAAAATAAGCCCAATCACTTTATAATTATAAAAAATGCTACAAACCATAGAAAGCTATGCCAAACTCCCCTAAATTACTTCGGCTACCATAAATCACCCCGAAGTACCCCTTACAACCCCAAAATAAACCCAATCGCTTTAAAATTACAAAATATTCAACAAATCATAGCAAACTATGCCTAACTCACCTAAATTACTTCGGCTACCATAAATCACCCCCAACTACCCCTTACCACCCCAAAATAAGCCCAATCACTTTAAAATTACAAAAAATGCTACAAACCATAGCAAACTATGCCAAACTCACTTAAATTACTTTGGCTTCTATAAATTACCCCCAACTACTCCTTACCACCCCAAAATAGGCTCAATCACTTTAAAATTACAAAAAAATTCTACAAAGCGTAGCAAACTATGCCAAACTCCCCTAAATTACTTCGGCTACCATAAATCACCCCGAACTACCCCTTACAACCCCAAAATAAGCCCAATCACTTTAAAATTACAAAATATTTAACAAATCATAGCAAACTATGCCTAACTCACCTAAATTACTTCGGCTACCATAAATCACCCCCAACTACCCCTTACCTACCCAAAATAAGCCCAATCACTTTAAAATTACAAAAAATGTTTCAAACCATAGCAAACTATGCCTAACTCACCTAAATTACTTCGGCTACCATAAATCACATTCAACTACCCCTTACCACCCCAAAATAAGCCCAATCACTTTAAAATTACAAAAAATGCTTCAAACCATAGCAAACTATGCCTAACTCACCTAAATTACTTCGGCTACCATAAATCACCCCCAACTACCCCTTACCACCCCAAAATAAGCGCAATCACTTTAAAATTACGAAAAATGCTACAAGCCATAGCAAACTATCTCAAACTCACCTGAATTACTTCGGCTACCATAAATCACCCCCAACTACCCCTTACCACCCCAAACTAAGCCCAATCACTTTAAAATTACAAGAAATGCTACAAACCATAGCAAACTATTCCAAACTCACCTAAATTACTTCGGCTACCATAAATCACCCCCAACTACCCCTTACCGCCCCAAAATTAGCCTAATCACTTAAAATTACAAAAATGCTACAAAACATAGCAAGCTATGCCAAACTCACTTAAATTACTTCGGCTACCATAAATTAATAATCGTTTTCAATCAAAATCTTCTATTTGGTTGTGTTATTTATAAATGCCTTATCGTATTAAATCATAAAATATTAATAAATATCTGCACATAAAATATATTGTTCCGACTAATAGTCGTTATTCTGAATATTAAATATGCTGATACCTATTTTGATTCTCTTCCACCTTCCAATAAATATTTGTTCCAGTTGAGATGCAAACATAAACGTATTTCTGAATTGCAACACGCTGACGGGGCAAGCCCTACCTTTTCAACATGCGTGCATTTGTATAAACAGCTCTATAGTTTTTTAACTTTAAAGAGGTATAAAGGCGGTGTAAGCGCTAGAGTTTCGTAAAAATATCTGAAAAATTCGAAATTCTGCAATTAAATCAGAACTATCTTTGTGTTCGATAGTAAATTTATACTTGGAGTGGCACTGCCAACCCTGCCACCCCTGACGAGGCACCTGCTGACTACTCTCTTTCCAGGGAAACTTTATAAATCAACGTCAAAATAATTTGGGGCGTCTGAATGTGAAAATATCACTGTGTCATAAGTTCAGACTGACATGGAACACTTGAAATTTCGATATTTGTTTGTAATTCGTCACAGGTCCATGAAGGAATGCATGTTAATGTAAACAAGTGTTAGTTTGTTGGAGAGACCGAATAAGATTTTTAACATTCCTGTCAAAATATTTATTTACTTTAGAATGTTAATTTCTTAAATTGATTTTGTGAAAATTATGACGGGCCATACGAGTACACCTGTGCGAGTATTATTTGGTACATACAAATTAATATCTTTTGTTATCCAAATTGTTTTTATACGCACTAGGCACGTACACCTCATATAATTGTGGAAATTGCTGCTTCAGCGTCTGGATCGCTGGTACTCAACGTCGCCAAGGTCGAGGCGACGCATCGGTATTCAAAGTTCTATCGCTATTAAATAAATTATTTTAATATAATATTCCCGATTTGTTCTTGCCGTTAACCAAAACTCTCCCCAATCGATTTTCGAAAAATTTCCAGCGTCGGACCGGACTTCACTTATTTTCGTACGCTAATTTTTACGTTCAGTTAATGATAGTGGTGTATTTGTTCTTCACCAAACCTGCTCCGGCCGAAATCCGAAATTTTAACTGACATCATACGCTTAAGTATTGTATGCTTATACACGATTTATTTACACTATTTATTTTACGTACATTGCGTACATTATTGTTCTGCATTATTTATAACTAAGATGGAGCAGTTTGAAAATCTAATAGTAAGCGGAGAACAAATACCACCACGTATAATTCACGTGAAAAGTGATGGAAATAGTCTTTCTTACTATCTTTCCTATTGCATTTTTAATACCGGAAATAGAGCTCAAGAGCGAAGAATAACTTCGACTTTTTTTTTACATAATTCCTAAATACTTCGTTTTTATGGTGTAAAATTTTGTATTTATATATTTCAACATTGTCTTTAACGTTGTCAGAGAACTAAATGGGAATAATTTGGAATAATTTAGCTTCTATGTCAACTCTCCTTCTCTTGAAACTTTTGAAAACAACGACAAAATTCTTTAGGGCGCCTGGATTTGAAAATATAACTCTGTGTAATAAGTTTAGACTGACTAGAGTGAAAAGAAAGGAGCTTGCATCCAGAAACGAAATTAAATGAAACACTTGAAGTTGAAATATTTGTTTGTAATTCGTCACAAGTCCATGAGGGAATGCGTGTTAATGTAAACAAATGTGAGTTTATTGGAGAGGCCGAATAAGATTTTTACATTATTGAAGCAGCTGGAGCCTGCCACGTCAAGGGCAAGGTCAGAAACGTGAAAAGGCGATGCTCGATTTAGTTTGATGCAGAATGTATGCATAAATATATATGCAGAAATTCGCACATACCAAGCGTTGGATAAGCCTTTCTTATCGTTTCTTAGAATTCGAGAATTGCTGGTTCAGCGTGTGGAGCAGTACTCGATCGCGGTGTTTAATTTTAACACAACTACAATTGTGAAAATTGCTGCTCCAGCGTCGGAAACTGTTCGCAAAGTCGCCAAATTCGATGAGGCGACGCATCAGTGTTCGAAGGTCTACCGCTATCAAATAAAGTATTTTAATTTAACATTTGATCCTCGCGTTAACCAAATCTGCCCCCAATCAATTTTCGAAAAATTATCAGCATCGGACCGGATTCCACTTATATTTGTACGCTAATTTTTACGTTTAGTTAATGATAGTGGTGTATTTGTTTTTCACCAAATTTGCCCCGAAATTTTCACCGTTGTATGTACCAGATATCACTGACATTCATACCAGTGGCGGTATGCGCTAAATTTTCGTGAAAATATCTGAAAAATTCATAATTTTGCAACTGAATTACAGAACTAATTTTGTGTTCGATAGTAAATTTATACGTGGAGTGGCACTGCCAAACCTGCCACCCCTGACGAGCCCCACTGCTGACTACTTTCCTTCCAGAAAAATTTTTGAAATCAGCGGCAAAATAAATTTAGGGCATTTGGATGTGAAAATATCACTATGTAATAAGTTCAGACTGACAAGAGTGAAAAAAACCGCTTGCATCCAGAAACGAAATCAAATGGAACACTTGAACACAATTTAGATATTTGTTTGTAATTCGTCACAGGTCCATGAAGGCATGCATGTTAATGTAAACAAGTGTTAGTTTGTCGGAGATGCCGAATAAGATTTTTACACCCACCACATTCCCGTCAAAATATTTATTTACTTTAGTATGTTAATTCATTTTGTGCAAATTATGACGGGCCAGTCGAGTACACCTGCGCGAGTATTATTTGGTAATCCAAATTCTTTTAATACGCACTAGGCACGTGCACCTAATATAATTGTTAAAATTGCTGCTTCAGTGTCTGGAACGCTGGTACTCAACGTCGCCAAGGTCGAGGCGACGCATCAGTCTTCGAAGTTCTATCGCTATTAAATTAATTTTTTTAATATAATATTCCCGATTTGTTCTTGACGTTAAGTAAATATCTCCCCAATCGATTTTAGAAAAATTACCATCGTCGTACCGGACTCCACTTATATACCGTACGCTAATTTTTACGTTCATTTAATGATAGTGGTGTATTTGATCTTCACCAAACCTGCTCCGGCCAAAATCCGAAATTTGCAGTTTAACCGGATTTCACTGACATCATAAGTAATGTGTGCTTATACACGATTTACACTATTTATTTTATGTACATTGTGTTCATTATTGTTCTGCATTATTTATAACTAAGATGGAGGAATAGTAAGCGGGGTACAAATACCACCACGTATAATTCCTCTGAAAAGTGATGGAAATAGTCTTTTTTACTATCTTTCCTATTGCATTTTATTACCGAAAATAGAGCTCAAAAGGTTCGCACTATAATTGTTCATTTTAAAATTACCAAATTTTCTGTATATTTTACCTGAATACGTTAAACACCCCTAAACATAATTCTTTTAATACGCACTAGGCACGTGCACCTAATATAATTGTTAAAATTGCTGCTTCAGCGTCTGGAACGCTGGTACTCAACGTCGCCAAGGTCGAGGCGACGCATCAGTATTCGAAGTTCTATCGCTATTAAATTAATTTTTTTAATATAATATTCCCGATTTGTTCTTGACGTTAAGTAAATATCTCCCCAATCGATTTTCGAAAAATTACCATCGTCGTACCGGTCTCCACTTATATACCGTACGCTAATTTTTACGTTCATTTAATGATAGTGGTGTATTTGATCTTCACCAAACCTGCTCCGGCCAAAATCCGAAATTTGCAGTTTTACCGGATTTCACTGACATCATAAGTAATGTGTGCTTATACACGATTTACACTATTTATTTTATGTACATTGTGTTCATTATTGATCTGCATTATTTATAACTAAGATGGAGGAATAGTAAGCGGGGTACAAATACCGCCACGTATAATTCCTCTGAAAAGTGATGGAAATAGTCTTTTTTACTATCTTTCCTATTGCATTTTATTACCGAAAATAGAGCTCAAGAGGTTCGCACTATAATTGTTCATTTTTAAATTACCAAATTTTCTGTATATTTTACCTGAATACGTTAAACACCTCTAAACATAATGTACCATTCCAAACTACTCTCAAAAATCATACACTTGCCATTCCAAACTACCCCAAATCAACCTAAAATGTAAAAAAATTACGAATTACAAGCAAACTACGCTAAACTCGCATAAATTACTTCGACTTCCGCTATATCACCCCAACCACTTCTTACCAAGCCAAACTAAACCCAATCGCATTAAAATTACCAAAAGTTTCGTTTAATCCGCCAAAGCTAAACCCCGCCAACCATCAATAACCATTCAAAACAATCCCCAAAAAAAACCTTATCATGCGAAACTACACCAAATACATCGTTTTTATGGTGTGAAATTATGTATTTATATATTTCAACATTCTTCGACGACATTCTTTAACGTTGTTAGAGAACTAAATGGGAATAATTTGGAATAGTTCAGATTCTCTGTCAACTTTCCTTCTCTTGAAGAGTGAAAAAAAAAGGAGCTTGCACCCAGAAACGAAATTATCGTAATTTTCCAAATCATATTGAAGTACCCGGTCCTGGCAATGCAGGTTAATTTCAGCAAATTTGTTTATTTTGTGATTGGAAAAGTAGAGCATTCCTGTTTAATTGTATTATAATGTCGATTAGTCTACATCACAAATACACCACTTTTGTCAACACTGCGTTTATTTAATCTACGTCCGGGCAACGCCGGGTACATTCAGCTAGTATTTTTATATTTTTTTTGTTTTCCTGGGGAGGTGTAATGGAAAAATCCCCAAATCTATATATATAAAGCGAAGTGTCCTCACTGACACACTCATTCATTCACTCATTCATCTACACACTGATTCATAATCAACCCACAGCCCAAACCGTGAGGGCTGGAGACTTGAAATTTTAGACACGGGTGTATCATGTGCCGAAACTGAACACTAAGAAGGGATTTTGCGAAATTCGGCCCGGTTCCTTTGTAATTCAATAAAAACCGGCTAAAATAAACAAAAAATGATCCGATCGCGGAGACCGTGTTTATGTTAGAAGCACGTATCTAGCCAAAACAACTTCGACGACGGGCGACCGGTTTACATTAAAAGCACTTATTTAACCTAAACAATTTCAACGTCGAGTTTCTGCTTTCGTGATCATACTTTTGCCGTACCTAGCGAGGCCGCAGATATTTCAATTATAATTTTGATTTCAATTATAATGTCGATCCGTGACTCAATTAAAAATTACCAAACCACTCCAAATTTAATCCGTCAACATTAAACATCCTCAAATATTTCTTACCACTGCAAACTTTACCAAATCAACCCCAAAAAATTCCCGAACTATGCCAAACTGACATAAACTAGATCCGTTATTTTAAATCATCCCTTACCACCCCTTAGCAACCCCAAGTAACTCCAATCAGTTTAAAATAAAACAAAATGACACAAACCATAGCAGACTATTTCGAACTCACACATATTATTTCGTCTACCAAAAATCACCCCCAACTACCCCTTACCACCCCAAAATAAGCCCAATCACTTTAAAATTACAAAAAAATTCTACAAACCGTAGCAAACTATGCCAAACTCACTTAAATTACTTCGGCTATCATAAATCACCCCCAACTACCCCTTACCACCCCTAACTCATCCCAATCACTTTAAAATTACAAAAAATGCTACAAACCATAGCAAACTATGCCTAACTCACCCAAATTCCTTCGGCTAACATAAATCACCCCCAACAACCCCTTACTACCCCAAAATAAGCCCAATCACTTTAAAATTACAAAAAATGCTACAAACCATAGCAAACTATGCCAAACTCACTTAAATTACTTCGGCTATCATAAATCACCCCCAACTACCCCTTACCACCCCTAACTCATCCCAATCACTTTAAAATTACAAAAAATGCTACAAACCATAGCAAACTATGCCTAACTCACCTAAATTACTTCGGCTAACATAAATCACCCCCAACAACCCCTTACTACCCCAAAATAAGCCCAATCACTTTAAAATTACAAAAAAATGCTACAAACCATAGCAAACTATGCCTAACTCACCTAAATTACTTCGGCTACCATATATCACCCCCAACTACCCCTTACCACCCCAAAATAAGCCCAATCACTTTAAAATTACAAAAAATGCTACAAACCATAGCAAAATATGCCAAACTCACCTAAATTACTTCGGCTAACATAAATCACCCCCAACAACCCCTTACTACCCCAAAATAAGCCCAATCACTTTAAAATTACAAAAAATGCTACAAACCATAGCAAACTATGCCAAACTCACTTAAATTACTTCGGCTATCATAAATCACCCCCAACTACCCCTTACCACCCCTAACTCATCCCAATCACTTTAAAATTACAAAAAATGCTACAAACTATAGCAAACTATGCCTAACTCACCCAAATTACTTCGGCTAACATAAATCACCCCCAACAACCCCTTACTACCCCAAAATAAGCCCAATCACTTTAAAATTACAAAAAATGCTACAAACCATAGCAAACTATGCCAAACTCACTTAAATTACTTCGGCTATCATAAATCACCCCCAACTACCCCTTACCACCCCTAACTCATCCCAATCACTTTAAAATTACAAAAAATGCTACAAACCATAGCAAACTATGCCTAACTCACCTAAATTACTTCGGCTAACATAAATCACCCCCTACAACCCCTCACTACCCCAAAATAAGCCCAATCACTTTAAAATTACAAAAAATGCTACAAACCATAGCAAACTATGCCAAACTCACTTAAATTACTTCGGCTATCATGAATCACCCCCAACTACCCCTTACCAACCCTAGCTCATTCCAATCACTTTAAAATTACAAAAAATGCTACAAACCATAGCAAACTATGCCTAACTCACCTAAATTACTTCGGCTAACATAAATCACCCCCAACAACCCCTTACTACACCAAAATAAGCCCAATCACTTTAAAATTACAAAAAAATGCTACAAACCATAGCAAACTATGCCTAACTCACCTAAATTACTTCGGCTACCATAAATCACCCCCAACTACCCCTTACCACCCCAAAATAAGCCCAATCACTTTAAAATTACAAAAAATGCTACAAACCATAGCAAACTATGCCAAACTCACTTAAATTACTTCGGCTATCATAAATCACCCCCAACTACCCCTTACCACCCCAAACTCAGCCCAATCACTTTAAAATTACAAAAAATGTTACAAACCATATCAAACTATGCCAAACTCATCTAAATTACTTTGGCTTCCATAAATCACCCCCAACTACCCCTTACCACCCCAAAATAGGCTCAATCAATTTAAAATTACAAAAAAATTCTACAAACCGTAGCAAACTATGCCAAACTCCCCTAAATTACTTCGGCTACCATAAATCACCCCGAACTACCCCTTACAACCCCAAAATAAACCCAATCACTTTAAAATTACAAAATATCCAACAAATCATATCAAACTATGCTTAACTCACCTAAATTACTTCGGCTACAATCACCCCCAACTACCCCTTACCAACCACAAACTAAACCCAATCACTTTAAAATTACAAAAAATGCTACAAACCATAGCAAACTATGCCAAACTCCTCTAAATTACTTTGGCTTCTATAAATCACCCCCAACTACCCCTTACCACCCCAAAATAGGCTCAATCACTTTAAAATTACAAAAAAATTCTACAAACCATAGCAAACTATGCCAAACTCACTTAAATTACTTTGGCTTCTATAAATCACCCCCAATTACCCCTTACCGCCCCAAAATAGGCTCAATCACTTTAAAATTACAAAAAAATTCTACAAACCGTAGCAAACTATGCCAAACTCCCCTAAATAACTTCGGCTACCATAAATCACCCCGAACTACCCCTTACAACCCCAAAATAAGCCCAATCACTTTAAAATTACAAAATATTCAACAAATCATAGCAAACTATGCCTAACTCACCTAAATTACTTCGGCTACAATCACCCCCAACTACCCCTTACCAACCACAAACTAAACCCAATCACTTTAAAATTACAAAAAATGTTACAAGCCATATCAAACTATGCCAAACTCACTTAAATTACTTTGGCTTCTATAAATCACCCCCAATTACCCCTTACCGCCCCAAAATAGGCTCAATCACTTTAAAATTACAAAAAAATTCTACACACCGTAGCAAACTATGCCAAACTCCCCTAAATTACTTCGGCTACCATAAATCACCCCGAACTACCCCTTACAACCCCAAAATAAGCCCAATCACTTTAAAATTACAAAATATTCAACAAATCATAGCAAACTATGCCTAACTCACCTAAATTACTTCGGCTACCATAAATCACCCCCAACTACCCCTTACAACCCCAAACTTAGCCCAATCACTTTAAAATTACGAAAAATGCTACAAACCATGGCAAACTATCTCAAACTCACCTGAATTACTTCGGCTACCATAAATCGACTAATAGTCGTTATTCTGAATATTAAATATGCTGATACCTATTTTGATTCTCTTCCACCTTCCAATAAATATTTGTTCCAGTTGAGATGCAAACATAAACGTATTTCTGAATTGCAACACGCTGACGGGGCAAGCCCTACCTTTTCAACATGCGTGCATTTGTATAAACAGCTCTATGGTTTTTAACTTTAAAGAGGTATAAAGGCGGTGTAAGCGCTAGAGTTTCGTAAAAATATCTGAAAAATTCGAAATTCTGCAATTGAATCAGAACTATCTTTGTGTTCGATAGTAAATTTATACTTGGAGTGGCACTGCCAACCCTGCCACCCCTGACGAGGCACCTGCTGACTACTCTCCTTCCAGGGAAACTTTATAAATCAACGTCAAAATAATTTAGGGCGCCTGAATGTGAAAATATTACTGTGTAATAAGTTCAGACTGACATGGAACACTTGAAATTTCGATATTTGTTTGTAATTCGTCACAGGTCCATGAAGGAATGCATGTTAATGTAAACAAGTGTTAGTTTGTTGGAGAGACCGAATAAGATTTTTAACATTCCTGTCAAAATATTTATTTACTTTAGAATGTTAATTTTTTAAATTCATTTCGTGAAAATTATGACGGGCCATACGAGTACACCTGTGCGAGTATTATTTGGTACATACAAATTAATCTCTTTTGTTATCCAAATTGTTTACATACGCACTAGACACGTGCACCTCATATAATTGTGAAAATTGCTGCTTCAGCGTCTGAAACGCTGGTACTCAACGTCGCCAAGGTCGAGGCGACGCATCGGTATTCGAAGTTCTATCGCTATTAAATAAATTATTTTATTCCCGATATTCCCGATTTGTTCTTGCCGTTAACCAAAACTCTCCCCAATCGATTTTCGAAAAATTTCCAGCGTCGGACCGGACGTCACTTATTATCGTACGCTAATTTTTACGTTCAGTTAATCATAGTGGTGTATTTGTTCTTCACCAAACCTGCTCCGGCCAAAATCCGAAATTTTAAGTATTGTGTGCTTATACACGATTTACACTATTTATTTTACGTACATTGCGTTCATTATGGTTCTGCATTATTTATAACTAAGATGGAGCAGTTTGAAAATCTAATAGTAAGCGGAGAACAAATACCACCATGTATAATTCCCGTGAAAAGTGATGGAAATACTCTTTCTTACTATCTTTCCTATTGCATTTTTAATACCGGAAATAGAGCTCAAGAGCGAAGAATAACTTCGACTTTTTTTATACATAATTCCTAAATAATTCGTTTTTATGGTGTAAAATTTTGTATCTATATATTTCAACATTGTCTTTAACGTTGTCAGAGAACTAAATGGTTATAATTTGGAATAATTTTGCTTCTATGTCAACTCTCCTTCTCTTGAAACTTTGGAAAACAACGACAAAATTCTTTAGGGCGCCTGGATTTGAAAATATAACTCTGTATAATAAGTTTAGACTGACTAGAGTGAAAAGAAAGGAGCTTGCACCCAGAAACGAAATTAAATGGAACACTTGAAGTTGCAATATTTGTTTGTAATTCGTCAGAAGTCCATGAGGGAATGCGTGTTAATGTAAACAAATGTGAGTTTATTGGAGAGGTCGAATAAGATTTTTACATTATTGAAGCAGCTGGAGCCTGCCACGTCAAGGGCAAGGTCACAAACGTGAAAAGGCGATGCTCGATTTAGTTTGATTGAGTATCTATGCAGAAATTCGCACATACCAAGCGTTGGATAAGCCTTTCTTATCGTTTCTTAGAATTCGAGAATTGCTGGTTCAGCGTGTGGAGCAGTACTCGATCGCGGTGTTTAATTTTAACACAACTACAATTGTGAAAATTGCTGCTCCAGCGTCCGAAACTGTTCGCAAAGTCGCCAAATTCGATGAGGCGACGCATCAGTGTTCGAAGGTCTACCGCTATCAAATAAAGTATTTTAATTTAACATTTGATCCTCGCGTTAACCAAATCTGCCCCCAATCAATTTTCGAAAAATTACCAGCGTCGAACCGGATTCCACTTATATTTGTACGCTAATTTTTACTTTCAGTTAATGGTAGTGGTGTATTTGTTTTTCACCAAATTTGCCCCGGCTGAAATCCGAAATTTTCACCGTTGTATGTACCAGAGATCACTGACATTCATACTCTTAATAATTATGTGCTTATACACGTTTTACACTATTTATTTTACGTTCACTGTGTTTATTATTGCTTTACATCATTTATAACTAAGATGGAGAAGTTTGAAAATCTAGCGATGTACAAATACCACACCGTATTATGAAAGGTTATGGAAATTGTCTTTTTTTATATCTATGGTATTGGTATTGATATTTTAATACTGGAACGGAAGCTCAATAGGCTGGCACTTTAATTGTTCAACAAGTGTGTGTTAATGTAAACAGGTGTGAGTCCGTCGGAGACACCGAATAAGATTTTTACATCCACCATATTCCCGTCAAAATATTTATTTATTTTAGAATGTTAATTTTGCCGTTAACAAAATTTGTTCCCAATCACCTTCGTCGTACCGGACGACGGTTCAGTTAATGATAATGGTGTATTTATTTTTCACCAAATCTGCCTCGGCTGAAATCCAAAATTTACAGCGTTGGACCAGACATTACTGACATTGATACGCGTTTTACACTGTTTATTTTACGTAAATACATTGTGTTCATTATTGCTTTACATCATTTATAACTAAGATGGACAAGTTTGAAAATCTAGCGATGCACAAATACCATAAAATACCACATTTTACCACATACCAAAATTTTAATATTAGAAAGGGAGCTCAAAAGGTTCGCACTTTAATTGTCCAACCAGTTAGGGCCAGGTTGTAATAATTTTTGTGCAGTTCAGAAGGAGATAAGTGTTTGTTTATTCCGGAGATAAGTCAAAATCATCTACATACTGTTCTGTTTGTGAGTTGACTGCAGCAAGAGGAATTGTTCCATTGTGTTTTCAATTTTATCATAACATGATCAGCTAATTTGTAAACTTCGATTTCCCCTAAAATTATATAAAGTTAATTTCGATTTCCTGGAATCGCTTATAGAACAACTGCCTAAAGAGACTATTCAAAATTTTTCATCTCAGATATCAACCAAGGTATCCTCTTTGTCCAAATCATATCGAAGTACCCGGTCCTGGCAATGCAGGTTAATTTCAGCATATTTGTTTATTTTGTGATTGGAAAAGTAGAGCATTCCTGTTTAATTGTATTATAATGTCGATTAGTCAACATCACCACTTTAGTCAACACTGAGTTTATTTAATCTACGTCCGGGCAACGCCGGGTACAATCAGCTAGTCTATTATATAAAGCGAAGTGTCCTCACTGACACACTCATTCATTCACTCATTCATCTACACACTGATTCATAATCAACCCACAGCCCAAACCGTGAGGGCTGGAGACTTGAAATTTTAGACACGGGTGTATCATGTGCCGAAACTGAACACTAAGAAGGGATTTTGCGAAATTCGGCCCGGTTACTTTGTAATTCAATAAAAACCGGCTAAAATAAACAAAAAATGATCCGATCGCGGAGACCGTGTTTATGTTAGAAGCACGTATCTAGCCAAAACAACTTCGACGACGGGCGACCGGTTTACATTAAAAGCACTTATTTAACCTAAACAATTTCAACGTCGAGTTTCTGCTTTCGTGATCATACTTTTACCGTACCTAGCGAGGCCGCGGATATTTTTATTATAATCTTGATTTCAATTATAATGTCGATCCGTGACTCAATTAAAAATTACAAAACCACTGCAAATTTAATCCGTCTACATTAAACATCCTCAAATATCTCTTACCATTGCAAACTTTACCAAATCAACCCCAAAAAATTCCCGAACTAAGCCAAACTGACATAAATTAGATCCGTTATCTTAAATGATCCCTTACCACCCTTTAGCAACCCCAAGTAACTCCAATCACTTTAAAATAAAACAAAATGACACAAATCATAGCAAACTATCCCTAACTCACCTAAATTACTTCGGCTACCATAAATCACCCCCAACTACCCCTTACCACCCCAAACTCAGCCCAATCACTTTAAAATTACAAAAAATGTTACAAGCAATATCAAACTATGCCAAACTCATCTAAATTACTTCGGCTTCCATTAATCACCCCCAACTACCCCTTACCTCCCCAAAATAGGCTCAATCACTTTAAAATTACAAAAAAATTCTACAAACCGTAGCAAACTGTGCCAAACTCCCCTAAATTACTTCGGCTACCATAAATCACCCCCAACTACCCCTTACAACACCAAAATAAGCCCAATCACTTTAAAATTACAAAATATTCTACAAACCATAGCAAACTATGCCTAACTCACCTAAATTATTTCGGCTACCATAAATCACCCCCAATTACCCCCTACCACCCCAAAATAAGCCCAATCACTTTAAAATTACAAAAAATTCTACAAACCATAGCAAACTATGCCAAACTCCCCTAAATTACTTCGGCTACCATAAATCACCCCCAACTACCCTTTACAATCCCAAAATAAGACCAATCACATAAAATTACAAAAAATGCTACAAATCATAGCAAACTATGCCTAACACACCTAAATCACTTCGGCTACCATAAATCACCCCCAACTACCCCTTACAACCCCAAAATAAGCCCAATCACTTCGGCTACCATAAATCACCCCCAACTACCCCTTACCACCCCAAACTAAGCCCAATCTCTTTAAAATTACAAAAAATGCTACAAACCATAGCAAACTATTCCAAATTCACCTAAATTACTTCGGCTACCATAAATCACTCCCCACTACCCCTTACCATCCCAAAATAAGCCCAATCATTTTAGAATTACAAAATATGCTACAAACCATAGCAAACTATCTCAAACTCACCTGAATTACTTCGGCTACCATAAATCACCCCCAACTACCCCTTACCTCCCCAAACTAAACCCTATCACTTTAAAATTACAAAATATGCTACAAACCATAGCAAACTATCTCAAGCTAACCTAAATTACTTCGGCTACCATAAATCTCCCCCCACTACCCCTTACCACCCCAAAATAAACCCAATCACTTTAAAATTACAAAATATGCTACAAACCATAGCAAACTATTCCAAACTCACCTAAGTCACTTCGGCTACCATAAATCACCCCCCACTACCCCTTACCTACCCACAATAAGCCCAATCACTTTAAAATTACAAAAAGTGTTACATACCATAGCAAACTATGTCAAACTCACTTAAATTACTTCGGCTACCATAAATCACCCCCAACTACCCCTTACCACCCCAAACTAAGCCCAATCACTTTAAAATTAGAAAAAATGTTACAAGCCATATCAAACTATACCAAACTCATCTAAATTACTTCATAATCAACCCACAGCCCAAACCGTGAGGGCTGGAGACTTGAAATTTTAGACACGGGTGTATCATGTGCCGAAACTGAACACTAAGAAGGGATTTTGCGAAATTCGGCCCGGTTACTTTGTAATTCAATAAAAACCGGCTAAAATAAACAAAAAATGATCCGATCGCGGAGACCGTGTTTATGTTAGAAGCACGTATCTAGCCAAAACAACTTCGACGACGGGCGACCGGTTTACATTAAAAGCACTTATTTAACCTAAACAATTTCAACGTCGAGTTTCTGCTTTCGTGATCATACTTTTACCGTACCTAGCGAGGCCGCGGATATTTTTATTATAATCTTGATTTCAATTATAATGTCGATCCGTGACTCAATTAAAAATTACAAAACCACTGCAAATTTAATCCGTCTACATTAAACATCCTCAAATATCTCTTACCATTGCAAACTTTACCAAATCAACCCCAAAAAATTCCCGAACTAAGCCAAACTGACATAAATTAGATCCGTTATCTTAAATGATCCCTTACCACCCTTTAGCAACCCCAAGTAACTCCAATCACTTTAAAATAAAACAAAATGACACAAATCATAGCAAACTATCCCTAACTCACCTAAATTACTTCGGCTACCATAAATCACCCCCAACTACCCCTTACCACCCCAAACTCAGCCCAATCACTTTAAAATTACAAAAAATGTTACAAGCAATATCAAACTATGCCAAACTCATCTAAATTACTTCGGCTTCCATTAATCACCCCCAACTACCCCTTACCTCCCCAAAATAGGCTCAATCACTTTAAAATTACAAAAAAATTCTACAAACCGTAGCAAACTGTGCCAAACTCCCCTAAATTACTTCGGCTACCATAAATCACCCCCAACTACCCCTTACAACACCAAAATAAGCCCAATCACTTTAAAATTACAAAATATTCTACAAACCATAGCAAACTATGCCTAACTCACCTAAATTATTTCGGCTACCATAAATCACCCCCAATTACCCCCTACCACCCCAAAATAAGCCCAATCACTTTAAAATTACAAAAAATTCTACAAACCATAGCAAACTATGCCAAACTCCCCTAAATTACTTCGGCTACCATAAATCACCCCCAACTACCCTTTACAATCCCAAAATAAGACCAATCACATAAAATTACAAAAAATGCTACAAATCATAGCAAACTATGCCTAACACACCTAAATCACTTCGGCTACCATAAATCACCCCCAACTACCCCTTACAACCCCAAAATAAGCCCAATCACTTTAAAATTACAAAAAATGTTACAAGCCATATCAAACTATACCAAACTCATCTAAATTACTTCGGCTTCCATAAATCACATCCAACTACCCCTTACCACCCCAAAATAGACCCAATCACTTTAAAATTGCAAAAAAATTCTACAAACTGTAGCAAACTATGCCAAACTCCCCTAAATTACTTCGGCTACCATAAATCACCCCGAACTACACCTTACAACCCCAAAATAAGCCCAATCACTTTAAAATTTCAAAAAATGTTACAAGCCATGTCAAACTATGCCAAACTCATCTAAATTACTTCGGCTTCCATAAATCACCCCCAACTACCCTGTTCGGTCCCAGTGAACTGGTACCGGATTGTCTGGTCCCTTTCATAAAGTTTATTACTGATAAGCAATTAGGGTAGGTTACATCGAGAGAAAGTCTGTGTAAATAGTCAATTTGCTTTGTGAATTTTAAGACGAGCTTCCTGTCCGTCTAATTTGAAGGTGCCGACAAACTACACCGCGTCGCACTTAGGCTGGGGATTTCCAGTGGGTGGTGTGGTTTTACCCCCGGTTGTTGTCAGGTGACCATTATTGGACGGAAGGGGGTTCGGGCTTAAAAGGCCTTGACATGGCCCATTTTCTTTGAGTTTGATGGTTGATTGAGAGTTTGATCGTTCTTAGAGTTTGATGGTTCTTAGAGTTTGATGGTTGATAGAGTTGTATGGTTGAGAGTTTTTGATTGTTGATTGAGTTTTGAATTAGAATTGAGAAGAGTTAAATTGAGTCGTGTTCGTGTTAAATAAAGTTTATACTGCGAGTTGATTGAGAGTTTGATGGTTCTTAGAGTTTGATGGTTCTTAGAGTTTGATGGTTGATAGAGTTGTATGGTTGAGAGTTTTTGATTGTTGATTGAGTTTTGAATTAGAATTGAGAAGAGTTAAATTGAGTCGTGTTCGTGTTAAATAAAGTTTCTACTGCGAGTGAAATCAGTCGAAGTGTTCCTGATCACTCGCAATTGTGTGTGAATAAATTGTTAAGTTTCAAAACGTCCTTTGACTATCAACTCCGTGTTGCTGGTGCACTACCACCAGCTGGTCCTTCGAGTGTGTGTTTTGTTCTTCTTCACCATTAACGTCAGTCACACGAGATTCTGCCGTGTTGACTGTACATACCCCTTACCACCCCAAAATATGCTCAATCACTTTAAAATTACAAAAAAAATCCACAAACCGTAGCAAACTATGCCAAACTCCACTAAATTACTTCGGCTACCATAAATCACCCCCAACTACCCCTTACCACCCCAAAATAAGCCCAATCACTTTAAAATTACAAAAAATGCTACAAACCATAGCAAACTATGTCAAACTCACTTAAATTACTTCGGCTACTATAAATCACCCCCAACTACCCCTTACTAACCGCAAACTAAACCCAATCACTTTAAAATTACAAAAAATGTTACAAACCATACCAAACTGTGTCAAACTCACTTAAATTACTTCGGCTACCATAAATCACTCCCAATTACCCCTTACAAACCACAAACTAAACCCAATCACTTTAAAATTACAAAAAATGCTACAAACCATAGCAAACTATGTCGAACTCACTTAAATTACTTCGGCTATCATAAATCACCCCTAACTACCCCTTACCCCTCCAAAATTAGCCCAATCACTTTAAAATTACAAAAAATGCTACAAACCATAGCAAACTATCTCAAACTCACCTGAATTACTTCGGCTACCATAAATCACCCCCAACTACCCTTTACCACCCCAAACTAAGCCCAATCACTTTAAAATTACAAAAAATGCTACAAATCATAGCAAACTATTCCAAACTCACCTAAATTACTTCGGCGACCATAAATCACCCCCACTACCCCTTACCTACCCCAAATAAGCCCAATCACTTTAAAATTACAAAAAATGTTACATACCATAGCAAACTATGTCGAACTCACTTAAATTACTTCGGCTACCATAAATCACCCCCAACTACCCCTTACCACCCCAAACTAAGCCCAATCTCTTTAAAATTACAAAAAATGCTACAAACCATAGCAAACTATTCCAAATTCACCTAAATTACTTCGGCTACCATAAATCACTCCCCACTACCCCTTACCATCCCAAAATAAGCCCAATCATTTTAGAATTACAAAATATGCTACAAACCATAGCAAACTATCTCAAACTCACCTGAATTACTTCGGCTACCATAAATCACCCCCAACTACCCCTTACCTCCCCAAACTAAACCCTATCACTTTAAAATTACAAAATATGCTACAAACCATAGCAAACTATCTCAAGCTAACCTAAATTACTTCGGCTACCATAAATCTCCCCCCACTACCCCTTACCACCCCAAAATAAACCCAATCACTTTAAAATTACAAAATATGCTACAAACCATAGCAAACTATTCCAAACTCACCTAAGTCACTTCGGCTACCATAAATCACCCCCCACTACCCCTTACCTACCCAAAATAAGCCCAATCACTTTAAAATTACAAAAAGTGTTACATACCATAGCAAACTATGTCAAACTCACTTAAATTACTTCGGCTACCATAAATCACCCCCAACTACCCCTTACCACCCCAAACTAAGCCCAATCACTTTAAAATTAGAAAAAATGCTACGCAAACTATGCCAAACTCACCTAAATTACTTCGGCTACCATAAATCGCCCCCAACTACCCCTTACCGCCCCAAAATTAGCCTAATCACTTTAAAATTACAGAAAATGCTACAAAACATAGCAAGCTATGCCAAACTCACTTAAATTACTTCGGCTACCATAAATTAATAATCATTTTCAATCAAAATCTTCTATTTGGTTGTCATTTATAAATTCCTTATTGTATTAAATCATAAAATATTAATAAATATCTGCACATAAAATATATTGTTTCGTCTAATAGACGTTATTCTGAATATTAAATATGCTGATACCTATTTTGATTCTCTTCCACCTTCCAATAAATATTTGTTCCAGTTGAGATGCAAACATAAAGGTATTTCTGAATTGCAACACGCTGACGGGGCAAGCCCTACCTTTTCAACATGCGTGCATTTGTATAAATAGCTCTATGGTTTTTAACTTTAAAGAGGTTTAAAGGCGGTGTAAGCGCTAGATTTTCGTAAAAATATCTAAAACATTCGAAATTCTGCAGTTGAATTACAGAACTATTTTTGTGTTCGATAGTAAATTTATATTTGGAGTGGCACTGCCAACCCTGCCACACCTGAGAGCCCCCTGCTGACTACTCTCCTTCCAGGGAAACTTTGGAAATCAACGGCAAAATAATTTAGGGCGCCTGAATGTGAAAATATCACTGTGTAATAAGTTCAGACTGACATGGAACACTTGAAATTTCGATATTTGTTTGTAGTTCGTCACAGTTCCATGAAGGAATGCATGTATGTTAATGTAAACAAGTGTTAGATTGTCGGAGAGGCCGAATAAGATTTTTAACATTCCCGTCAAAATATTTATTTACTTTAGAATGTTAATTTCTTAAATTGATTTTGTGAAAATTATGACGGGCCATACGAGTACACCTGTGCGAGTATTATTTGGTACATAAAAATTAATCTCTTTTGTAATCCAAATTGTTTTTATACGCACTAGGCACGTGCACCTCATATAATTGTGAAAATTGCTGCTTCAGCGTCTGGAACGCTGGTACTCATCGTCGCCAAGGTCGAGGCGACGCATCGGTATTCGAAATTCTATCGCTATTAAATAAATTATTTTAATATAATATTCCCGATTTGTTCTTGCCGTTAACCAAAACTCTCCCCAATCGATTTTCGAAAAATTTCCAGCGTCGGACCGGACTTCACTTATTTTCGTACGCTAATTTTTACGTTCAATTAATGATAGTGGTGTATTTGTTCTTCACCAAACCTGCTCCGGCCGAAATCCGAAACTTTCACTGATATCATACGATTAAGTATTGTATGCTTATACACGATTTATTTACACTATTTATTTTACGTACATTGCGCTCATTATTGTTCTGCATTATTTATAACTAAGATGGAGCAGTTTGAAAATCTAATAGTAAGCGGAGAACAAATACCACCACGTATAATTCCCGTGAAAAGTGATGGAAATAGTCTTTCTTACTATCTTTCCTATTGCATTTTTAATACCGGAAATAGAGCTCAAGAGCGAAGAATAACTTCGACTTTTTTTATACATAATTCCTAAATACTTTGTTTTGTGGTGTAAAATTTTGTATTTATATATTTCAACATTGTCTTTAACGTTGTCAGAGAACTAAATGGAAATAATTTGGAATAATTTAGCTTCTATGTCAACTCTCCTTCTCTTGAAACTTTTGAAAACAACGACAAAATTCTTTAGGGCGCCTGGATTTGAAAATATAACTCTGTGTAATAAGTTTAGACTGAATAGAGTGAAAAGAAAGGAGCTTGCACCCAGAAACGAAATTAAATAGAACACTTGAAGTTGCAATATTTGTTTGTAATTTGTCACAAGTCCATGAGGGAATGCGTGTTAATGTAAACAAATGTGAGTTTATTGGAGTGGCCGAATAAGATTTTTACATTATTGAAGCAGCTGGAGCCTGCCACGTCAAGGGCAAGGTCACAAACGTGAAAAGGCGATGCTCGATTTAGTTTGATTGAGTGTCTATGCAGAAATTCGCACATACCAAGCGTTGGATAAGCCTTTCTTATCGTTTCTTAGAATTCGAGAATTGCTGGTTCAGCGTGTGGAGCAGTACTCGATCGCGGTGTTTAATTTTAACACAACTACAATTGTGAAAATTGCTGCTCCAGGGTCGGAAACTGTTCGCAAAGTCGCCAAATTCGATGAGGCGACGCATCAGTGTTCGAAGGTCTACCGCTATCAAATAAAGTATTTTAATTTAACATTTGATCCTCGCGTTAACCAAATCTGCCCCCAATCAATTTTCGAAAAATTATCAGCATCGGACCGGACTCCACTTATATTTGTACGCTAATTTTTAGGTTTAGTTAATGATAGTGGTGTATTTGTTTTTCACCAAATTTGCCCCGAAATTTTCACCGTTGTATGTACCAGATATCACTGACATTCATACCAGTGTAAGCGCTAAATTTTCGTGAAAATATTTGAAAAATTCATAATTCTGCAGCTGAATTACAGAACTAATTTTGTGTTCGATAGTAAATTTATACTTGGAGTGGCACTGCCAACCCTGCCACCCCTGACGAGCCCCACTGCTGACTACTTTTTTTCCAGAAAATTTTTTGAAATCAGCGGCAAAATAAATTTAGGGCACCTGGATGTGAAAATATCACTATGTAATAAGTTCAGACTGACAAGAGTGAAAAAAACCGCTTGTATCCAGAAACGAAATCAAATGGAACACTTGAAATTTAGATATTTGTTTGTAATTCGTCACAGGTCCATGAAGGCATGCATGTTTATGTAAACAAGTGTTAGTTTGTCGGAGAGGCCGAATAAGATTTTTACACCCACCACATTCCCGTCAAAATATTTATTTACTTTAGTATGTTAATTCATTTTGTCCAAATTATGACGGGCCAGTCGAGTACACCTGCGCGAGTATTATTTGGTAATCCAAATTCTCTTAATACGCACTAGGCACGTGCACCTAATATAATTGTTAAAATTGCTGCTTCAGCGTCTGGAACGCTGGTACTCAACGTCGCCAAGGTCGAGGCGACGCATCAGTATTCGAAGTTCTATCGCTATTAAATAAAAAATTTTAATATAATATTCCCGATTTGTTCTTGACGTTAAGTAAATATCTCCCCAATCGATTTTCGAAAAATTACCATCGTCGTACCGGACTCCACTTATATACCGTACGCTAATTTTTACGTTCATTTAATGATAGTGGTGTATTTGATCTTCACCAAACCTGCTCCGGCCAAAATCCGAAATTTGCAGTTTTACCGGATTTCACTGACATCATAAGTAATGTGTGCTTATACACGATTTACACTATTTATTTTATGTACATTGTGTTCATTATTGTTCTGCATTATTTATAACTAAGATGGAGGAATAGTAAGCGGGGTACAAATACCACCACGTATAATTCCTCTGAAAAGTGATGGAAATAGTCTTTTTTACTATCTTTCCTATTGCATTTTATTACCGAAAATAGAGCTCAAGAGGTTCGCACTATAATTGTTCATTTTAAATTTACCAAATTTTCTGTATATTTTACCTGAATACGTTAAACACCCCTAAACATAATGTACCATTTCAAACTACCCTCAAAAATCATACACTTACCATTCAAAACTACCTCAGATCAACCTAAAATGTAAAAAAATTACGAATTCCAAGCAAACTACGCTAAACTCGCATAAATTACTTCGACTTCCGCTATATCACCCCAACCACTTCTTACCAAGCCAAACTAAACCCAATCGCATTAAAATTACCAAAAGTTTCGTTTAATCCGCCAAAGCTAAACCCCGCCAACCATCAATAACCATTCAAAACAATCCCCAAAAAAAACCTTATCATCCGAAACTACACCAAATACATCGTTTTTATGGTGTGAAATTATGTATTTATATATTTCAACATTCTTCGACGACATTCTTTAACGTTGTTAGAGAACTAAATGGGAATAATTTGGAATAGTTCAGTTTCTCTGTCAACTCTCCTTCTCTTGAAGAGTGAAAAAAAAGGAGCTTGCACCCAGAAACGAAATTATCGTCATTATCCAAATCATATTGAAGTACCCGGTCCTGGCAAAGCAGGTTAATTTCAGCAAATTTGTTTATTTTGTGATTGGAAAAGTAGAGCATTCCTGTTTAATTGTATTATAATGTCGATTAGTCTACATCACAAATACACCACTTTTGTCAACACTGCGTTTATTTAATCTACGTCCGGGCAACGCCGGGTACATTCAGCTAGTTGTAGTATATTTCCATAACAGGAAGTTCATATGTTATTTTTGTATTAATCGGCATTTGCTGATGCACTTTTGCAATTGTTCACCAATAAGCTGATGCGGTGTTTATTGACCGGATGCCGACTTAATAAATTGAGGTAAACTCAGGTCAAAAGGAAGTTACGATCAGACTAGCGTCGCGAACGAACTATGTAGCTTAAATGTGGTGAATAAATAAATGCTAGTGAAACAACCCTCGACTTGTGATTTTCCCCGGTACCAACATTACAGGTGATTCTGGTATAGTTTGTTTTTTTTTGTAATTTTTGTAATTTTTTTTTAGCATTTTTTTGTAATTTTAAAGTGATTGGGCTTAGTTTGTTGCTGTAAAGTGTAGTTGGGGGTGATTTTAGATAGCCGAAGTAATTTAGGTGAGTTTGGCATAGTTTGCTCTGGTTAGTAGCATTTTTTTGTAATTTAAAAGTTATTGGGTTTAGTTTGTTGTGGTAAGGGTTAGTTGGTAATGATTTAGAGTAGCCGAAGTAATTTAGGTGAGTCTGGCATAGTTTGTTAGGATTTGTACACCTTTTTTTGTAATTTTAAAATGATATGGTTTGATTTGTTGTGGTAAGGGATAGTTGGGGGTGATTTACGGTAGCCGAAGTAATTTAGGTGATTCTGGTATAGTTTGTTATGATTTTTAGCATTTTTTTGTAATTTTAAAGTGATTGGGCTTAGTTTGTTGCTGTAAAGTGTAGTTGGGGGTGATTTTTGATAGCCGAAGTAATTTAGGTGAATTTGACATAGTTTGCTATGGTTAGTAGCATTTTTTTGTAATTTAAAAGTGATTGGGTTTAGTTTGTTGTGGTAAGGGTTAGTTGGTGATGATTTAGAGTATCCGAAGTAATTTAGGTGAGTCTGGCATAGTTTGTTATGATTTGTACACCTTTTTTTGTAATTTTAAGATTATATGGTTTGGTTTGTTGTGGTAAGGGATAGTTGGGGGTGATTTACGGTAGCAGAAGTAATTTAGGTGATTCTGGTATAGTTTGTTATGATTTTTAGCTTTTTTTTGTAATTTTAATGTGATTGGGCTTAGTTTGTTGCTGTAATGTGTAGTTGGGGGTGATTTTTGATAGCCGAGGTAATTTAGGTGAGTTTGGCATAGTTTGCTATGGTTAGTAGCATTTTTTTGTAATTTAAAAGTGATTGGGTTTAGTTTGTTGTGGTAAGGGTTAGTTGGTGATGATTTAGAGTAGCCGAAGTAATTTAGGTGAGACTGGCATAGTTTGTTATGATTTGTACACCTTTTTTTGTAATTTTAAGACGATATGGTTTGGTTTGTTGTGGTAAGGGGTAGTTGGGGGTGATTTACGGTAGCCGAAGTAATTTAAGTGATTCTGGTATAGTTTGTTATGATTTGTACACCTTTGTTTGTAATTTTAAGATGATATAGTTTGGTTTGTTGTTGTAAGGGATAGTTGGGGGTGATTTACGGTAGCCGAAGAAATTTAGGTGTTTCTGGTATAGTTTGTTATGATTTTTAGCATTTTTTTGTAATTTTAAAGTGATTGGGCTTAGTTTGTTGCGGTAAAGTGTAGTTGGAGGTGATTTTTGATAGCCGAAGTAATTTAGGTGAGTTTGGCATAGTTTGCTATGATTAGTAGCATTAAAGTGATTGGGCTTAGTTTGTTTCTGTAAAGTGTAGTTTGTTGTGATTTTTGATAGCCGAAGTAACTTAGGTGAGTTTGGCGTAGTTTGCTATAATTAGAAGCATTTTTTTGTAATTTAAATGTGATTGGGTTTAGTTTGTTGTGGTAAGGGTTAGTTGGTGATGATTTAGAGTAGCCAAAGTAATTTAGGTGAATCTGGCATAGTTTGTTATGATTTTTACATCTTTTTTTGTAATTTTAAGATGATATGGTTTGGCTTGTTGTGGTAAGGGATAGTTGGGAGTGATTTACGGTAGCCGAAGTAATTTAGGTGATTCTGGTATAGTTTGTTATGATTTTTAGCATTTTTTTGTACTTTAAAGTGATTGGGCTTAGTTTGTTGCTGTGAAGTGTAGTTGGGGGTGATTTTTGATAGCCGAAGTAATTTAGGTGGGTTTGGCATAGTTTGCTATGGTTAGTAGCATTTTTTTGTAATTTAAAAGTGATTGGGTTTAGTTTGTTGTGGTAAGGGTTAGTTGGCGATGATTTAGAGTAGCCGAAGTAATTTAGGTGAGTCTGGCATAGTTTGTTAGGATTTGTACACCTTTTTTTGTAATTTTAAAATGATATGGTTTGGTTTGTTGTGGTAAGGGATAGTTGGGGGTGATTTACGGTAGCCGAAGTAATTTAGGTGATTCTGGTATAGTTTGTTATGATTTTTAGCATTTTTTTGTAATTTTAAAGTGATTGGGTTTAGTTTGTTGCTGTAAAGTGTAGTTGGGGGTGATTTTTGATAGCCGAAGTAATTTAGGTGAGTTTGGCATAGTTTGCTATGGTTAGTAGCATTTTTTTGTAATTTAAAAGTGATTGGGTTTAGTTTGTTGTGGTAAGGGTTAGTTGGTGATGATTTAGAGTAGCCGAAGTAATTTAGGTGAGTCTGGCATAGATTGTTATGATTTGTACACCTTTTTTTGTAATTTTAAGACGATATGGTTTGGTTTGTTGTGGTAAGGGATAGTTGGGGGTGATTTACGGTAGCCGAAGTAATTTAGGTGATTCTGGTATAGTTTGTGATGATTTTTAGCATTTTTTTGTAATTTTAAAGTGATTGGGCTTAGTTTGTTGCTGTAAAGTGTAGTTGAGGGTGATTTTTGATAGCCGAAGTAATTTAGGTGAGTTTGGCATAGTTTGCTATGGTTAGTAGCATTTTTTTGTAATTTAAAAGTGAATGGGTTTAGTTTGTTGTGGTAAGGGTTAGTTGGTAATGATTTATGGTAACCGAAGTAATTTAGGTGAGTTTGGCATAGTTTGCTATGGTTACTAGCATTTTTTTGTAATTTAAAAGTGATTGGGTATAGTTTGTTGTGATAAGGGTTAGTTGGTGATGATTTAGAGTAGCCGAAGTAATTTAGGTGAGTCTGGCATAGTTTGTTATGATTTGTACACCTTTTTTTGTAATTTTAAAATGATATGGTTTGGTTTGTTGTGGTAAGGGATAGTTGGGGGTGATTTACGGTAGCCGAAGTAATTTAGGTGATTCTGGTATAGTTTGTTATGATTTTTAGCATTTTTTTGTAATTTTAAAGTGATTGGGCTTAGTTTGTTGCTGTGAAGTGTAGTTGGGGGTGATTTTTGATAGCCGAAGTAATTTAGGTGGGTTTGGCATAGTTTGCTATGGTTAGTAGCATTTTTTTGTAATTTAAAAGTGATTGGGTTTAGTTTGTTGTGGTAAGGGTTAGTTGGCGATGATTTAGAGTAGCCGAAGTAATTTAGGTGAGTCTGGCATAGTTTGTTAGGATTTGTACACCTTTTTTTGTAATTTTAAAATGATATGGTTTGATTTGTTGTGGTAAGGGTTAGTTGGGGGTGATTTACGGTAGCCGAAGTAATTTAGGTGATTCTGGTATAGTTTGTTATGATTTTTAGCATTTTTTTGTAATTTTAAAGTGATTGGGCTTAGTTTGTTGCTGTAAAGTGTAGTTGAGGGTGATTTTTGATAGCCGAAGTAATTTAGGTGAGTTTGGCATAGTTTGCTATGGTTAGTAGCATTTTTTTGTAATTTAAAAGTGATTGGGTTTAGTTTGTTGTGGTAAGGGTTAGTTGGTGATGATTTAGAGTAGCCGAAGTAATTTAGGTGAGTCTGGCATAGATTGTTATGATTTGTACACCTTTTTTTGTAATTTTAAGACGATATGGTTTGGTTTGTTGTGGTAAGGGATAGTTGGGGGTGATTTACGGTAGCCGAAGTAATTTAGGTGATTCTGGTATAGTTTGTTATGATTTTTAGCATTTCTTTGTAATTTTAAAGTGATTGAGCTTAGTTTGTTGCTGTAAAGTGTAGTTAGGGGTGATTTTTGATAGCCGAAATAATTTAGGTGAATTTGGCATAGTTTGCTATGGTTAGTAGCATTTTTTTGTAATTTAAAAGTGATTGGGTTTAGTTTGTTGTGGTAAGGCTTAGTTGGTGATGATTTAGAGTAGCCGAAGTAATTTAGGTGAGTCTGGCATGGTTTGTTATGATTTGTACACCTTTTTTTGTAATTTTAAGATGATATGGTTTGGTTTGTTGTGGTAAGGGATAGTTGGGGGTGATTTACGGTAGCCGAAGTAATTTAGGTGATTCTGGTATAGTTTGTGATGATTTTTAACATTTTTTTGTAATTTTAAAGTGATTGGGCTTAGTTTGTTGCTGTAAAGTGTAGTTGAGGGTGATTTTTGATAGCCGAAGTAATTTAGGTGAGTTTGGCATAGTTTGCTATGGTTAGTAGCATTTTTTTGTAATTTAAAAGTGATTGGGTTTAGTTTGTTGTGGTAAGGGTTAGTTGGTGATGATTTAGAGTATCCGAAGTAATTTAGTTGAATCTGGCATAGTTTGTTATGATTTGTACACCTTTTTTTGTAATTTTAAGATGATATGGTTTGGTTTGTTGTGGTAAGGGATAGTTGGGGGTAATTTACGGTAGCCGAAGTAATTTAGGTGATTCTGGTATAGTTTGTTATGATTTTTAGAATTTTTTTGTAATTTTAATGTGATTGGGCTTAGTTTGTTGCTGTAAAGTGTAGTTGGGGGTGATTTTTGATAGCCGAAGTAATTTAGGTGAGTTTGGCATAGTTTGCTAGGGTTAGTAACATTTTTTTTATAATTTGAATGTGATTGGGTTTAATTTGTTGTGGTAAGGTTTAGTTGGTGATGATTTAGAGTAGCCGAAGTAATTTAGGTTAGTCTGGCATAGTTTGTTATGATTTGTACACCTTTTTTTGTAATTTAAAGATGATATGGTTTGGTTTGTTGTGGTAAGGGATAGTTGGGGGTGATTTACGGTAGCCGAAGTAATTTAGGTGATCCTGGTTTAGTTTGTTATGATTTTTAGCATTTTTTTGTACTTTAAAGTGATTGGGCTTAGTTTGTTGCTGTAAAGTGTAGTTGGGAGTGATTTTTTATAGCCGAAGTAATTTAGGTGAGTTTGGCATAGTTTGCTATGGTTAGTAGCATTTTTTTGTAATTTAAAAGTGATTGGGTTTAGTTTGTTTTGGTAAGGGTAAGTTGGTGATGATTTAGAGTAGCCGAAGTAATTTAGGTGAGTCTGGCATAGTTTGTTATGATTTGTACACCTTTTTTTGTAATTTTAAGACGATATGGTTTGGTTTGTTGTGGTAAGGGATAGTTGGGGATGATTTACGGTAGCCGAAGTAATTTAGGTGATTCTGGTATAGTTTGTTATGATTTTTAGCATTTTTTTTGTAATTTTAAAATGATTGGGCTTAGTTTGTTGCTGTAAAGTGTAGTTGGGGGTGATTTTTGATAGCCGAAGTAATTTAGGTGAGTTTGGCTTTGTTTGCTATGGTTAGTAGCATTTTTTTGTAATTTAAAAGTGATTGGGTTTAGTTTGTTGTGGTAAGGATTAGTTGGTGATGATTTAGAGTAGCCGAAGTAATTTAGGTGAGTCTGGCATAGTTTGTTATGATTTGTACACCTTTTTTTGTAATTTTAAGACGATATGGTTTGGTTTGTTGTGGTAAGGGATAGTTGGGGGTGATTTTTGATAGCCGAAGTAATTTAGGTGAGTTTGGCTTTGTTTGCTATGGTTAGTAGCATTTTTTTGTAATTTAAAAGTGATTGGGTTTAGTTTGTTATGGTAAGGATTAGTTGGTGATGATTTAGAGTAGCCGAAGTAATTTAGGTGAGACTGGCATAGTTTGTTATGATTTGTACACCTTTTTTTGTAATTTTAAGACGATATGGTTTGGTTTGTTGTGGTAAGGGATAGTTGGGGGTGATTTACGTTAGCCGAAGTAATTTAGGTGATTCTGGTATAGTTTGTTATGATTTTTAGCATTTTTTTGTAATTTTAAACTATTTGGGCTTTGTGTGTTGCTGTAAAGTGTAGTTGGGGTTGATTTTTGATAGCCGAAGTAATTTAGGTAAGTTTGGCATAGTTTGCTATGGTTAGTAGCATTTTTTTGTAATTTAAAAGTGATTGGGTTTAGTTTGTTGTGGTAAGGGTTAGTTGGTGATGATTTAGAGTAGCGGAAGTAATTTAGGTGAGTCTGGCATAGTTTGTTATGATTTGTACACCTTTTTTTGTAATTTTAAGATGATATGGTTTGGTTTGTTGTGGTAAGGGATAGTTGGTGGTGATTTACGTTAGCCGAAGTAATTTAGGTGATTCTGGTATAGTTTGTTATGATTTTTAGCATTTTTTTGTAATTTTAAAGTATTTGGGCTTTGTGTGTTGCTGTAAAGTGTAGTTGGGGGTGATTTTTGATAGCCGAAGTAATTTAGGTAAGTTTGGCATAGTTTGCTATGGTTAGTAGCATTTTTTTGTAATTTAAAAGTGATTGGGTTTAGTTTGTTGTGGTAAGGGTTAGTTGGTGATGATTTAGAGTAGCCGAAGTAATTTAGGTGAGTCTGGCATAGTTAGTTATGATTTGTACACCTTTTTTTGTAATTTTAAGATGATATGGTTTGGTTTGTTGTGGTAAGGGATAGTTGGGGGTGATTAACGTTAGCCGAAGTAATTCAGGTGATTCTGGTATAGTTTGTTATGATTTTTAGCATTTTTTTGTAATTTTAAACTATTTGGGCTTTGTGTGTTGCTGTAAAGTGTAGTTGGGGGTGATTTTTGATAGCCGAAGTAATTTAGGTAAGTTTGGCATAGTTTGCTATGGTTAGTAGCATTTTTTTGTAATTTAAAAGTGATTGGGTATAGTTTGTTGTGGTAAGGATTAGTTGGTGATGATTTAGAGTAGCCGAAGTAATTTAGGTGAGTCTGGCATAGTTTGTTATGATTTGTACACTTTTTTTGTAATTTTAAGACGATATGGTTTGGTTTGTTGTGGTAAGGGATAGTTGGGGGTGATTTACGTTAGCCGAAGTAATTTAGGTGATTCTGGTATAGTTTGTTATGATTTTTAGCATTTTTTTGTAATTTTAAACTATTTGGGCTTTGTGTGTTGCTGTAAAGTGTAGTTGGGGGTGATTTTTGATAGCCGAAGTAATTTAGGTAAGTTTGGCATAGTTTGCTATGGTTAGTAGCATTTTTTTGTAATTTAAAAGTGATTGGGTTTAGTTTGTTGTGGTAAGGTTTAGTTGGTGATGATCTAGAGTAGCCGAAGTAATTTAGATGAGTCTGGCATAGTTTGTTATGATTTGTACACCTTTTTTTGTAATTTTAAGATGATATGGTTTGGTTAGTTGTGGTAAGGGATAGTTGGGGGTGATTTACGGTAGCCGAAATAATTTAGGTGATTCTGGTATAGTTTGTTATGATTTTTAGCATTTTTTTGTAATTTTAAAGTGATTGGGCTTAGTTTGTTGCTGTAAAGTGTAGTTGGGGGTTATTTTTGATAGCCGAAGTAATTTAGGTGAGTTTGGCATAGTTTGCTATGGTTAGTAGTATTTTTTTGTAATTTAAAAGTGATTGGGTTTAGTTTGTTATGGTAAGGGTTAGTTGGTGATGATTTATAGTAGCCGAAGTAATTTAGGTGAGTCTGGCATAGTTTGTTATGATTTGTACACCTTTTTTTGTAATTTTAAGATGATATGGTTTGGTTTGTTGTGGTAAGGGATAGTTGGGGGTGATTTACGGTAGCCGAAGTAATTTAGGTAATTCTGGAATAGTTTGTTATGATTTTTAGCATTTTTTTGTAATTTTAAAATGATTGGGCTTAGTTTGTTGCTGTAAAGTGTAGTTAAAGGTGATTTTTGATAGCCGAAGTAATTCAGGTGAGTTTGGCATAGTATGCTATGGTTAGTAGCATTTTTTTGTAATTTAAAAGTGATTGGGTTTAGTTTGTTCTGGTAAGGGTTAGTTGGTGTTGATTTAGAGTAGCCGAAGTAATTTAGGTGAGTCTGGCATAGTTTGTTATGATTTGTACACCTTTTTTTGTAATTTAAAGATGATGTGGTTTGGTTTGTTGTGGTAAGGGAGAGTTGGGGGTGATTTACGGTAGCCGAAGTAATTTAGGTGATTCTGGTATAGTTTGTTATGATTTTTAGCATTTTTTTGTAATTTAAAAGTGATTGGGCTTAGTTTGTTGCTGTAAAGTGTAGTTGGGGGTGATTTTTGATAGCCGAAGTAATTTAGGTGAGTTTGGCATAGTTTGCTATGGTTAGTAGCATTTTTTTGTAATTTAAAAGTGATTGGGTTTAGTTTGTTGTGGTAAGGGTTAGTTGGTGATAATTTAGAGTAGCCGAAGTAATTTAGGTGAGTCTGGCATGGTTTGTTATGATTTGTACATCTTTTTTTGTAATTTTAAGATGATATGGTTTGGTTTGTTGTGGTAAGGGATATTTGGGGTTGATTTACGGTAGCCGAAGTAATTTAGGTGATTCTGGTATAGTTTGTTATGATTTTTAGCATTTTTTTGTAATTTTAAAGTGATTGGGCTTAGTTTGTTGCTGTAGAGTGTAGCTGGGGGTGATTTTTGATAGCCAAAGTAATTTAGGTGAGTTTGGCATAGTTTGCTATGGTTAGTAGCATTTTTTTGTAATTTAAAAGTGATTGGGTTTAGTTTGTTGTGGTAAGGGTCAGTTGGTGATGATTTAGAGCAGCCGAAGTAATTTAGGTGAGTCTGGCATAGTTTGTTAAGATTTGTACACCTTTTTTTGTAATTTTAAGATGATATGGTTTGGTTTGTTGTGGTAAGGGATAGTTGGGGGTGATTTACGGTAGCAGAAGTAATTTAGGTGATTCTGGTATAGTTTGTTATGATTTTTAGCATTTTTTTGTAATTTTAAAGTGATTGGGCTTAGTTTGTTGCTTTAAAGTGTAGGTAAAGGTGATTTTTGATAGCCGAAGTAATTTAGGTGAGTTTGGCATAGTATGCTATGGTTAGTAGCATTTTTTTGTAATTTAAAAGTGATTGGGTTTAGTTTGTTCTGGTAAGGGTTAGTTGGTGATGATTTAGAGTAGCCGAAGTAATTTAGGTGAGCCTGGCATAGTTTGTTATGATTTGTACACCTTTTTTTGTAATTTTAAGATGATATGGTTTGGTTTGTTGTGGTAAGGGAGAGTTGGGGGTGATTTACGGTAGCCGAAGTAATTTAGGTGATTCTGGTATAGTTTGTTATGATTTTTAGCATTTTTTTGTAATTTAGAAGTGATTGGGCTTAGTTTGTTGCTGTAAAGTGTAGTTGGGGGTGATTTTTGATAGCCGAAGTAATTTAGGTGAGTTTGGCATAGTATGCTATGGTTAGTAGCATTTTTTTGTAATTTAAAAGTGATTGGGTTTAGTTTGTTCTGGTAAGGGTTAGTTGGTGATGATTTAGAGTAGCCGAAGTAATTTAGGTGAGTCTGGCATAGTTTGTTATGATTTGTACACCTTTTTTTGTAATTTTAAGATGATATGGTTTGGTTTGTTGTGGCAAGGGATAGTTGGGGGTGATTTACGTTAGCCGAAGTAATTTAGGTGATTCTGGTATAGTTTGTTATGATTTGTAACATTTTTTTGTAAGTTTAAAGTGATTCGGCTTAGTTTGTTGCTGTAAAGTGTAGTTGGGGGTGATTTTTGATAGGCGAAGTAATTTAGGTAAGTTTGGAATAGTTTGCTATGGTTAGTAGCATTTTTTTGTAATTTAAAAGTGATTGGGTTTAGTTTGTTGTGGTAAGGGTTAGTTGGTGATGATTTAGAGTAGCCGAAGTAATTTAGGTGAGTCTGGCATAGTTTGTTATGATTTGTACACCCTTTTTTGTAATTTTAAGATGATATGGTTTGGTTTGTTGTGGTAAAGGATAGTTGGGGGTGATTTACGGTAGCCGAACTAATTTAGATGATTCTGGTATAGTTTGTTATGATTTTTAGCATTTTTTTGTAATTTTAAAGTGATTGGGCTTAGTTTGTTGCTGTAAAGTGTAGTTGGGGGTGATTTTTGATAGCCGAAGTAATTTAGGTGAGTTTGGCATAGTTTGCTATGGTTAGTAGCATTTTTTTGTAATTTAAAAGTGATTGGGTTTAGTTTGTTGTGATAAGGGTTAGTTGGTGGTGATTTAGAGTAGCCGAAGTAATTTAGGTGAGTCTGGCATAGTTTGCTATGATTTGTACACCTTTTTTTGTAATTTTAAGATGATATGGTTTGGTTTGTTGTGGTAAGGGATATTTGGGGGTGATTTACGGTAGCCCAAGTAATTTAGGTGATTCTGGTATAGTTTGTTATGATTTTTAGCATTTTTTTGAAATTTTAAAGTGATTGGGCTTAGTTTGTTGCTGTAAAGTGTAGTTGGGGGTGATTTTTGATTGCCGAAGTAATTTAGGTGAGTTTGGCATAGTTTGCTATGGTTAGTAGCATTTTTTTGTAATTTAGAAGTGATTGGGATTAGTTTGTTGTGGTAAGGGTTAGTTGGTGATGATTTAGAGTAGCCGAAGTAATTTAGGAGAGTCTGGCATAGTTTGTTATGATTTGTACACCTTTTTTGTAATTTTAAGATGATATGGTTTGGTTTGTTGTAGTAAGGGATAGTTGGGGGTGATTTACGGTAGCCGAAGTAATTTAGGTGATTCTGGTATAGTTTGGTATGATTTATAGCATTTTTTGTAATTTTAAAGTGATTGGGCTTAGTTTGTTGCTGTAAAGTGTAGTTAAAGGTGATTTTTGATAGCCGAAGTAATTTAGGTGAGTTTGGCATAGTATGCTATGGTTAGTAGCATTTTTTTGTAATTTAAAAGTGATTGGGTTTAGTTTGTTCTGGTAAGGGTTAGTTGGTGATGATTTAGAGTAGCCGAAGTAATTTAGGTGAGTCTGGCATAGTTTGTTATAATTTGTACACCTTTTTTTGTAATTTTAAGATGATATGGTTTGGCTTGTTGTGGTAAGGGATAGTTGGGGGTGATTTACGGTAGCCGAAGTAATTTAGGTGATTCTGGTATAGTTTGTTGTGATTTGTAACATTTTTTTGTAATTTTAAAGTGATTGGGCTTAGTTTGTTGCTGTAAAGTGTAGTTGGAGGTGATTTTTGATGGCCGAAGTAATTTAGGTGAGTTTGGAATAGTTTGCTATGGTTAGTAGCATTTTTTTGTAATTTAAAAGTGATTGGGTTTAGTTTGTTGTGGTAAGGGTTAGTTGGTGATGATTTAGAGTAGCCGAAGTAATTTAGGTGAGTCTGGCATAGTTTGTTATGATTTGTACACCTTTTTTTGTAATTTTAAGATGATATGGTTTGGTTTGTTGTGGTAAAGGATAGTTGGGGGTGATTTACGGTAGCCGAAGTAATTTAGGTGATTCTGGTATAGTTTGTTATGATTTTTAGCATTGTTTTGTAATTTTAAAGAGATTGGGCTTAGTTTGTTGCTGTAAAGTCTAGTTGGGGGTGATTTTTGATAGCCGAAGTAATTTAGGTGAGTTTGGCATAGTTTGCTATGGTTAGTAGCATTTTTTTGTAATTTAAAAGTGATTGGGTTTAGTTTGTTGTGGTAAGGGTTAGTTGGTGATGAATTAGAGTTGCCGAAGTAATTTAGGAGAGTCTGGCATAGTTTGTTATGATTTGTACACCTTTTTTTGTAATTTTAAGATGATATGGTTTGGTTTGTTGTGGTAAGGGATAGTTGGGGGTGATTTACGGTAGCCGAAGTAATTTAGGTGATTCTGGTATAGTTTGTTATGATTGTTGAGTACAGTCCTGTAGCCAGAGATCACGCACGAGAGAAAATAAATGAAGTTCAGGAGAAATAGGCTACGAATCTATATATATAAAGCGAAGTGTCCTCACTGACACACTCATCTACACATCTACACATTCACTGATTCACCGACAACCCACAGCCCAAACCGTGAAGGCTGGCGACTTGAAATTTTAGACACGGGTGTATCATGTGCCGAAAGTGAACACTAAGAAGGGATTTTGCGAAATTCGGCCCGGTTCCTTTGTAATTCAATAAAAACCGGCTAAAATAAACAAAAAATGATCCGATCGCGGAGACCGTGTTTATGTTAGAAGCACGTATCTAGCCAAAACAACTTCGACGACGGGCGACCGGTTTACATTAAAAGCACTTATTTAACCTAAACAATTTCAACGTCGAGTTTCTGCTTTCGTGATCATACTTTTGCCGTACCTAGCGAGGCCGCCGATATTTCAATTATAATTTTGATTTCAATTATAATGTCGATCCGTGACTCAATTAAAAATTACCAAATCACTCCAAATTTAATCCGTCAACATTAAACATCCTCAAATATCTCTTACCACTGCAAACTTTACCAAATCAACCCCAAAAAATTCCCGAACTAAGCCAAACTGACATAAATTAGATCCGTTATCTTAAATCATCCCTTACCACCCTTTAGCAACCCCAAGTAACTCCAATCACTTTAAAATAAAACAAAATTACACAAATCATAGCAAACTATGCCTAACTCACCTAAATTACTTCGGCTACCATAAATCACCACCAACTACCCCTTACCACCCCAAACTCAGCCCAATCACTTTAAAATTACAAAAAATGTTACAAGCAATATCAAACTATGCCAAACTCATCTAAATTACTTCGGCTTCCATTAATCACCCCCAACTACCCCTTACCTCCCCAAAATAGGCTCAATCACCTTAAAATTACAAAAAAATTCTACAAACCGTAGCAAACTGTGCCAAACTCCCCTAAATTACTTCGGCTACCATAAATCACCCCCAGCTACCCCTTACACCCCCAAAATAAGCTCAATCACTTTAAAATTACAAAAATATCTACAAACCATACCAAACTATGCCAAACTCACTTAAATTACTTCGGCTATCATAAATCACCCCGAACTACCCCTTACAACCCCAAAATAAGCCCAATCACTTTAAAATTACAAAATATTCAACAAATCATAGCAAACTATGCCTAACTCACCTAAATTACTTCGACAACCATAAATCACCCCCAACTACCCTTTACCACCCCAAAATAAGCCCAATCACTTTAAAATTACAAAAAATGCTACAAACCATAGCAAACTATGCCTAACTCACCTAAATTACTTCGGCTACCATAAATCACCCCCAGCTACCCCTTACAACCCCAAAATAAGCCCAATCACTTTAAAATTACAAAAAATTCTACAAACCATACCAAACTATGCCAAACTCACTTAAATTACTTCGGCTATCATAAATCACCCCGAACTACCCCTTACAACCCCAAAATAAGCCCATTCACTTTAAAATTACAAAATATTCAACAAATCATAGCAAACTATGCCTAACTCACCTAAATTACTTCGGCTACCATAAATCACCCCCAACTACCCCTTACCACCCCAAAATAAGCCCAATCACTTTAAAATTACAAAAAATGCTACAAACCATAGCAAACTATGCCAAACTCACTTAAATTACTTCGGCTTCTATAAATCACCCCCAACTACCCCTTACCACCCCAAAATAGGCTCAATCACTTTAAAATTACAAAAAAATTCTACAAACCGTAGCAAACTATGCCAAACTCCCCTAAATTACTTCGGCTACCATAAATCACCCCGAACTACCCCTTACAACCCCAAAATAAGCCCAATCACTTTAAAATTACAAAATATTCAACAAATCATAGCAAACTATGCCTAACTCACCTAAATTACTTCGGCTACCATAAATCACCCCCAACTACCCCTTACCACCCCAAAATAAGCGCAATCACTTTAAAATTACGAAAATGCTACAAGCCATAGCAAACTATCTCAAACTCACCTGAATTACTTCGGCTACCATAAATCACCCCCAACTACCCCTTACCACCCCAAACTAAGCCCAATCACTTTAAAATTACAAAAAATGCTACAAACCATAGCAAACTATTCCAAACTCACCTAAATTACTTCGGCTACCATAAATCACCCCCAACTACCCCTTACCACACCAAACTAAGCCCAATCACTTTAAAATTACAAAAAATGCTACAAACCATAGCAAACTATTCCAAACTCACCTAAATTACTTCGGCTACCATAAATCACCCCCAACTACCCCTTACCACCCCAAAATAAGCCCAATCACTTTAAAATTACAAAAAATGCTACAAACCATAGCAAACTATGCCAAACTCACTTAAATTACTTCGGCTTCTATAAATCACCCCCAACTACCCCTTACCACCCCAAAATAAGCCCAATCACTTTAAAATTACAAAAAATGCTACAAACCATAGCAAACTATGCCTAACTCACCTAAATTACTTCGGCTACCATAAATCACCCCCAACTACCCCTTACCACCCCAAAATAAGCGCAATCACTTTAAAATTACGAAAATGCTACAAGCCATAGCAAACTATCTCAAAGTCACCTGAATTACTTCGGCTACCATAAATCACCCCCAACTACCCCTTACAACCCCAAACTAAGCCCAATCACTTTAAAATTACAAAAAATGCTACAAACCATAGCAAACTATGCCTAACTCACCTAAATTACTTCGGTTACCATAAATCACCCCCAACTACCCCTTACCACCCCAAAATAAGCGCAATCACTTTAAAATTACGAAAATGCTACAAGCCATAGCAAACTATCTCAAACTCACCTGAATTACTTCGGCTACCATAAATCACCCCCAACTACCCCTTACCACCCCAAACTAAGCCCAATCACTTTAAAATTACAAAAAATGCTACAAACCATAGCAAACTATTCCAAACTCACCTAAATTACTTCGGCTACCATAAATCACCCCCAACTACCCCTTACTACCCCAAAATAAGCCCAATCACTTTAAAATTACAAAAAATGCTACAAACCATAGCAAGCTATCTCAAACTCACCTGAATTACTTCGGCTACCATAAATCAACCCCAACTACCCCTTACCACCCCAAACTAAGCCCAATCACTTTAAAATTACAAATAATGCTACAAACCATAGCAAACTATTCCATACTCACCTAAATTACTTCGGCTACCATAAATCACCCCCAACTACCCCTTACCGCCCCAAAATAAGCCCAATCACTTTAAAATTATAAAAAATGCTACAAAACATAGCAAGCTATGCCAAACTCACTTAAGTTACTTCGGCTATCATAAATCACCCCCAACTACCCCTTACCACCCCTAACTCATCCCAATCATTTTAAAATTACAAAAAATGCTACAAACCATAGCAAACTATGCCTA
This sequence comes from Eledona agricola, assembly GCA_964023215.1. Taxonomy (NCBI): domain Eukaryota; kingdom Metazoa; phylum Arthropoda; class Insecta; order Coleoptera; family Tenebrionidae; genus Eledona; species Eledona agricola. Next base: position 26,299,248 of record OZ026856.1, on the reverse strand, counting down.
ACTCACCTAAATTACTTCGGCTAACATAAATCACCCCCAACTGCCCCTTACTACCCCAAAATAAGCCCTATCACTTTAAAATTATAAAAAATGCTACAAACCATAGCAAACTATGCCAAACTCCCCTAAATTACTTCGGCTACCATAAATCACCCCGAACTACCCCTTACAACCCCAAAATAAACCCAATCACTTTAAAATTTCAAAATATTCAACAAATCATAGCAAACTATGCCTAACTCACATAAATTACTTCGGCTACCATAAATCACCCCCAACTACCCCTTACCACCCCAAAATAAGCCCAATCACTTTAAAGTTACAAAAAATGCTACAAACCATAGCAAACTATGCCAAACTCACTTAAATTACTTTGGTTTCTATAAATCACCCCCAACTACCCCTTACCACCCCAAAATAGGCTCAATCACTTTAAAATTACAAAAAAATTCTACAAACCGTAGCAAACTATGCCAAACTCCCCAAAATTACTTCGGCTACCATAAATCACCCCCAACTACCCCTTACCACCCCAAAATAAGCCCAATCACTTTAAAGTTACAAAAAATGCTACAAACCATAGCAAACTATGCCAAACTCACTTAAATTACTTTGGTTTCTATAAATCACCCCCAACTACCCCTTACTACCCCAAAATAAGCCCAATCACTTTAAAATTACAAAAAATGCTACAAACCATAGCAAACTATCTCAAACTCACCTGAATTACTTCGGCTACCATAAATCAACCCCAACTACCCCTTACCACCCCAAACTAAGCCCAATCACTTTAAAATTACAAAAAATGCTACAAACCATAGCAAACTATTCCATACTCACCTAAATTACTTCGGCTACCATAAATCACCCCCAACTACCCCTTACCGCCCCAAAATTAGCCTAATCACTTTAAAATTAAAAAATGCTACAAAACATAGCAAGCTATGCCAAACTCACTTAAGTTACTTCGGCTACCATAAATTAATAATCGTTTTCAATCAAAATCTTCTATTTGGTTGTGTTATTTATAAATGCCTTATCGTATTAAATCACAAAATATTAATAAATATCTGCACATAAAATATATTGTTCCGACTAATAGTCGTTATTCTGAATATTAAATATGCTGATACCTATTTTGATTCTCTTCCACCTTCCAATAAATATTTGTTCCAGTTGAGATGCAAACATAAACGTATTTCTGAATTGCAACACGCTGACGGGGCAAGCCCTACCTTTTCAACATGCGTGCATTTGTATAAACAGCTCTATGGTTTTTAACTTTAAAGAGGTATAAAGGCGGTGTAAGCGCTAGAGTTTCGTAAAAATATCTGAAAAATTCGAAATTCTGCAATTGAATCAGAACTATCTTTGTGTTCGATAGTAAATTTATACTTGGAGTGGCACTGCCAATCCTGCCACCCCTGACGAGGCACCTTCTGACTACTCTCCTTCCAGGGAAACTTTATAAATCAACGTCAAAATAATTTAGGGCGCCTGAATGTGAAAATATCACTGTGTAATAAGTTCAGACTGACATGGAACACTTGAAATTTCGATATTTGTTTGTAATTCGTCACAGATCCATGAAGGAATGCATGTTAATGTAAACAAGTGTTAGTTTGTCGGAGAGACCAAATAAGATTTTTAACATTCCTATCAAAATATTTATTTACTTTAAAATGTTAATTTCTTAAATTGCTTTTGTGAAAATTATGACGGGCTATACGAGTACACCTGTGCGAGTATTATTTGGTACATACAAATTAATCTCTTTTGTTATCCAAATTGTTTTTATACGCACTAGGCACGTGCACCTCATATAATTGTGAAAATTGCTGCTTCAGCATCTGGATCGCTGGTACTCAACGTCGCCAAGGTCGAGGCGACGCATCGGTATTCAAAGTTCTATCGCTATTAAATAAATTATTTTAATATAATATTCCCGATTTGTTCTTGCCGTTAACCAAAACTCTCCCCAATCGATTTTCGAAAAATTTCCAGCGTCGGACCGGACTTCACTTATTTTCGTACGCTAATTTTTACGTTCAGTTAATGATAGTGGTGTATTTGTTCTTCACCAAACCTGCTCCGGCCGAAATCCGAAATTTTCACTGACATCATACGCTTAAGTATTGTATGCTTATACACGATTTATTTACACTATTTATTTTACGTACATTGCGTTCATTATTGTTCTGCATTATTTATAACTAAGATGGAGCAGTTTGAAAATCTAATAGTAAGCGGAGAACAAATACCACCACGTATAATTCCCGTGAAAAGTGATGGAAATAGTCTTTCTTACTATCTTTCCTATTGCATTTTTAATACCGGAAATAGAGCTCAAGAGCGAAGAATAACTTCGGCTTTTTTTATACATAATTCCTAAATACTTCGTTTTTATGGTGTAAAATTTTGTATTTATATATTTCAACATTGTCTTGAACGTTGTCAGAGAACTAAATGGGAATAATTTGGAATAATTTAGCTTCTATGTCAACTCTCCTTCTCTTGAAACTTTAGAAAACAACGACAAAATTCTTTAGGGCGCCTGGATTTGAAAATATAACTCTGTGTAATAAGTTTAGACTGACTAGAGTGAAAAGAAAGGAGCTTGCAACCAGAAACGAAATTAAATGGAACACTTGAAGTTGAAATATCTGTTTGTAATTCGTCACAAGTACCCCTTACTACCCCAAAATAAGCCCAATCACTTTAAAATTACGCACTTAACTTCGGCTTTTTTTATACATAATTCCTAAATACTTCGTTAATATGGTGTAAAATTTTGTATTTATATATTTCAACATTGTCTTGAACGTTGTCAGAGAACTAAATGGGAATAATTTGGAATAATTTAGCTTCTATGTCAACTCTCCTTCTCTTGAAACTTTTGAAAACAACGACAAAATTCTTTAGGGCGCCTGGATTTGAAAATATAACTCTGTGTAATAAGTTTAGACTGACTAGAGTGAAAAGAAAGGAGCTTGCAACCAGAAACGAAATTAAATGGAACACTTGAAGTTAAAATATTTGTTTGTAATTCGTCACAAGTCCATGAGGGAATGCGTGTTAATGTAAACAAATGTGAGTTTATTGGAGAGGCCGAATAAGATTTTTACATTATTGAAGCAGCTGGAGCCTGCCACGTCAAGGGCAAGGTCAGAAACGTGAAAAGGCGATGCTCGATTTAGTTTGATTGAGTGTCTATGCAGAAATTCGCACATACCAAGCGTTGGATAAGCCTTTCTTATCGTTTCTTAGAATTCGAGAATTGCTGGTTTAGCGTGTGGAGCAGTACTCGATCGCGGTGTTTAATTTTAACACAACTACAATTGTGAAAATTGCTGCTCCAGCATCGGAAACTGTTCGCAAAGTCGCCAAATTCGATGAGGCGACGCATCAGTGTTCGAAGGTCTACCGCTATCAAATAAAGTATTTTAATTTAACATTTGATCCTCGCGTTAACCAAATCTGCCCCCAATCAATTTTCGAAAAATTATCAGCATCGGACCGGACTCCACTTATACTTGTACGCTAATTTTTACGTTTAGTTAATGATAGTGGTATATTTGTTTTTCACCAAATTTGCCCCGAAATTTTCACCGTTGTATGTACCAGATATCACTGACATGCATACCAGTGGCGGTGTAAGCGCTAAATTTTCGTGAAAATATCTGAAAAATTCATAATTCTGCAACTGAATTACAGAACTAATTTTGTGTTCGATAGTAAATTTATACTTGGAGTGGCACTGCCAACCCTGCCACCCCTGACGAGCCCCACTGCTGACTACTTTCCTTCCAGAAAAATTTTTGAAATCAGCGGCAAAATAAATTTAGGGCACCTGGATGTGAAAATATCACTATGTAATAAGTTCAGACTGACAAGAGTGAAAAAAACCGCTTGCATCCAGAAACGAAATCAAATGGACCACTTGAAATTTAGATATTTGTTTGTAATTCGTCACAGGTCCATGAAGGCATGCATGTTAATGTAAACAAGTGTTAGTTTGTCGGAGATGCCGAATAAGATTTTTACACCCACCACATTCCCGTCAAAATATTTAATTACTTTAGGATGTTAATTTATTTTGTGCAAATTATGACGGGCCAGTCGAGTACACCTACGCGAATATTATTTGGTAATCCAAATTCTTTTAATATGCACTAGGCACGTGCACCTAATATAATTGTTAAAATTGCTGCTTCAGCGTCTGGAACGCTGGTACTCAACGTCGCCATCAGGCCATCAGGCGACGCATCAGTATTCGAAGTTCTATCGCTATTAAATAAATTTTTTTCATATAATATTCCCGATTTGTTCTTGACGTTAAGTAAATATCTCCCCAATCGATTTTCGAAAAATTAGCATCGTCGTACCGGTCTCCACTAATATACCGTACGCTAATTTTTACGTTCATTTAATGATAGTGGTGTATTTGATCTTCACCAAACCTGCTCCGGCCAAAATCCGAAATTTGCAGTTTTACCGGATTTCACTGACATCATAAGTAATGTGTGCTTATACACGATTTACACTATTTATTTTATGTACATTGTGTTCATTATTGTTCTGCATTATTTATAACTAAGATGGAGGAATAGTAAGCGGGGTACAAAATACCACCACGTATAATTCCTCTGAAAAGTGATGGAAATAGTCTTTTTTACTATCTTTCCTATTGCATTTTATTACCGAAAATAGAGCTCAAGAGGTTCGCACTATAATTGTTCATTTTTAAATCACCAAATTTTCTGTATATTTTACCTGAATACGTTAAAAACCCCTAAACATAATGTACCATTCCAAACTACTCTCAAAAATCATACACTTGCCTTTCCAAACTACCCCACATCAACCTAAAATGTAAAAAAATTACGAATTACAAGCAAACTACGCTAAACTCGCATAAATTACTTCGACTTCCGCTATATCACCCCAACCACTTCTTACCAAGCCAAACTAAACCCAATCGCATTAAAATTACCAAAAGTTTTGTTTAATCCGCCAAAGCTAAACCCTGCCAACCATCAATAACCAGTCAAAACAATACCCAAAAAAACCCTTATCATCCGAAACTACACCAAATACATTGTTTTTATGGTGTGAAATTATGTATTTATATATTTCAACTTTCTTCGACGACATTCTTTAACGTTGTTAGAGAACTAAATGGGAATAATTTGGAATAGTTCAGCTTCTCTGTCAACTCTCCTTCTCTTGAAGAGTGAAAAAGAGTGAAAAAAATGGAGCTTGCACCCAGAAACGAAATTATCGTCATTTTCCAAATCATATTGAAGTACCCGGTCCTGGCAATGCAGGTTAATTTCAGCAAATTTGTTTATTTTGTGATTGGAAAAGTAGAGCATTCCTGTTTAATTGTATTATAATGTCGATTAGTCTACATCACAAATACACCACTGTTGTCAACACTGCGTTTATTTAATACGTCCGGGCAACGCCGGGTACATTCAGCTAGTAATAATATAAAAAACAATTTGTATTTGAAAGATTTTTCAATAGACCTTTGGAACAAGATATGGGAGTTTTCCTTTAATTTGGTAAAGGAGAACAACAAATTTGGTCCTTCGAGCCGGATAAGACTGGATTTTGCCAGTACAGATCATTTCCTGATATAATCGCCGCAATCGCCGCAGATTTGAGGGAACCTAGTGTCAAGAGCGCCGGAGCAGTGCTATCCGGGTTCAACCACACCAACCGACATTTTAAGTCGATTTTTTGGGTCTGCATTTAACGGTCTCACCTGTCCAAGAAGCAATGGATTCTTTGAAGAAAACTAGAACTATCATTAAGTCAAAATTAACACGTCAGCGCACATTCGTCAATTCATTTTCAACGGAAGAGGGAAATCTACATGAACTCCAAAGTCGATTATCAACAACGGAGCCACTGCTTCAACGTTTTGACGAAGTCCAAGCCGAAATAGAAGCTACAAACATTACTCAAGAAGAAGACGAGAAGAAGCGGGATGAATTTGAGAGCGCATATTATTTGATTGTGGGAAAAATGCAAGAAATCTTAGAGAGGAGTAAGCAAACAGATTCGCCATCTATTGTCTCAGCGGGAAGAAATTCTAATGTGTCAGCGACGTCGTCATCGGGCTTCGCTTCCCAAATCAAACTTCCGGCAATAGATTTACCTACTTTTGATGGTGCATACTCCAACAGGTTACCTTTTTCGGAAGTCTTTTTGGCTTTAGTACATGAAAATGACATCTTATCCGACGTGCAACGGTTATGTTACTTGAAATCGTCACTAAAGGGAAAGGCTGCTCAGATATTAGAATCGGTTCCCACCACTGGGGCCAATTACAGCGTAGCTTGGGATTTACTGAAGACGCGTTATCAGAACAAGCGTTTGTTGATCAACAACCATTTGTCGTCCTTGACTGAAATTCCGATGATTTCAAAGGAATCCGCACCAATGATTAGAGCGTTAATTGATGCGTCTTTACGTCACATAAGGTCTTTGGAAAGACTAGATCAACCTGTAGGAGAATGGGACACGATATTAATCTTTTTGCTTTGCAAGAAACTGGATTCTTCGACACTGCGGTCGTCGGAATCGCAGCATCAAGAGGATCCGCCAACTTTTGACAACTTCATTCAGTTTTTGCGAAACAAATGTCAAATTTTGGAAAGTATAAGTCTTCAATCAGGCAATGAAGCAGCCCCAAAGCGAAGAAGTGCTTCGCTAGTTGCCTCAACGGGTGCATTAAAATGCTTTATATGTCATGAAGCGCATCGGATTTACAACTGCAGTCAATTTCTATCCTTGACAGAAAAAAAACGATTGGAAAAGGTCCGTCAGTTAAAGTTGTGCACAAATTGCTTGTTCAAAGGGCACATCGTGAAAGAGTGTAAGTCCTCAACGTGTAGAATATGTAATAAAAAACATCATACACTTCTTCACTTCACAAATGACCATAGTACAAGCCAGACGCAACAAGGCACTACCGATAATTCTCCGACAGCGTCCCAACAAAATTCCCCATCTTCAAACAACGAACAGTCGTCTCCATTGGCTATGTCTGCACTTCAATCCAATAAAGACCTAGTTCTACTCGCTACCGCCATAATCCTGATTGAGGATTCCCGCGGAAAAATGCACCAGGCTCGTGCTCTACTAGATTCAGGCTCTCAATGCCACATAATTAAAAAGGATTTGTGTAGGAAGCTTAATATCCGCGCAGAAAAGATCAAGGAGCAGATTACAGGAATAAATGACTCAACATCCACTGCAATTGAGTCTACGTCCATCACCATCCACTCCAGGCAAAGCAAATACAAGAAAACCATTGCATGCATAGTTTTGCCGCAAATTGTGCCGAAATATCCGTCGAGTAGTTTCGATTCTACGTTCTTACGAATACCGCCGTCTTTGCAATTGGCCGACCCGACATTTGGGATTTCATCTTCTATTGATATACTGGTAGGAGCCTCTCTCTTTTTTGACATTTTATGCATTGGGCAGCAGCGATTGGGTCCAGAAAAGCCGATTCTACAAAAAACAGTATTCGGGTGGATACTTACGGGGCAAACCAAATTACCAGAAAATAGTCTCCTGTCATGCTTAACATTAAATCCTCCGAAACCGATTGAAAATTGCATTTCAAGATTATGGGAATTAGAAGAGGTACCAAATGTCCAACTGTGGACAAAAGAAGAAAGAGCCTGTGAGGAGTACTTCCAAGAAACAACTAGAAGAGATCACTCAGGGAGGTTCATCGTATCGATACCTTTCAAGCCTACACTGCAGAAGTTGGGCTATTCTAGAGAAACGGCAGAGAAACGTCTCCTTGCGATGGAGAAGAAATTCAACACTGACATGCTATTAGCAGAAAGGTACAAGAGTTTCATGCAAGAATATCTCGAAATGGGCCACATGACTGCTATTGATCCTCCTAGAAATGGCACTGTCTTGTATCTAGCGCATCATGCTGTAATGAACGAACATAGTGAAACCACGAAGTTGCGAGTGGTGTTTGACGGCTCAGCTTCCACGACTTCTGGATTATCTCTAAATGATGTCCAAATGTGCGGTCCTGTTGTCCAGGAGACCTTGTTCTCCATTTTGCTTCGCTTTAGGAAACATCAATTTGTACTTTCAGCGGACGTGGCAAAGATGTATCGCCAAATAAATGTCACAGGTGAAAATCGAAATTTGCAGCTGATCCTGTGGCGAACCGACCCGCAAGATGCTATACAAACGTTCTGTCTTAACACCGTTACATATGGTACAAAGTCTGCTTCATTCTTGGCAATTCGCTGTCTCATGCAGATTGCTGAAGAACATGCAAGTAGAAATCCTCGAATTAGTGGTATCATCAAATCTGATTTCTACGTGGATGACCTACTGACGGGCTCAGATGATGCAAATGAGTTGTTCACATTAAGAAAACAGCTGGAGGAAGCATTAGAAGAGGGTTGTCTTCCACTACGAAAATGGTGTTCTAATCTTCGGGGAATATCAGGCTCAACCGGCCCCATTGAAATCGTCAAGTGTGAACACAAGGCACTGGGATTACATTGGTCTCCTTGCGACGATACGATTCAATATTCAATTCACACGGATCCCAGCAATTTTCCAGTGACCAAACGTATGATCTTAAGTACAATATCAAAAGTTTTCGATCCTTTAGGCCTTTTGGTTCCAACTACGATAATCCCAAAAATTCTTATTCAAAGTTTATGGCGTCTGAAACTAGATTGGGATGAATCAATCTCATTGGATCTTCATACGACCTGGATCCAATTCCAGGATCAACTTGCTACATTACGTTCACTCAGAGTACTCCGAGTTACAATTGTTTCGCATACCACAAACGTTCAGCTACATGGGTTCTGCGATGCGTCACAAACGGCCTATGGTGCTGCTGTTTACTTGAGAAGTATCGACTTGAATGGAATTTGTCAAGTGCGACTGCTTTGCGCGAAGGGGAAGGTAGCACCCCTGAATACAACCAGCATCCCACGTTTAGAACTGTGTGCAGCTTTGCTTTTGTCTAAGCTTTCTGCACTCGTAGAAGACGCTCTGAAGATGAACTTCCAAAGTAAGACTTTATGGTCAGATTCACAAATAGTCCTCTGCTGGATTTAGAACGAAGCCGCCAAACTAAAGGTTTTTGAAGCTAACCGAGTGGCGGAGATACAACGCTTAAGCGACCCCGGAAGCTGGCGTCATGTACCAACAGACAGCAATCCTGCCGATTTGGTGTCTAGAGGCGTTTTGCCTTCCATTTTGCAGAGTGCCACGCTGTGGTGGTCAGGGCCTCGTTGGTTGGAACTCCACTCAGAACAGTGGCCTCTTAATAGTTCGCTGCAAGTTGTGCCCGAACTCAGCATTAATCAAGTCAGCTTTGCATTAAAGGCTGAACCAGAACTCACTGTCTTCAGAAAATACTCGAAGTTATCAAAACTACGCCGTATCATCGCTTACTGCTTTCGTTTTATTTCAAATTGCCGCTATTCAATGGAGAGAAAGGCAAAATTAGTGAATTCTCCTATGGCTAATGAATTGTGTCTGGCAGAAAGAGGAATAATGTTTTCTGTACAGCGCCAAGGCTTTGTTGATGAAATTAGGCAACTCTCCACAAGCGGACAACTCCAGTCAAACAGTAAATACTTGAATCTATCTTTATTCCTGGACTCAGAAGGGTTCGTTCGCGTGGGCGGACGACTCGCTGCATCCTCATTTGTGTATAGTAAAAAACATCCTATTCTTCTACCACATAATCATCATGTAACGCGATTGCTATTTGAAGAAATGCACATTCGTTTGCTTCATTGTGGAGCTCAACATTTACTATACACTATACGCGAAAAATATTGGCCAATTGGAGGACGAAGCATAGCAAGAAAGATTGTGCACAATTGCATCATCTGTTTCAAGGTACAGCCTAAAGGATTAGAACGAATCATGGGGAACCTACCGACTACACGACTTGCTGCATGCCGCCCTTTCACCACCGTTGGAGTTGATTTTGCTGGACCTTTAATGATGAAAGACCGTTTTACCCGCAATTTTAAGCTGATGAAGGTCTATATATGCGTTTTTATTTGTTTTTCAACCAAAGCTATTCACATCGATCTTGTCACCGATCTCTCTTCTGATAATTTTTTAGCCTGTTTAAGACGCTTCATTTCTCGACGGGGCAAATGCTCTATAATCTACTCAGATAACGGGACAAACTTTGTGGGAGCTAGCAACGAGTTGTCTACATTTTTGAGTTTGGTGTCTAAGGATGCGCAGTTTCAACAGTCATTGGCTGAAGATGGAATAAAATGGTGTTTTATTCCTCCTAGATCTCCGAATTTTGGGGGACTATGGGAGGCTGGAGTGAAGAGTGTTAAAAAACATTTGAGAAGAGTAATCACCGAAAGAAAATTGTCATATGAAGATTTATTAACTGTCCTGATTCAAAAAGAAGCGTGCCTAAATTCACGCCCTTTATCACCTATGTCAATGGACCCATCTGACTTAAACCCACTAACTCCTTCTCATTTCCTAATTGGCACTTCTTTAATTACCATTCCTGAATATTCTGTGCTTAATTTGCCAGCTAATCGTCTGGATCGTTTCCAAACCCTGCAACGAGCTTTCCATGAGTTTTGGCAGCTCTGGCACCTCGAATATGTATCCGAGCTGCAGGTAAAAGCAAAATGGTTTAAGAATGGAAAGGACTCTTTGGCGATCGGTGATTTGGTCATCGTGAAGGAAGCCAATCTACCGCCCTTAAAATGGAAAATGGCCAGAATTTTGGAGCTTCATCCTGGACGTGACGGCATCAACCGTATCGCTACTATCAAGCATTCCTCCGGAGTAACAAAGCGTAGCATTCGCCTTCTCTGCAAACTACCCATGGAAGTTACATCACCTGTTGAAAGGAGGACCATCCAAGGCGGGGGGTTTGTTGAGTACAGTCCTGTATCCAGAGATCACGCACGAGAGAAAATAAATGAAGTTCAGGAGAAGTAGGCTACGAATAATAATATAAAAAACAAATTGTATTTGAAAGATTTTTCAATAGACCTTTGGAACAATATATGGGAGTTTTCCTTTAATTTGGTAAAGGAGAACATCAATGATTTATAGCATTTTTTTTGTAATTTTAAAGTGATTGGGCTTAGTTTGTTGCTGTGAAGTGTAGTTGGGGGTGATTTTTGATAGCCGAAGTAATTTAGGTAAGTTTGGCATAGTTTGCAATGGTTAGTAGCATTTTTTTGTAATTTAAAAGTGATTGGAATTAGTTTGTTGTGGTAAGGGTTAGTTGGTGATGATTTAGAGTAGCCGAAGTAATTTAGGTGAGTCTGGCATAGTTTGTTATGATTTGTACACCTTTTTTTGTAATTTTAAGATGATATGGTTTGGTTTGTTGTGGTAAGGGATAGTTGGGGGTGATTTACGGTAGCCGAAGTAATTTAGGTGATTCTGGTATAGTTTGTTATCATTTTTAGCATTTTTTTGTAATTTTAAAGTGATTGGGTTTAGTTTGTTGCTGTAAAGTGTAGTTGGGGGTGATTTTTGATAGCCGAAGTAATTTAGGTGAGTTTGGCATAGTTTGCTATGGTTAGTAGCATTTTTTTGTAATTTAAAAGTGATTCGGTTTATTTTGTTGTGGTAAGGGGTAGTTGGTGATGATTTAGAGTAGCCGAAGTAATTTAGGTGAGTCTGGCATAGTTAGTTATGATTTATACACCTTTTTTTGTAATTTTAAGATGATATGGTTTGATTTGTTGTGGTAAGGGATAGTTGGGTGTGATTTACGGTAGCCGAAGTAATTTAGGTGATTCTGGTATAGTTTGTTATGATTTTTAGCATTTTTTTGTAATTTTAAAGTGATTGGGCTTAGTTTGTTGCTGTAAAGTGTAGTTGGGGGTGATTTTTGATAGCCGAAGTAATTTAGGTGAGTTTGGCATAGTTTGCTACGGTTAGTAGCATTTTTTTGTAATTTAAAAGTGATTGGGTTTAGTTTGTTTTGGTAAGGGTTAGTTGGTGATGATTTAGAGTAGCCGAAGTAATTTAGGAGAGTCTGGCATAGTTTGTTATGATTTGTACACCTTTTTTTGTAATTTTAAGATGATATGGTTTGGTTTGTTGTGGTAAGGGATAGTTGGGGGTGATTTACGGTAGCCGAAGTAATTTAGGTGATTCTGGTATAGTTTGTTATGATTTATAGCATTTTTTTGTAATTTTAAAGTGATTGGGCTTAGTTTGTTGCTGTAAAGTGTAGTTGGGGGTGATTTCTGATAGTCGAAGTAATTTAGGTGAGTTTGGCATAGTTTGCTATGGTTAGTAGCATTTTTTTGTAATTTAAAAGTGATTGGAATTAGTTTGTTGTGGTAAGGGTTAGTTGGTGATGATTTAGAGTAGCCGAAGTAATTTAGGTGAGTCTGGCATAGTTTGTTATGATTTGTACACCTTTTTTAAAAACTATGCCAAACTCACCTAAATTACTTCGGCTATCAAAAATCACACCCAACTACACTTTACAGCAACAAACTAAGCCCAATCACTTTAAAATTACAAAAAAATGCTAAAAATCATAACAAACTATACCAGAATCACCTAAATTACTTCGGCTACCATAAATCATCACCAACTAACCCTCACCACAACAAACTAAACCAATCACTTTTAAATTACAAAAAAATGCTAGTAACCATAGCAAACTATGCCAAACTTACCTAAATTACTTCGGCTACCATAAATCATCACCAACTAACCCTTACCACAACAAACTAAACCCAACCACTTTTACATTACAAAAAAAATGCTACTAACCATAGCAAACTATGCCAAACTCACCTAAATTACTTCGGCTATTAAAAATCACCCCCAACTACACTTTACAGCAACAAACTAAGCCCAATCATTTTAAAATTACAAAAAAATGCTAAAAATGATAACAAACTATACCAGAATCACCTAAATTACTTCGGCTACCGTAAATCACCCCCAACTATCCCTTACCACAACAAACCAAACCATATCATCTTAAAATTAAAAAAAAAGGTGTACAAATCATAACAAACTATGCCAGACTCACCTAAATTACTTCGGCTACTCTAAATCATCACCAACTAACCCTTACCACAACAAACTAAACCCAATCACTTTTAAATTACAAAAAAATGCTAGTAACCATAGCAAACTATGCCAAACTCACCTAAATTTCTTCGGCTACCATAAATCATCACCAACTAACCCTTACCACAACAAACTAAACTCAATCACTTTTAAATTACAAAAAAATGCTACTAACCATAGCAAACTATGCCAAACTCACCTAAATTACTTCGGCTATCAAAAATCACCCCCAACTACACTTTACAGCAACAAACTAAGCACAATCACTTTAAAATTACAAAAAAATGCTAAAAATCATAACAAACTATACCAGAATCACCTAAATTACTTCGGCTACCTAAATCACCCCCAACTATCCCTTACCACAACAAACCAAACTATATCATCTTAAAATTACAAAAAAAGGTGTACAAATCGTAACAAACTATGCCAGACTCACCTAAATTACTTCGGCTACTCTAAATCATCACCAACTAACCCTTACCACAACAAACTAAACCCAATCACTTTTAAATTACAAAAATATGCTAGTAATCATAGCAAACTATGCCAAACTCACCTAAATTACTTCGGCTACCATAAATCATCACCAACTAACCCTTACCACAACAAACTAAACCCAATCACTTTTAAATTACAAAAAAATGCTAGTAACCATAGCAAACTATGCCAAACTCACCTAAATTTCTTCGGCTACCATAAATCATCACCAACTAACCCTTACCACAACAAACTAAACCCAATCAATTATAAATTACAAAAAAATGCTACTAACCATAGCAAACTATGCCAAACTCACCTAAATTACTTCGGCTATCAAAAATCACCCCCAACTACACTTTACAGCAACAAACAAAGCCCAATCACTTTAAAATTACAAAAAAATGCTAAAAATCATAACAAACTATACCAGAATCACCTAAATTACTTCGGCTATCGTAAATCACCCCCAACTATCCCTTACCACAACAAACCAAACTATATCATCTTAAAATTACAAAAAAAGGTGTACAAATCGTAACAAACTATGCCAGACTCACCTAAATTACTTCGGCTACTCTAAATCATCACCAACTAACCCTTACCACAACAAACTAAACCCAATCACTTTTAAATTACAAAAATATGCTAGTAACCATAGCAAACTATGCCAAACTCACCTAAATTACTTCGGCTACCATAAATCATCACCAACTAACCCTTACCACAACAAACTAAACCCAATCACTTTTAAATTACAAAAAAATTCTACTAACCATAGCAAACTATGCCAAACTCACCTAAATTACTTCGGCTATCAAAAATCACCCCCAACTACACTTTACAGCAACAAACTAAGCCCAATCACTTTAAAATTACAAAAAAATGCTAAAAATCATAACAAATTATACCAGAATCACCTAAATTACTTCGGCTACCGTAAATCATCCCCAACTATCCCTTACCACAACAAACCAAACCATATCATCTTAAAATTACAAAAAAAAGTGTACAAATCATAACAAACTATGCCAGACTCACCTAAATTACTTCGGCTACTCTAAATCATCAACAACTAACCCTTACCACAACAAATTAAACCCAATCATTTTTAAATTACAAAAAAAATGCTAGTAACCATAGCAAACTATGCCAAACTCACATAAATTACTTCGGCTACCATAAATTATCACTGTAACCAACTCACACTTCAATTCACACTTATTAAAAAAAGTCGATTACAAAATCTTGCTAATTTTTTATTATTGTTCTATCTCTTAGCAACTCTAACAACAACCTACTTGTAAATAATTTTACTCCCCTACTCCCCCTAGAAAAGAATAGGAATTGATAACTGTTACATTCTCCCCCTCTGGATTGGCCGTGAGGGACGATCCAGGATTTTCTGTAACGGTGAGCCATCTTTTACGTAGCACCATTTCGGCGATGGTTTTCGGTTGTCTTTTTGGGACGCCCCCTCTTTCGAATTGGATACACTGGAACAACATGTTCTTCATGCTCAGGATCTACAAACTTTCGCATCGCGGACACATGATATACACCAAGCGGTTTGTTTGGGTTCTCCACCGAAGCGATTTCGTACGATGTTGGGGAAACGCGTCTCAGCACCACGTAGGGGCCGTCACGTTTAGGTACAAATTTGCTGGACCTAAATTTCGTCGCGTTGCCCAGCACATGAACGTTGATCAATACACGGTCTCCGAGGGCGTAGTCTTCAGATTCACGCCGCTTGCAATCAGCATATTGTTTGCTACGTTCCTGGGCCAGTTCTTGGTTCTCCCGAGCGTCCTTAAGGGCTTCGGCGATAACATTCAGCTTCAGTGTAATTTCGGTGGTAATGTGCTCATTCTCGATTATTGGACGAAGATCATTTTGGACATCGCTAGGGGTTCTCAACTCACGTCCGAAACAAAGATATGCTGGGCTAAATCCAGTGGTGAGTCCAGGAACCGAATTCATGGCAAACCGTACTGCAGCTAAGCCGTCGGCCCATTTGGCATGCTGTTTCTGGACCAGTATTGCAACTTGAACTTTAATTTCTCGATTCTTGCGCTCCTCCGGATTTGCGGCTGGATGATAATATGGAGTGAGAGCCTGCTTGAATCCAAGACAATGTGCGACTTGTTGCATCACTTCACTAACAAATTGTGTACAGTTGTCGCTGATGACTTTCCGTGGTGTTCCATACCTAAAGACGATTTCGTCCACGAGGGTCTTGGCACAAAGTTCAGCAGTCGCTTGACGTAATGGGAATATTTCTATCCATCTGGTAGCCGTATCCTCCACACAGAATGCCCATGTGTAACCTTTGGACGTTTCCGGTAATGGTCCAAATAAATCCATTGAAATAACTTCAAACCGTCGTGCCATCACGGGAGTCTGGACTAGTCCTGCTGGTTTTAAGTTAGTTGGTTTATATTTCTGGCATTCGACGCATCCTTTGACGTGGGCCGCCACGTCACGTCGCATCGTCGACCAATAGTATCTTTGTGCAACTCTTCGCAGCGTTTTGTCAATTCCATAATGACCCGATGTAACCAAATTGTGACACTCATTTAGGATTTTGGGCACATTACAGGTGGGCACAACTAGTTGTGCATCCTCTGAGTCGCCTTCTGGGGAGTAACGGTACAACACACCATTCGACATGACATAACCACGATTTGTCCAACGGGCAGTTTCGACAGTTGAATCATTGTCTTCAAGGGAGGCTATTATCTTCTTTAGCTCTGGATCAGACATTTGGACGGTTCTCTGCTCTGCTGCATTGGTTATCGGTAAAACGATCGAAACAGGGCACAGTTCGACATTTTCACCTTCGTTGTTAACATCCAGTTCGGTTGGTAGGCGTGATAATGCGTCGGCTACCACATTTTGTCGGCCTGGAACATATTGGATATCTAGATCAAACTGTTGGATGAGCAATGCCCATCGAGCCAATCTTCCACTTGGAGTTCGCAGACTCATGAGCCATTGGAGAGGGCGATGGTCAGTTGCAACAGTTACTTTGGATCCATCCAAGTAACCACGAAACTTCTGTAAGCTATACACCACTGCCAGAGCCTCTCGTTCGGTGGTGCTGTAATTACATTCAGCTGAAGTGAGCGTGCGGCTAGCATATTCAATAGGTGCTCGTAGAGCTTACGGCTTGCAAGAGTACGTGCGGCAGCAGTATCAACGTACGCGTGACCGGTTTTTCCATACAAAGTGATGGGTACGAGAGCGCGAGACGCTGCTGGTTTGGCATCACCAAGAGTAGACATGAAAAGTTCCACAGCGGAAGAGCTAACTTTTGATGACGTTCGACGACATGTTGGACACGTGGAACGAACATAACCGGACGCTCCGCATCCGTAACACGAAATGTTAGATTTTGGGTGATTCTGGGTTGTATTTTGCTTGGAAGTCGGAATTGCATGGGTTTCACGGCGATCTGCTTGTGTTTTTGCGAAATTACGGCAGACGTCCTTTTGGTTTTCTTTCGATCGTGCAAACTTTCGGCACTCAGCTTGCGAGTGGCCGAAGTTTCCGCAAAACTTGCATTTGAGCCTGTTTTTTGCTTCTTTTGGGTTGGCCTCTTGCACTGTTCCTTCTTCTTGGAGATTTTCTTCAATGCGCCTGGCTTCGTCAAGGAGTTCTTTGAAGCTGAAAATTTTGTCCCTAGGAAGGTGTCGGCGTATTTGTGTTGACAACAGCCCGTACACCATGTCCAGTTGCACTATTTCCGGGAGTGTTCCTTTCGGAAGTTGCGCTAGTAAAGCTCTCGCGTTGCTCACGAAGGTGTCGGTGCTTTCTGTGGCCATCTGTTCCGTGGAGAAGAGCTCGCGGTAAATGCGGTGAGGCGGTTTTCTCGGACCGAATGTGTGTCTTAAGGCCGTCAAGGCCTCATCCTAGTTTTCAACCGTGTCCTTGACTCCCTGAAACCACGTTGCTGCGTTTTCTGTCAGGACGAGCGATAGACCTTTTAAGGCGTTCGTGTCTGAGACGTCGGTGACCTCTTTGAACGTGGAGATCGCGTCAATGAAGGCGTTAACATCGCTGCCCTTTTTCCCATCAAACCTGGCGGTGCATTTTGCGAACGATCCCTGCTTATGCGTCGGAGCTGTGACTTGCGATGGTCGCGGAAAGTCAGCGGTTTGTTGCAAAACCGTGTTCTGGACCGTTTGAAGAAATATGGCGAACTGTTCGGTCGACATGGCGATTGTCGGCGAAGGAACGTTCAAGCGATCGTCGTTGTCTTCGCTGACAGGGTTTATTTTGGGTGTCATCTTGGTTTGCCTTCGTTAGCGCGTTTGGAACGCGAGTGGCTGTGTTTACAGCAGCAGCGGGTTGAAGACAGAGGGGTAGTCTTCGTTTCCGCTGAATGGTACGGCGTGAAAACCGGTAGAGGAGATTTCGGAGATAAACGCAACGGGAGGCGCGTCAAGTTAGAACATCGGATCAAACTACAATGATGCAGCGATGGCGGCTTGGCGGCGACGTGGAAATATTCACCCACTTTATCTTACTCACAATTAACTCTCTGGGTCGGTTTCTGGCCGCAAGTTGGGCGCCAAATATGTAACCAACTCACACTTCAATTCACACTTATTAAAAAAAGTCGATTACAAAATCTTGCTAATTTTTTATTATTCTTCTATCTCTTAGCAACTCTAACAACAACCTACTTGTAAATAATTTTACTCCCCTACTCCCCCTAGAAAAGAATAGGAATTGATAACTGTTACATCACCAATTAACCCTTACCACAACAAACTAAACCCAATCACTTTTAAATTACAAAAAAATGCTACTAACCATAGCAAACTATGCCAAACTCACTTAAATTACTTCGGCTATCAAAAATTACCCCCAACTACACTTTACAGCCACAAACTAAGCCCAATCATTTTAAAATTACAAAAAAATGCTAAAAATCATAACAAACTATACCAGAATCACCTAAATTACTTCGGCTACCGTAAATCACCCCGAACTATCCCTTACCACAACAAACCAAACGATATCATCTTAAAATTACAAAAAAAGGTGTACAAATCATAACAAACTATGCCAGAATCACCTAAATTACTTCGGCTACTCTAAATCATCACCAACTAAACCTTACCACAACAAACTAAACCCAATCACTTTTAAATTACAAAAAAATGCTACTAACAATAGCAAATTATGCCAAACTCACCTAAGTTACTTCGGCTATCAAAAATCACCCCCAACTACACTTTACAGCAACAAACTAAGCCCAATCACTTTAAATTTACAAAAAAATGCTAAAAATCATAACAAACTATACCAGAATCACCTAAATTACTTCGGCTACCGTAAATCACCCCCAACTCTCCCTTACCACAACAAACCAAACGATATCATCTTAAAATTACAAAAAAAGGTGTACAAATCATAACAAACTATGCCAGAATCACCTAAATTACTTCGGCTACTCTAAATCATCACCAACTAACCCTTACCACAACAAACTAAACCCAATCACTTTTAAATTACAAAAAAATGCTACTAACCATAGCAAACTATGCCAAACTCACCTAAATTACTTCGGCTATCAAAAATCACCCCCAACTACACTTTACCGCAACAAACTAAGCCCAATCTCTTTAAAATTTCAAAAAAATGCTAAAAATCATAACAAACTATATCAGAATCACCTAAATTACTTCGGCTACCGTAAATCACCCCCAACTATCCCTTACCACAACAAACCAAACCATATCATCTTAAAATTACAAAAAAAATTGTACAACTCATAATAAACTATGCCAGACTCACCTAAATTACTTCGGCTACTCTAAATCATCACCAACTAATCCTTACCACAACAAACTAAACCCAATCACTTTTAATTACAAAAAAATGCTAGTAACCATAGCAAACTATGCCAAACTCACCTAAATTACTTCTTCTACCATAAATCATCACCAACTAACCCTTACCACAACAAACTAAACCCAATCACTTTTAAATTACAAAAAAATGCTACTAACCATAGCAAACTATGCCAAACTCACCTAAATTACTTCGGCTATCAAAAATCACCCCCAACTACACTTTACAGCAACAAACTAAACCCAATCACTTTAAAATTACAAAAAAATGCTAAAAATCATAACAAACTATACCAGAATCACCTAAATTACTTCGGCTACCGTAAATCACCCCCAACTATCCCTTACCACAACAAACCAAACTATATCATCATAAAATTACAAAAAAAGGTGTACAAATCATAACAAACTATGCCAGACTCACCTAAATTACTTCGGCTACTCTAAATCATCACCAAATAACCCTTACCATAACAAAATAAACCCAATCACTTTTAAATTACAAAAATATGCTAGTAACCATAGCAAACTATGCCAAACTCACCTAAATTACTTCGGTTATCAAAAATCACCCACAACTACACTTTACAGCAACAAACTAAACCCAATCACTTTAAAATTACAAAAAAATGCTAAAAATCATAACAAACTATACCAGAATCACCTAAATTACTTCGGCTACCGTAAATCACCCCCAACTATCCTTTACCACAACAAACCAAACCATATCATCTTAAAATTACAAAAAAAGGTGTACAAATTATAACAAACTATGCCAGACTCACCTAAATTACTTCGGCTACTCTAAATCATCACCAACTAACCCTTACCACAACAAACTAAACCCAAACACTTTTAAATTACAAAAAAATGCTAGTAACCGTAGCAAACTATGCCAAACTCACCTAAATTACTTCGGCTACAATAAATCATCACCAACTAACCCTTACCACAACAAACTAAACCCAATCACTTTTAAATTACAAAAAAATGCTAGTAACCATAACAAACTATGCCAAACTCACCTAAATTACTTCGGCTACCATAAATCATCACCAACTAACCCTTACCACAACAACCTAAACCCAATCACTTTTAAATTACAAAAAAATGCTAGTAACCATAGCAAATTATGCCAAACTCACCTAAATTACTTCTTCTACCATAAATCATCACCAACTAACCCTTACCACAACAAACTAAACCCAATCACTTTTAAATTACAAAAAAATGCTACTAACCATAGCAAACTATGCCAAACTCACCTAAATTACTTCGGCTATCAAAAATCACCCCCAACTACACTTTACAGCAACAAACTAAACCCAATCACTTTAAAATTACAAAAAAATGCTAAAAATCATAACAAACTATACCAGAATCACCAAAATTACTTCGGCTACCGTAAATCACCTCCAACTATCCCTTACCACAACAAACCAAACTATATCATCTTAAAATTACAAAAAAAGGTGTACAAATCATAACAAACTATGCCAGACTCACCTAAATTACTTCGGCTACTCTAAATCATCACCAACTAACCCTTACCATAACAAACTAAACCCAATCACTTTTAAATTACAAAAAAATGCTTGTAACCATAGCAAACTATGCCAAACTCACCTAAATTACTTCGGCTATCAAAAATCACCCCCAACTACACTTTACAGCAGCAAACTAAGCCCAATCACTTTAAAATTACAAAAAAATGCTAAAAATCATAACAAACTATACCAGAATCACCTAAATTACTTCGGCTACCGTAAATTATCCCCAGCTATCCTTTACCACAACAAACCAAACCATATCATCTTAAAATTACAAAAAAAGGTGTACAAATTATAACAAAATATGCCAGACTCACCTAAATTACTTCGGCTACTCTAAATCATCACCAACTAACCCTTACCACAACAAACTAAACCCAATCACTTTTAAATTACAAAAAAATGCTAGTAACCATAGCAAACTATGCCAAACTCACCTAAATTACTTCGGCTACCATAAATCATCACCAACTAACCCTTACCACAACAAACTAAACCCAATCACTTTTAAATTACAAAAAAATGCTACTAACCATAGCAAACTATGCCAAACTCACCTAAATTACCTCGGCTATCAAAAATCACCCCCAACTACACTTTACAGCAACCAACTAAGCCCAATCACTTTAAAATTACAAAAAAATGCTAAAAATCATAACAAACTATACCAGAATCACCTAAATTACTTCGGCTAACGTAAATCACCCCCAACTATCCCTTGCCACAACAAACCAAACCATATCATCTTAAAATTACAAAAAAAGGTGTACAAATCATGACAAACTATGCCAGAATCACCTAAATTACTTCGGCTACTCTAAATCATCACCAACTAACCCTTACCACAACAAACTAAACCCAATCACTTTTAAATTACAAAAAAATGCTAGTAACCATAGCAAACTATGCCAAACTCACCTAAATTACTTCGGCTACCATAAATCATCACCAACTAACCCTTAGTACAACAAACTAAACCCAATCACTTTTAAATTACAAAAAAATGCTACTAACCATAGCAAACTATGCCAAACTCACCTAAATTACTTCGGCTACCAAAAATCACCACCAACTACACTTTACAGTAACAAACTAAGCCCAATCACTTTAAAATTACAAAAAAATGCTAAAAATCCTAACAAATTATACCAGAATCACCTAAATTACTTCGGCTACCGTAAATCACCCCCAAATATCCCTTACCACAACAAACCAAACCATATCATCTTAAAATTACAAAAAAAGGTATACAAATCGTAACAAACTATGGCAGACTCACCTAAATTACTTCGGCTACTCTAAATCATCACCAACTAACCCTTACCACAACAAAAACTAAACCCAATCACTTTTAAATTACAAAAAAATGCTACTAACCATAGCAAACTATGCCAAACACACCTAAATTACTTTGGCTATCAAATATCACCCCCAACTACACTTTACAGCAACAAACTAAGCCCAATCACTTTAAAATTACAAAAAAATGCTAAAAATCATAACAAACTATACCAGAATCATCTAAATTACTTCGGCTACCGTAAATCACCCCCAACTATCCCTTACCACAACAAACCAAACCATATCATTTTAAATTACAAACAAAGGTGTACAAATCATAACAAACTATGCCAGACTCACCTAAATTACTTCGGCTACTCTAAATTATCACCAACTAACCCTTACCTCAACAAACTAAACCCAATCACTTTTAAATTACAAAAAAATGCTAGTAACCATCGCAAACTATGCCAAACTTACCTAAATTACTTCGGCTACCATAAATCATCACCAACTAACCCTTACCACAACAAACTAAACCCAATCACTTTTAAATTACAAAAAAATGCTACTAATAATAGCAAACTATGCCAAACTCACCTAAATTACTTCGGCTATCAAAAATCACCCCCAACTACACTTTACAGCAACAAACTAAACCCAATCACTTTAAAATTACAAAAAATTGCTAAAAATCATAACAAACTATACCATAATCACATAAATTACTTCGACAACCGTAAATTACCCCCAATTATCCCTTACCACAACAAACCAAACCATATCATCTTAAAATTAAAAAAAAAGGTGTACAAATCATAACAAACTATACCAGACTCACCTAAATTACTTCGGCTACTCTAAATCATCACCAACTAACCCTTACCACAACAAACTAAACCCAATCACATTTAAATTACAAAAAAATGCTAGTAACCATAGCAAACTATGCCAAACTCACCTAAATTACTTCGGCTACCATAAATCATCACCAACTAACCCTTACCACAACAAACTAAACCCAATCACTTATAAATTACAAAAAAATGCTACTAACCATAGCAAACTATGCCAAACTCACCTAAATTACTTCGGCTATCAAAAATCACCCCCAACTACACGTTACAGCAACAAACTAAGCCCAATCACTTTAAAATTACAAAAAAATGCTAAAAATCATAACAAACTATACCAGAATCACCTAAATTACTTCGGCTACCGTAAATCACCCCCAACTTTCCCTTACCACAACAAACCAAACCATATCATCTTAAAATTACAAAAAAAGGTGTACAAATCATAACAAACTATGCCAGACTCACCTAAATTATTTCGGCTACTCCAAATCATCACCAACTAACCCTTACACAACAAACTAAACCCAATCACTTTTAAATTACAAAAAAATGCTAGTAACCATAGCAAACTATGCCAAACTCACCTAAATTACTTCGGCTACCATAAATCATCACCAACTAACCCTTACCACAACAAATTAAACCCAATCACTTTTAAATTACAAAAAAATGCTACTAACCATAGCAAACTAGGCCAAACTCACCTAAATTACTTCGGCTATCAAAAATCACCCCCAACTACACTTTACAGCAACAAACTAAGCCCAATCACTTTAAAATTACAAAAAAATGCTAAAAATCATAACAAACTATACCAGAATCACCTAAATTACTTCGGCTACCGTAAATCACCCCCAACTATCCCTTACCACAACAAACCAAACCATATCATATTAAAATTACAAAAAAAGGTGTACAAATCATAACAAACTATGCCAAACTCACCTAAATTACTTCGGCTACTCTAAATCATCTCCAACTAACCCTTACCACAACAAACTAAACCCAATGACTTTTAAATTACAAAAAAATGCTAGTAACCATAGCAAACTATGCCAAACTCACCTAAATTACTTCGGCTACCATAAATCATCACCAACTAACCCTTACCACAACAAACTAAACCCAATCACTTTTAATTACAAAAAAATTCTGCTAACCATAGCAAACTATGCCAAACTCACCTAAATTACTTCGGCTATCAAAATCACCCCCAACTACACTTTACAGCAACAAACTAAGCCCAATCACTTTAAAATTACAAAAAAATGCTAAAAATCATAACAAACTATACCAGAATCACCTAAATTCCTTCGGCTACCGTAAATCACCCCCAACTATCCCTTACCACAACAAACCAAACCATATCATCTTAAAATTACAAAAAAAGGTGTACAAATCATAACAAACTATGCCAGACTCACCTAAATTACTTCGGCTACTCTAAATCATCACCAACTAACCCTTACCACAACAAACTAAACCCAATCACTTTTAAATTACAAAAAATTGCTAGTAACCATAGCAAACTATGCCAAACTCACCTAAATTACTTCGGCTAACAAAAATCACCCCCAACTACACTTTACAGCAACAAACTAAGCCCAATCACTTTAAAATTACAAAAAAATGCTAAAAATCATAACAAACTATACCAGAATCACCTAAATTACTTCGGCTACCGTAAATCACCCCCAACTTTCCCTTACCACAACAAACCAAACCATATCATCTTAAAATTACAAAAAAAGATGTACAAATCATAACAAACTATGCCAGACTCACCTAAATTACTTCGGCTACTCTAAATCATCACCAACTAACCCTTACCCAACAAACTAAACCCAATCACTTTTAAATTACAAAAAAATGCTAGTAACCATAGCAAACTATGCCAAACTCACCTAAATTACTTCGGCTACCATAAATCATCACCAACTAACCCTTACCACAACAAACTAAACCCAATCACTTTTAAATTACAAAAAAATGCTAGTAACCATAACAAACTATGCCAAACTCACCTAAATTACTTCGGCTACCATAAATCATCACCAACTAACCCTTACCACAACAAACTAAACCCAATCACTTTTAAATTACAAAAAAATGCTAGTAACCATAGCAAACTATGCCAAACTCACCTAAATTACTTCTTCTACCATAAATCATCACCAACTAACCCTTACCACAACAAACTACACCCAATCACTTTTAAATTACAAAAAAATGCTACTAACCATAGCAAACTATGCCAAACTCACCTAAATTACTTCGGCTATCAAAAATCAACCCCAACTACACTTTACAGCAACAAACTAAGCCCAATCACTTTAAAATTACAAAAAAATGCTAAAAATCATAACAAACTATACCAGAATCACCTAAATTCCTTCGGCTACCGTAAATCACCCCCAACTATCCCTTACCACAACAAACCAAACCATATCATCTTAAAATTACAAAAAAAGGTGTACAAATCATAACAAACTATGCCAGACTCACCTAAATTACTTCGGCTACTCTAAATCATCACCAACTAACCCTTACCACAACAAACTAAACGCAATCACATTTAAATTACAAAAAATTGCTAGTAACCATAGCAAACTATTTCAAACTCACCTAAATTACTTCGGCTACCATAAATCATCACCAACTAACCCTTACCACAACAAACTAAACCCAATCACTTTTAAATTACAAAAAAATGCTACTAACCATAGCAAACTATGCCAAACTCACCTAAATTACTTCGGCTATCAAAAATCACCCCCAACTACACTTTACCGCAACAAACTAAGCCCAATCACTTTAAAATTACAAAAAAATGCTAAAAATCATAACAAACTATACCAGAATCACCTAAATTACTTCGGCTACCGTAAATCACCCCCAACTATCCCTTACCACAACAAACCAAACCATATCATCTTAAAATTACAAAAAAAATTGTACAAATCATAATAAACTATGCCAGACTCACCTAAATTACTTCGGCTACTCTAAATCATAACCAACTAACCCTTACCACAACAAACTAAACCCAATCACTTTTAAATTACAAAAAAATGCCACTAACCATAGCAAACTATGCCAAACTCACCTAAATTACTTCGGCTATTAAAAATCACCCCCAACTACACTTTTCAGCAACAAACTAAGCCCAATCACTTTAAAATTACAAAAAAATGCTAAAAATCATAACAAACTATACCAGAATTACCTAAATTACTTCGGCTACCGTAAATCACCCCCAACTATCCTTTACCACAACAAACCAAACCATATCATCTTAAAATTACAAAAAAAGGTGTAAAAATTATAACAAACTATGCCAGACTCACCTAAATTACTTCGGCTACTCTAAATCATCACCAACTAACCCTTACCACAACAAACTAAACCCAATCACTTTTAAATTACAAAAAAATGCTAGTAACCATAGCAAACTATGCCAAACTCACCTAAATTACTTCGGCTACCATAAATCATCACCAACTAACCCTTACCACAACAAACTAAACCCAATCACTTTTAAATTACAAAAAAATGCTAGTAACTATAGCAAACTATGCCAAACTCACCTAAATTACTTCGGCTATAATAAATCTTCACCAACTAACCCTTACCACAACAAACTAAACCCAATCACTTTTAAATTACAAAAAAATGCTACTAACCATAGCAAACTATGCCAAACTCACCTAAATTACCTCGGCTATCAAAAATCACCCCCAACTACACTTTACAGAAACCAACTAAGCCCAATCACTTTAAAATTACAAAAAAATGCTAAAAATCATAACAAACTATACCAGAATCACCTAAATTACTTCGGCTACCGTAAATCACCCCCAACTATCCCTTGCCACAACAAACCAAACCATATCATCTTAAAATTACAAAAAAAGGTGTACAAATCATGACAAACTATGCCAGAATCACCTAAATTACTTCTGCTACTCTAAATCATCACCAACGACCCCTTACCACAACAAACTAAACCCAATCACTTTTAAATTACAAAAAAATGCTAGTAACCATAGCAAACTATGCCAAACTCACCTAAATTACTTCGGCTACCATAAATCATCACCAACTAACCCTTAGTACAACAAACTAAACCCAATCACTTTTAAATTACAAAAAAATGCTACTAACCATAGCAAACTATGCCAAACTCACCTAAATTACTTCGGCTACCAAAAATCATCACCAACTAACCCTTACCACAACAAACAAACCCAATCACTTTTAAATTACAAAAAAATGCTACTAACCATAGCAAACTATGCCAAACTCACCTAAATTACTTCGGCTATCAAAAATCATCCCCAACTACACTTTACAGTAACAAACTAAGCCCAATCACTTTAAAATTACAAAAAAATGCTAAAAATCATAACAAACTATACCAGAATCACCTAAATTACTTCGGCTACCGTAAATCACCCCCAACTTTCCTTTACCACAACAAACAAAACCATATCATCTTAAAATTACAAAAAAAGGTGTACAAATCATAACAAACTATGCCAGACTCACCAATTACTTCGGCTACTCTAAATCATCACCAACTAACCCTTACCCGACAAACAAAACCCAATCACTTTTAAATTACAAAAAAATGCTAGTAACTATAGCAAACTATGCCAAACTCACCTAAATTACATCGGCTACCATAAATCATCACAAGCTAACCCTTACCACAACAAACTAAACCCAATCACTTTTAAATTACAAAAAAATGCTACTAACCATAGCAAACTAGGCCAAACTCACCTAAATTACTTCGGCTATCAAAAATCACCCCCAACTACACTTTACAGCAACAAACTAAGCCCAATCACTTTAAAATTACAAAAAAATGCTAAAAATCATAACAAACTATACCAGAATCACCTAAATTACTTCGGCTACCGTAAATCACTCCCAACTATACCTTACCACAACAAACCAAACCATATCATCTTAAAATTACAAAAAAAGGTGTACAAATCATAACAAACTATGCCAAACTCACCTAAATTACTTCGGCTACTCTAAATCATCTCCAACTAACCCTTACCACAACAAACTAAACCCAATCACTTTTAAATTACAAAAAAATGCTAGTAACCATAGCAAACTATGCCAAACTCACCTAAATTACTTCGGCTACCATAAATCATCACCAACTAACCCTTACCACAACAAACTAAACCCAATCACTTTTAATTACAAAAAAATGCTGCTAAGCATAGCAAACTATGCCAAACTCACCTAAATTACTTTGGCTACCATAAATCATCACAAGCTAACCCTTACCATAACAAACTAAACCCAATCACTTTTAAATTACAAAAAAATGCTACTAACCATAACAAACTATGCCAGAATCACCTAAATTACTTCGGCTACTCTAAATCATCACCAACTAACCCTTACCACAACAAACTAAACCCAATCACTTTTAAATTACAAAAAAATGCTACTAACCATAGCAAACTATGCCAAGCTCACCTAAATTACTTCGGCTATCAAAAATCACCCCCAACTACACTTTACCGCAACAAACTAAGCCCAATCACTTTAAAATTACAAAAAAATGCTAAAAATCATAACAAACTATACCAGAATCACCTAAATTACTTCGGCTACCGTAAATCACCCCCAACTATCCCTTACCACAACAAACCAAACCATATCATCTTAAAATTACAAAAAAAATTGTACAAGTCATAATAAACTATGGCAGACTCACCTAAATTACTTCGGGTACTATAAATCATCACCAACTAACCCTTACCACAACAAAAACTAAACCCAATCACTTTTAAATTACAAAAAAATGCTACTAACCATAGCAAACTATGCCAAACTCACCTAAATTACTTCGGCTATCAAAAATCACCCCCAACTGCACTTTACAGCAACAAACTAAGCCCAATCACTTTAAAATTACAAAAAAATGCTAAAAATCATAACAAACTATACCAGAATCACCTAAATTAGTTCGGCTACCGTAAATCATCCCCAACTATCCCTTACCACAACAAACCAAACCATATCATTTTAAATTACAAACAAAGGTGCACAAATCATAACAAACTATGCCAGACTCACCTAAATTACTTCGGCTACTCTAAATTATCACCAACTAACCCTTACCTCAACAAACTAAACCCAATCACTTTTAAATTACAAAAAAATGCTAGTAACCATAGCAAACTATGCCAAACTTACCTAAATTACTTCGGCTACCATAAATCATCACCAACTAACCCTTACCACAACAAACTAAACCCAATCACTTTTACATTACAAAAAAAATGCTACTAACCATAGCAAACTATGCCAAACTCACCTAAATTACTTCGGCTATCAAAAATCACCCCCAACTACACTTTACAGCAACAAACTAAGCCCATTCATTTTAAAATTACAAAAAA
The DNA here is from genome assembly GCA_964023215.1 of Eledona agricola. Lineage (NCBI taxonomy): Eukaryota > Metazoa > Arthropoda > Insecta > Coleoptera > Tenebrionidae > Eledona > Eledona agricola. The sequence continues at coordinate 26,269,669 of OZ026856.1, read as the reverse complement.
ATGCTAAAAATCATAACAAACTATACCAGAATCACCTAAATTACTTCGGCTACCGTAAATCAAACCCAGCTATCCCTTACCGCAACAAACCAAACCATATAATCTTAAAATTACAATAAAAGGTGTACAAATCATAACAAACTATGCCAGACTCACCTAAATTACTTCGGCTACTCTAAATCATCACCAACTAACCCTTACCACAACAAACTAAACCCAATCACTTTTAAATTACAAAAAAATGCTAGTAACCATAGCAAACTATGCCAAACTCCCTTAAATTACTTCGGCTACCATAAATCATCACCAACTAACCCTTACCACAACAAACTAAACCCAATCACTTTTAAATTACAAAAATATGCTACTAATAATAGCAAACTATGCCAAACTCACCTAAATTACTTCGGCTATCAAAAATCACCCCCAACTATACTTTACAGCAACAAACTAAACCCAACCACTTTAAAATTACAAAAAAATGCTAAAAATCATAACAAACTATACCATAATCACATAAATTACTTCGGCTACCGTAAATCACCCCCAACTATCCCTTACCACAACAAACCAAACCATATCATATTAAAATTAAAAAAAAAGGTGTACAAATCATAACAAACTATGCCAGACTCACCTAAATTACTTCGGCTACTCTAAATCATCACCAACTAACCCTTACCACAACAAACTAAACCCAATCACTTTTAAATTACAAAAAAATGCTAGTAACCATAGCAAACTATGCCAAACTCACTTAAATTACTTCGGCTACCATAAATCATCACCAACTAACCCTTACCACAACAAACTAAACACAATCACTTTTAAATTACAAAAAAATGCTACTAACCATAGCAAACTATGCCAAACTCACCTAAATTACTTCGGCTATCAAAAATCACCCCCAACTACACTTTACAGCAACAAACTAAGCCCAATCACTTTAAAATTACAAAAAAATGCTAAAAATCATAACAAACTATACCAGAATCACCTAAATTACTTCGGCTACCGTAAATCACCCCCAACTTTCCCTTACCACAACAAACCAAACCATATCATCTTAAAATTACAAAAAAAAGGTGTACAAATCATAACAAACTATGCCAGACTCACCTAAATTACTTCGGCTACTCTAAATAATCACCAACTAACCCTTACCCAACAAACTAAACCCAATCACTTTTAAATTACAAAAAAATACTAGTAACCATAGCAAACTATGCCAAACTCACCTAAATTACTTCGGCTACCATAAATCATCACAAGCTAACCCTTACCACAACAAACTAAACCCAATCACTTTTAAATTACAAAAAAATGCTACTAACCATAGCAAACTATGCCAAACTCACCTAAATTACTTCGGCTACCATAAATCATCACCAACTAACCCTTACCACAACAAACTAAACCCAATCACTTTTAAATTACAGAAAAATGCTACTAACCATAGCAAACTAGGCCAAACTCACCTAAATTATTTCGGCTATCAAAAATCACCCCCAACTACACTTTACAGCAACAAACTAAGCCCAATCGCTTTAAAATTACAAAAAAATGCTAAAAATCATAACAAACTATACCAGAATCACCTAAATTACTTCGGCTACCGTAAATCACCCCCAACTAACCCTTACCACAACAAACCAAACCATATCGTCTTAAAATTACAAAAAAAATTGTACAAATCATAATAAACTATGGCAGACTCACCTAAATTACTTCGGCTACTATAAATCATCACCAACTAACCCTTACCACAACAAAAACTAAACCCAATCACTTTTAAATTACAAAAAAATGCTACTAACCATAGCAAACTATGCCAAACTCACCTAAATTACTTCGGCTATCAAAAATCACCCCCAACTGCACTTTACAGCAACAAACTAAGTCCAATCACTTTAAAATTACAAAAAAATGCTAAAAATCATAACAAACTATACCAGAATCACCTAAATTACTTCGGCTACCGTAAATCACCCCCAACTTTCCCTTACCACAACAAACCAAACCATATCATCTTAAAATTACAAAAAAGGTGCAAAAATTATTACAAACTATGCCAGACTCACCTAAATTACTTCGGCTACTCTAAATCATCACCAACTAACCCTTACCACAACAAACTAAACCCAATCACTTTTAAATTACAAAAAAATGCTAGTAACCATAGCAAACTATGCCAAACTCACCTAAATTACTTCGGCTACCATAAATCATCACCAACTAACCCTTACCACAACAAACTAAACCCAATCACTTTTAAATTACAAAAAAATGCTACTAACCATAGCAAACTATGCCAAACTCACCTAAATTACTACGGCTATCAAAAATCACCCCCAACTACACTTTAAAGCAACAAACTAAGCCCAATCACTTTAAAATTACAAAAAAATGCTAAAAATCATAACAAACTATACCAGAACCACCTAAATTACTTCGGCTACCGTAAATCACCCCCAACTATCCCTTACCACAACAAACCAAACCATATTATCTTAAAATTACAAAAAAAGGTGTACAAATCATAACAAACTATGCCAGAATCACCTAAATTACTTCGGCTACTCTAAATCATCTCCAACTAACCCTTACCACAACAAACTAAACCCAATCACTTTTAAATTACAAAAAAATGCTACTAACCATAGCAAACTATGCCAAACTCACCTAAATTACTTCGGCTATCACAAATCACCCCCAACTACACTTTACAGCAACAAACTAAGCAAAATCACTTTAAAATTACAAAAAAATGCTAAAAATCATAACAAACTATACCAGAATCACCTAAATTACTTCGGATAGCGTAAATCACCCCCAACTATCCCTTACCACAACAAACCAAACCATATCATCTTAGAATTACAAAAAAAGGTGTACAAATCATAACAAACTATGCCAGAATCACCTAAATTACTTCGGCTACTCTAAATCATCACCAACTAACTCTTACCACAACAAACTAAACCCAATCACTTTTAAATTACAAAAAAATGCTACTAACAATAGCAAACTATGCCAAACTCACCTAAATTACTTCGGCTACCATAAATCATCACCAACTAACCCTTACCACAACAAACTAACCCAATCACTTTTAAATTACAAAAAAATGCTACTAACCATAGCAAACTATGCCAAACTCACCTAAATTACTTCGGCTATTAAAAATCACCCCCAACTACACATTACTACAAGCACACAACTACAAGCAACAAACTAAGCCCAATCACTTTAAAATTACAAAAAAATGCTAAAAATCATAACAAACTATACCAGAATCACCTAAATTACTTCGGCTACCGTAAATCACCCTCAAATATCCCTTACCACAACAAACCAAACTATATCATCTTAAAATTACAAAAAAAGGTGTACAAATCATAACAAACTCTGCCAGACTCACCTAAATTAGTTCGGCTACTCTAAATCATCACCAACTAACCCTTACCACAACAAACTAAACCCAATCACTTTTAAATTACAAAAAAATGCTAGTAACCATAGCAAACTATGCCAAACTCACCTAAATTACTTTGGCTACCATAAATCATCACCAACTAACCCTTACCACAACAAACTAAACCCAATCACTTTTAAATTACAAAAAAATGCTACTAACTATAGCAAACTATGCCAAACTCACCTAAATTACTTCGGCTATCAAAAATCACCCCCAACTACACTTTACAGCAACAAACTAAGCCCAATGACTTTAAAATTACAAAAAAATGCTAAAAATCATAACAAACTATACCAGAATCACCTAAATTACTTCGGCTACCGTAAATCACCCCCAACTATCCCTTACCACAACAAACCAAACCATATCATCTTAAAATTACAAAAAAAGATGTACAAATTATAACAAACTATGCCAGACTCGCCTTAATTACTTCGGCTACTCTAAATAATCACCAACTAACCCTTACCACAACAAACTAAACCCAATCACTTTTAAATTACAAAAAAATGCTAGTAACCATAGCAAACTATGCCAAACTCACCTAAATTACTTCGGCTACCATAAATCATCACCAACTAACCCTTACCACAACAAAGTAAACCCAATCACTTTTAAATTACAAAAATTGCTAGTAACCAAAGCAAACTATGCCAAACTCACCTAAATTACTTCGGCTACCATAAATCATCACCAACTAACCCTTACCACAACAAACTAAACCCAATGACTTTTAAATTACAAAAAAATGCTACTAACCATAGCAAACTATGCCAAACTCACCTAAATTACTTCGGCTATCAAAAATCATCCCCAACTACACTTTACAGCAACAAACTAAGCCCAATCAATTTAAAATTAATAAAAAATGCTAAAAATCATAACAAACTATACCAGAATCACCTAAATTACTTCGGCTACCGTAAATCACCCCCAAATATCCCTTACCACAACAAGCCAAACTATATCATCTTAAAATTACAAAAAATGGTGTACAAATCATAACAAACTTTGCCAGACTCACCTAAATTACTTCGGCTACTCTAAATCATCACCAACTAACCCTTACCACAACAAACTAAACCCAATCAGTTTTTAAATTACAAAAAAATACTAGTAACCAAAGCAAACTATGCCAAACTCACCTAAATTACTTCGGCTACCATAAATCATCACCAACTAACCCTTACCACAACAAACTAAACCCAATCACTTTTAAATTACAAAAAAATGCTACTAACCATAGCAAACTATGCCAAACACAGCTAAATTACTTCGGCTATCAAAAATCACCCCCAACTACACTTTACAGCAACAAACTAAGCCCAATCACTTTAAAATTACAAAAAAATGCTAAAAATCATAACAAACTATACCAGAATCACCTAAATCACTTCGGCTACCGTAAATCACCCCCAACTATCCCTTACCACAACAAACAAAACCATATCATCTTAAAATTAAAAAAAAGATGTACAAATCATAACAAACTATGCCAGACTCGCCTAAATTACTTCGGCTACTCTAAATCATCACCAACTAACCCTTACCACAACAAACTTAACCCAATCACTTTTAAATTTCAAAAAAATGCTAGTAACCATAGCAAACTATGCCAAATTCACCTAAATTACTTCGGCTACTCTAAATCATCACCAACTAACCCTTACCACAACAAACTAAACCCAATCACTTTTAAATTACAAAAAAATGCTAGTAACCATGGCAAACTATGCCAAACTCACCTAAATTACTTTGGCAACCATAAATCATCACCAACTAACCCTTACCACAACAAACTAAACCCAATCACTTTTAAATTAAAAAAAAATGCTACTAACCATAGCAGACTATGCCAAACTCACCTAAATTACTTCGGCTATCAAAAATCACCCCCAACTACACTTTACAGCAACAAACTAAGCCCAATCACTTTAAAATTACAAAAAAATGCTAAAAATCATAACAAACTATACCAGAATCACCTAAATTACTTCTGCTACCGTAAATCACCCCCAACTATCCCTTACCACAACAAACCAAACCATATCATCTTAAAATTACAAAAAGAGGTGTCCAAATCATAAAAAACTATGCCAGACTCACCTAAATTACTTCGGCTACTCTAAATCATCACCAACTAACCCTTACCACAACAAACTAAACCCAATCACTTTTAAATTACAAAAAAATGCTACTAACCATAGCAAACTATGCCAAACTCACCTAAAATACTTCGGCTATCAAAAATCACCCCCAACTACACTTTACAGCAACAAACTAAGCCCAATCAATTTAAAATTACAAAAATATGCTAAAAATCATAACAAACTATACCAGAATCACCTATATTACTTCGGCTACCGTAAATCACCCCCAAATATCCCTTACCACAACAAACCAAACCATATCATCTTAAAATTACAAAAAAAGATGTACAAATTATAACAAACTATGCCAGACTCGCCTTAATTACTTCGGCTACTCTAAATCATCACCAACTAACCCTTACCACAAAAAACTAAACCCAATCACTTTTAAATTACAAAAAAATGCTAGTAACCATAGCAAACTATGCCAAACTCACCTAAATTACTTCGGCTACCATAAATCATCACCAACTAACCCTTACCACAACAAAGTAAACCCAATCACTTTTAAATTACAAAAATTGCTAGTAACCAAAGCAAACTATGCCAAACTCACCTAAATTACTTCGGCTACCATAAATCATCACCAACTAACCCTTACCACAACAAACTAAACCCAATGACTTTTAAATTACAAAAAAATGCTACTAACCATAGCAAACTATGCCAAACTCACCTAAATTACTTCGGCTATCAAAAATCACCCCCAACTACACTTTACAGCAACAAACTAAGCCCAATCAATTTAAAATTAATAAAAAATGCTAAAAATCATAACAAACTATACCAGAATCTATAAAAGTGTGTAGGCTTTCACGGTCGGTGTTGTCAACAACGGTGGTATTAATCGGGTTTGTTGACCGTGTTCCATGCGAAGTTCCATGAGGGGGGGTGTAGTGAGCGCCCCGAGAGGCTAACTCAGCAAGTGATCCCCATGAATCTCTGCCAAACGTTTCGTCCACAGCTGCGGTGGACATCTTCAGTGGCGGTGTGGTCGTGGTCGAAGTACTCTCCCAGCTGTCACGACCAGCCAGTCGCGACTGTGACAGCTGGGAGAGTACTTCGACCACGACCACACCGCCACTGAAGATGTCCACCGCAGCTGTGGACGAAACGTTTGGCAGAGATTCATGGGGATCACTTGCTGAGTTAGCCTCTCGGGGCGCTCACTACACCCCCCCTCATGGAACTTCGCATGGAACACGGTCAACAAACCCGATTAATACCACCGTTATACCAGAATCACCTAAATTACTTCGGCTACCGTAAATCACCCCCAAATATCCCTTACCACAACAAGCCAAACTATATCATCTTAAAATTACAAAAAATGGTGTACAAATCATAACAAACTTTGCCAGACTCACCTAAATTACTTCGGCTACTCTAAATCATCACCAACTAACCCTTACCACAACAAACTAAACCCAATCAGTTTTTAAATTACAAAAAAATACTAGTAACCAAAGCAAACTATGCCAAACTCACCTAAATTACTTCGGCTATCAAAAATCACCCCCAACTACACTTTACAGCAACAAACTAAGCCCAATCAATTTAAAATTACAAAAATATTCTAAAAATCATAACAAACTATACCAGAATCACCTATATTACTTCGGCTACCGTAAATCACCCCCAAATATCCCTTACCACAACAAACCAAACCATATCATCTTAAAATTACAAAAAAAGGTGTACAAATCATAACAAACTATGCCAGACTCACCTAAATTACTTCGGCTACTCTAAATCATCACCAACTAACCCTTACCACAACAAACTAAACCCAATCACTTTTAAGTAACAAAAAAATGCTAGTAACCATAGCAAACTATGCCAAACTCACCTAAATTACTTCGGCTACCATAAATCATCACCAACTAACCCTTACCACAACAAACTAAACCCAATCACTTTTAAATTACAAGAAAATGCTACTAACCATAGCAAACTATGCCAAACTCACCTAAATTACTTCGGCTATCAAAAATCATTCCCAACTAAACTTTACAGCAACAAACTAAGCCCAATCACTTTAAAATTACAAAAATATGCTAAAAATCATAACAAACTATACCAGAATCACCTAAATTACTTCGGCTACCGTAAATCACCCCCAACTATCCCTTACCACAACAAACCAAACCATATCATCTTAAAATTACAAAAAAAGGTGTACAAATCATAACAAACTATGCCAGAATCACCTAAATTACTTCGGCTACTCTAAATCATCTCCAACTAACCCTTACCACAACAAACTAAACCCAATCAATTTTAAATTACAAAAAAATGCTAGTAACCATAGCAAACTATGCCAAACTCACCTAAATTACTTCGGCTACCATAAATCATCACCAACTAACCCTTTCCACAACAAACTAAGCCTAATCACTTTTAAATTACAAAAAAATGCTACTAATCATAGCAAACTATGCCAAACTCACCTAAATTACTTCGGCTATCAAAAATCACCCCCAACTACACTTTACAGCAACAAACTAAGCTCAATCAATTTAAAATTACAAAAATATTCTAAAAATCATAACAAACTATACCAGAATCACCTATATTACTTCGGCTACCGTAAATCACCCCCAAATATCCCTTACCACAACAAACCAAACCATATCATCTTAAAATTACAAAAAAAGGTGTACAAATCATAACAAACTATGCCAGACTCACCTAAATTACTTCGGCTACTCTAAATCATCACCAACTAACCCTTACCACAACAAACTAAACCCAATCACTTTTAAGTAACAAAAAAATGCTAGTAACCATAGCAAACTATGCCAAACTCACCTAAATTACTTCGGCTACCATAAATCATCACCAACTAACCCTTACCACAACAAACTAAACCCAATCACTTTTAAATTACAAGAAAATGCTACTAACCATAGCAAACTATGCCAAACTCACCTAAATTACTTCGGCTATCAAAAATCATTCCCAACTAAACTTTACAGCAACAAACTAAGCCCAATCACTTTAAAATTACAAAAATATGCTAAAAATCATAACAAACTATACCAGAATCACCTAAATTACTTCGGCTACCGTAAATCACCCCCAACTATCCCTTACCACAACAAACCAAACCATATCATCTTAAAATTACAAAAAAAGGTGTACAAATCATAACAAACTATGCCAGAATCACCTAAATTACTTCGGCTACTTTAAATCATCTCCAACTAACCCTTACCACAACAAACTAAACCCAATCAATTTTAAATTACAAAAAAATGCTAGTAACCATAGCAAACTATGCCAAACTCACCTAAATTACTTCGGCTACCATAAATCATCACCAACTAACCCTTTCCACAACAAACTAAGCCTAATCACTTTTAAATTACAAAAAAATGCTACTAACCATAGCAAACTATGCCAAACTCACCTAAATTACTTCGGCTATCAAAAATCACCCCCAACTACACTTTACAGCAACAAACTAAGCCCAATCAATTTAAAATTACAAAAATATTCTAAAAATCATAACAAACTATACCAGAATCACCTATATTACTTCGGCTACCGTAAATCACCCCCAAATATCCCTTACCACAACAAACCAAACCATATCATCTTAAAATTACAAAAAAAGGTGTACAAATCATAACAAACTATGCCAGACTCACCTAAATTACTTCGGCTACTCTAAATCATCACCAACTAACCCTTACCACAACAAACTAAACCCAATCACTTTTAAGTAACAAAAAAATGCTAGTAACCATAGCAAACTATGCCAAACTCACCTAAATTACTTCGGCTACCATAAATCATCACCAACTAACCCTTACCACAACAAACTAAACCCAATCACTTTTAAATTACAAGAAAATGCTACTAACCATAGCAAACTATGCCAAACTCACCTAAATTACTTCGGCTATCAAAAATCATTCCCAACTAAACTTTACAGCAACAAACTAAGCCCAATCACTTTAAAATTACAAAAATATGCTAAAAATCATAACAAACTATACCAGAATCACCTAAATTACTTCGGCTACCGTAAATCACCCCCAACTATCCCTTACCACAACAAACCAAACCATATCATCTTAAAATTACAAAAAAAGGTGTACAAATCATAACAAACTATGCGAGAATCACCTAAATTACTTCGGCTACTCTAAATCATCTCCAACTAACCCTTACCACAACAAACTAAACCCAATCAATTTTAAATTACAAAAAAATGCTAGTAACCATAGCAAACTATGCCAAACTCACCTAAATTACTTCGGCTACCATAAATCATCACCAACTAACCCTTTCCACAACAAACTAAGCCTAATCACTTTTAAATTACAAAAAAATGCTACTAACCATAGCAAACTATGCCAAACTCACCTAAAATACTTCGGCTATCAAAAATCACCCCCAACTACACTTTACAGCAACAAACTAAGCCCAATCAATTTAAAATTACAAAAATATTCTAAAAATCATAACAAACTATACCAGAATCACCTATATTACTTCGGCTACCGTAAATCACCCCCAAATATCCCTTACCACAACAAACCAAACCATATCATCTTAAAATTACAAAAAAAGGTGTACAAATCATAACAAACTATGCCAGACTCACCTAAATTACTTCGGCTACTCTAAATCATCACCAACTAACCCTTACCACAACAAACTAAACCCAATCACTTTTAAGTAACAAAAAAATGCTAGTAACCATAGCAAACTATGCCAAACTCACCTAAATTACTTCGGCTACCATAAATCATCACCAACTAACCCTTACCACAACAAACTAAACCCAATCACTTTTAAATTACAAGAAAATGCTACTAACCATAGCAAACTATGCCAAACTCACCTAAATTACTTCGGCTATCAAAAATCATTCCCAACTAAACTTTACAGCAACAAACTAAGCCCAATCACTTTAAAATTACAAAAATATGCTAAAAATCATAACAAACTATACCAGAATCACCTAAATTACTTCGGCTACCGTAAATCACCCCCAACTATCCCTTACCACAACAAACCAAACCATATCATCTTAAAATTACAAAAAAAGGTGTACAAATCATAACAAACTATGCCAGAATCACCTAAATTACTTCGGCTACTCTAAATCATCTCCAACTAACCCTTACCACAACAAACTAAACCCAATCAATTTTAAATTACAAAAAAATGCTAGTAACCATAGCAAACTATGCCAAACTCACCTAAATTACTTCGGCTACCATAAATCATCACCAACTAACCCTTTCCACAACAAACTAAGCCTAATCACTTTTAAATTACAAAAAAATGCTACTAACCATAGCAAACTATGCCAAACTCACCTAAATTACTTCGGCTATCAAAAATCACCCCCAACTACACTTTACAGCAACAAACTAAGCCCAATCACTTTAAAATTACAAAAAAATGCTAAAAATCATAACAAACTATACCAGAATCACCTATATTACTTCGGCTACCGTAAATCACCCTTAAATATCCCTTACCACAACAAACCAAACCATATCATCTTAAAATTACAAAAAAAGGCGTACAAATTATAATAAACTATGCCAAACTCACCTAAATTACTTCGGCTACCATAAATCATCACCAACTAACCCTTACCACAACAAACTAAACCCAATCACTTTTAAATTACAAAAAAATGCTAGTAACCGTAGCAAACTATGCCAAACTCACCTAAATTACTTCGGCTACCATAAATCATCACCAACTAACCCTTACCACAACAAACTAAACCCAATCACTTTTAAATTACAAAAAAATGCTACTAACCATAGCAAACTATGCCAATCTCACCTAAATTACTTCGGCTATTAAAAATCACCCCCAACTACACTTTACAGCAACAAACTAAGCCCAATCACTTTAAAATTTCAAAAAAATTCTAAAAATCATAACAAACTATACCAGAATCACCTAAATTACTTCTGCTACCGTAAATCACCCCCAACTATCCCTTACCACAACAAACCAAACCATATTATCTTAAAATTACAAAAAAAGTGTACAAATCATAACAAACTATGCCAGAGTCACCTAAATTACATCGGCTACTCAAAATCATCACCAACTAACCCTTACCACAACAAACTAAACCCAATCACTTTTAAATTACAAAAAAATGCTAGTAACCGTAGCAAACTATGCCAAACTCACCTAAATTACTTCGGCTACCATAAATCATCACCAACTAACCCTTACCAAAACAAACTAAACCCAATCACTTTTAAATTACAAAAAATGCTACTAACCATAGCAAACTATGCCAAATTCACTTAAATTACTTCGGCTATCAAAAATCACCCCCAACTACACTTTGCAGCAACAAACTAAACCCAATCACTTTAAAATTACAAAAAAATGCTAAAAATCATAACAAACTATACCAGAATCACCTATATTACTTCGGCTACCGTAATTCACCCTTAAATATCCCTTACCACAACAAACCAAACCATATCATCTTAAAATTACAAAAAAAGGCGTACAAATTATAACAAACTATGCCAAACTCACCTAAATTACTTCGGCTACCATAAATCATCACCAACTAACCCTTACCACAACAAACTAAACCCAATCACTTTTAAATTACAAAAAAATGCTAGTAACCATAGCAAACTATGCCAAACTCACCTAAATTACTTCGGCTACCATAAATCATCACCAACTAACCCTTACCACAACAAACTAAACCCAATCACTTTTAAATTACAAAAAAATGCTACTAACCATAGCAAACTATGCCAATCTCACCTAAATTACTTCGGCTATCAAAAATCACACCCAACTACACTTTACAGCAACAAACTAAGCCCAATCACTTTAAAATTACAAAAAAATGCTAAAAATCATAACAAACTATACCAGAATCACCTAAATTACTTCTGCTACCGTAAGTCACCCTCAACTATCCCTTACCACAACAAACCAAACCATATCATCTTAAAATTACAAAAAAAGGTGTACAAATCATAACAAACTATGCCAGACTCACCTAAATTACTTCGGCTACTCTAAATCATCACCAACTAACCCTTACCACAACAAAGTAAACCCAATCACTTTTAAATTACAAAAAAATGCTAGTAACCATAGCAAACTATGCCAAACTCACCTAAATTACTTCGGCTACCATAAATCATCACCAACTAACACTTACCACAACAAACTAAACCCAATCACTTTTAAATTACAAAAAAATGCTACTAACAATAGCAAACTATGCCAAACTCACCTAAATTACTTCGGCTATCAAAAATCACTCCCAACTACACTTTACAGCAACAAACTAAGCCCAATCACTTTAAAATTATAAAAAAATGCTAAAAATCATAACAAACTATACCAGAATCACCTAAATTACTTCGGCTAACGTAAATCACCCCCAACTATCCCTTACCACAACAAACCAAACCATATCATCTTAAAATTACAAAAAAAGGTGTACAAATCATAACAAACTATGCCAGACTCACCTAAATTACTTCGGCTACTCTAAATCATCACCAAATAACCCTTACCACAACAAACTAAACCCAATCACTTTTAAATTACAAAAAAATTCTACTAACCATAGCAAACTATGCCAAACTCACCTAAATTACTTCGGCAATCAAAAATCACTCCCAACTACACTTTACAGCAACAAACTAAGCCCAATCACTTTAAAATTACAAAAATATGCTAAAAATCATAACAAACTATACCAGAATCACTTAAATTACTTCGGCTACCGTAAATCACCCCCAACTATCCATTACCACAACAAACCAAACCATATCATCTTAAAATTACAAAAAAAGGTGTACAAATCATAACAAACTATGCCACACTCACCTAAATTACTTTGGCTACTCTAAATCATCACCAACTAACCCTTACCACGACAAACTAAACCCAATCACTTTTAAATTACAAAAAAATGCTAGTAACTATAGCAAACTATGTCAAACTCACCTAAATTACTTCGGCTACCATTAATCATCACCAACTAACCCTTACCAAAACAAACTAAACCCAATCACTTTTAAATTACAAGAAAATGCTACTAACCATAGCAAACTATGCCAAACTCACCTAAATTACTTCATCTATCAAAAATCACCCCCAACTACACTTTACAGCAACAAACTAAGCCCAATCACTTTAAAATTACAAAAAAATGCTAAAAATCATAACAAACTATACCAGAATTACCTAAATTACTTCGGCTACCGTAAATCACCCCCAACTATCCCTTACCACAACAAAACAAACCATATCATCTTAAAATTACAAAAAAAGGTGTACAAATCATAACAAACTATGCCAGACTAACCTAAATTACTTCGGCTACTCTAAATCATCACCAACTAACCCTTAACACAACAAACTAAACCCAATCACTTTTAAATTACAAAAAAATGCTAGTAACTATAGCAAACTATGCCAAACTCACCTAAATTACTTCGGCTACCATAAATCATCACCTAACTAACTAACTCTTACCACAACAAACTAAGCCCAATCACTTTTAAATTACAAAAAAATGCTACTAACCATAGCAAACTATGCCAAACTCACCTAAATTACTTCGGCTATCAAAAATCACTTCCAACTTCACTTTACAGCAACAAACTAAGCCCAATCGCTTTAAAATTACAAAAAAATGCTAAAAATCATAACAAACTATACCAGAATCACCTAAATTACTTCGGCTACCGTAAATCACACCCAACTATCCCTTACCACAACAAACCAAACCATATCATCTTAAAATTACAAAAAAAGGTGTACAAATCATAACAAACTATGCCAGACTCACCTAAATTACTTCGGCTACTCTAAATCATCACCAACTAACCCTTACCACAACAAACTAAACCCAATCACTTTTAAATTACAAAAAAATGCTAGTAACCATAGCAAACTATGCCAAACGCACCTAAATTACTTCGGCTACCATAAATCATCACCAACTAACCTTTACCACAACAAACTAAACCCAATCACTTTTAAATTACAAAAAAATGCTACTAACCATAGCAAACTATGCCAAACTCACCTAAATTACTTCGGCTATCAAAAATCACCCCCAACTACACTTTACAGCAACAAACTAAGCCCAATCACTTTAAAATTACAAAAAAATGCTAAAAATCATAACAAACTATACCAGAATCACCTAAATTACTTCGGCTAACGTAAATCACCCCCAACTATCCCTTACCACAACAAATCAAACCATATCATCTTGAAATTACAAAAAAAGGTGTACAAATCATAACAAACTATGCCAGACTCACCTAAATTACTTCGGCTACTTTAAATCATCACCAACTAACCCTTACCACAACAAACTAAACCCAATCAATTTTAAATTACAAAAAAATGCTACTAACCATAGCAAACTATGCCAAACACACCTAAATTACTTCGGCTATCAAAAATCACCCCCAACTACACTTTACAGCAACAAACTAAGCCCAATCACTTTAAAATTACAAAAAAATGCTAAAAATCATAACAAACTATACCAGAATCACCTAAATTACTTCGGCTACCGTAAATCACCCCCAACTATACCTTACCACAACAAACCAAACCATATCATCTTAAAATTACAAAAAAAGGTGTACAAAATATAACAAAATATGCCAGACTCACCTAAATTACTTCGGCTACCATAAATCATCACCAACTAACCCTTACCAAAACAAACTAAACCCAATCACTTTTAAATTACAAAAAAATGCTACTAACCATAGCAAACTATGCCAAATTCACCTAAATTACTTCGGCTATCAAAAATCACCCCCAACTACACTTTACAGCAACAAACTAAGCCCAATCACTTTAAAATTACAAAAAATGCTAAAAATCATAACAAACTATACCAGAATCACCTAAATTACTTCGGCTATCACTTTACTTCGGCAATCACTTTAAAATTAGAAAAAAATGCTACTAACCATAGCAAACTATGCCAAACTCACCTAAATTACTTCGGCTACTCTAAATCATCACCAAATAACCCTTACCACAACAAACTAAACCCAATCACTTTTAAATTACAAAAAAATGCTACTAACCATAGCAAACAATGCCAAACTCACCTAAATTACTTCGGCAATCAAAAATCACTCCCAACTACACTTTACAGCAACAAACTAAGCCCAATCACTTTAAAATTACAAAAATATGCTAAAAATCATAACAAACTATACCAGAATCACTTAAATTACTTCGGCTACCGTAAATCACCCCCAACTATCCATTACCACAACAAACCAAACCATATCATCTTAAAATTACAAAAAAAGGTATACAAATCATAACAAACTATGCCACACTCACCTAAATTACTTCGGCTACTCTAAATCATCACCAACTAACCCTTACCACGACAAACTAAACCCAATCACTTTTAAATTACAAAAAAATGCTAGTAACTATAGCAAACTATGCCAAACTCACCTAAATTACTTCGGCTACCATTAATCATCACCAACTAACCCTTACCAAAACAAACTAAACCCAATCACTTTTAAATTACAAGAAAATGCTACTAACCATAGCAAACTATGCCAAACTCACCTAAATTACTTCATCTATCAAAAATCACCCCCAACTACACTTTACAGCAACAAACTAAGCCTAATCACTTTAAAATTACAAAAAAATGCTAAAAATCATAACAAACTATACCAGAATTACCTAAATTACTTCGGCTACCGTAAATCACCCCCAACTATCCCTTACCACAACAAAACAAACCATATCATCTTAAAATTACAAAAAAAGGTGTACAAATCATAACAAACTATGCCAGACTAACCTAAATTACTTCGGCTACTCTAAATCATCACCAACTAACCCTTAACACAACAAACTAAACCCAATCACTTTTAAATTACAAAAAAATGCTAGTAACTATAGCAAACTATGCCAAACTCACCTAAATTACTTCGGCTACCATAAATCATCACCTAACTAACTAACTCTTACCACAACAAACTAAGCCCAATCACTTTTAAATTACAAAAAAATGCTACGAACCATAGCAAACTATGCCAAACTCACCTAAATTACTTCGGCTATCAAAAATCACTTCCAACTTCACTTTACAGCAACAAACTAAGCCCAATCGCTTTAAAATTACAAAAAAATGCTAAAAATCATAACAAACTATACCAGAATCACCTAAATTACTTCGGCTACCGTAAATCACACCCAACTATCCCTTACCACAACAAACCAAACCATATCATCTTAAAATTACAAAAAAAGGTGTACAAATCATAACAAACTATGCCAGACTCACCTAAATTACTTCGGCTACTCTAAATCATCACCAACTAACCCTTACCACAACAAACTAAACCCAATCACTTTTAAATTACAAAAAAATGCTAGTAACCATAGCAAACTATGCCAAACGCACCTAAATTACTTCGGCTACCATAAATCATCACCAACTAACCTTTACCACAACAAACTAAACCCAATCACTTTTAAATTAGAAAAAAATGCTACTAACCATAGCAAACTATGCCAAACTCACCTAAATTACTTCGGCTATCAAAAATCACCCCCAACTACACTTTACAGCAACAAACTAAGCCCAATCACTTTAAAATTACAAAAAAATGCTAAAAATCATAACAAACTATACCAGAATCACCTAAATTACTTCGGCTAACGTAAATCACCCCCAACTATCCCTTACCACAACAAATCAAACCATATCATCTTGAAATTACAAAAAAAGGTGTACAAATCATAACAAACTATGCCAGACTCACCTAAATTACTTCGGCTACTTTAAATCATCACCAACTAACCCTTACCACAACAAACTAAACCCAATCAATTTTAAATTACAAAAAAATGCTACTAACCATAGCAAACTATGCCAAACTCACCTAAATTACTTCGGCTATCAAAAATCACTTCCAACTTCACTTTACAGCAACAAACTAAGCCCAATCGCTTTAAAATTACAAAAAAATGCTAAAAATCATAACAAACTATACCAGAATCACCTAAATTACTTCGGCTACCGTAAATCACACCCAACTATCCCTTACCACAACAAACCAAACCATATCATCTTAAAATTACAAAAAAAGGTGTACAAATCATAACAAACTATGCCAGACTCACCTAAATTACTTCGGCTACTCTAAATCATCACCAACTAACCCTTACCACAACAAACTAAACCCAATCACTTTTAAATTACAAAAAAATGCTAGTAACCATAGCAAACTATGCCAAACGCACCTAAATTACTTCGGCTACCATAAATCATCACCAACTAACCTTTACCACAACAAACTAAACCCAATCACTTTTAAATTACAAAAAAATGCTACTAACCATAGCAAACTATGCCAAACTCACCTAAATTACTTCGGCTATCAAAAATCACCCCCAACTACACTTTACAGCAACAAACTAAGCCCAATCACTTTAAAATTACAAAAAAATGCTAAAAATCATAACAAACTATACCAGAATCACCTAAATTACTTCGGCTAACGTAAATCACCCCCAACTATCCCTTACCACAACAAATCAAACCATATCATCTTGAAATTACAAAAAAAGGTGTACAAATCATAACAAACTATGCCAGACTCACCTAAATTACTTCGGCTACTTTAAATCATCACCAACTAACCCTTACCACAACAAACTAAACCCAATCAATTTTAAATTACAAAAAAATGCTACTAACCATAGCAAACTATGCCAAACACACCTAAATTACTTCGGCTATCAAAAATCACCCCCAACTACACTTTACAGCAACAAACTAAGCCCAATCACTTTAAAATTACAAAAAAATGCTAAAAATCATAACAAACTATACCAGAATCACCTAAATTACTTCGGCTACCGTAAATCACCCCCAACTATACCTTACCACAACAAACCAAACCATATCATCTTAAAATTACAAAAAAAGGTGTACAAAATATAACAAAATATGCCAGACTCACCTAAATTACTTCGGCTACTCTAAATCATCACCAACTAACCCTTACCACAACAAACTAAACCCAATCACTTTTAAATTACAAAAAAATGCTAGTAACCATAGCAAACTATGCCAAACTCACCTAAATTACTTCGGCTACCATAAATCATCACCAACTAACCCTTACCAAAACAAACTAAACCCAATCACTTTTAAATTACAAAAAAATGCTACTAACCATAGCAAACTATGCCAAATTCACCTAAATTACTTCGGCTATCAAAAATCACCCCCAACTACACTTTACAGCAACAAACTAAGCCCAATCACTTTAAAATTACAAAAAATGCTAAAAATCATAACAAACTATACCAGAATCACCTAAATTACTTCGGCTACCGTAAATCACCCCCAACTATCCATTACCACAACAAACCAAACCATATCATCTTAAAATTACAAAAAAAGGTGTACAAATCATAACAAACTATGCCACACTCACCTAAATTACTTCGGCTACTCTAAATCATCACCAACTAACCCTTACCACGACAAACTAAACCCAATCACTTTTAAATTACAAAAAATGCTAGTAACTATAGCAAACTATGCCAAACTCACCTAAATTACTTCGGCTACTATAAAGGTGTACAAATCATAACAAACTATGCCAGACTCAGCTAAATTACTTCGGCTACTCTAAATCATCTATATATATAAAGCGAAGTGTCCTCACTGACACACTCATTCATTCACTCATTCATCTACACATCTACACACTGATTCATAATCAACCCACAGCCCAAACCGTGAGGGCTGGAGACTTGAAATTTTAGACACGGGTGTATCATGTGCCGAAACTGAACACTAAGAAGGGATTTTGCGAAATTCGGCCCGGTTCCTTTGTAATTCAATAAAAACCGGCTAAAATAAACAAAAAATGATCGGATCGCGGAGACCGTGTTTATGTTAGAAGCACGTATCTAGCCAAAACAACTTCGACGACGGGCGACCGGTTTACATTAAAAGCACTTATTTAACCTAAACAATTTCAACGTCGAGTTTCTGCTTTCGTGATCATACTTTTGCCGTACCTAGCGAGGCCGCAGATATTTCAATTATAATTGTGATTTCAATTATAATGTCGATCCGTGACTCAATTAAAAATTACCAAATCACTCCAAATTTAATCCGTCAACATTAAACATCCTCAAATATCTCTTACCACTGCAAACTTTACCAAATCAACCCCAAAAAATTCCCGAACTATGCCAAACTGACATAAACTAGATCCGTTATTTTAAATCATCCCTTACCACCCCTTAGCAACCCCAAGTAACTCCAATCACTTTAAAATAAAACAAAATGACACAAATCATGGCAGATTATGTCCAACTCACACATATTATTTCGTCTACCAAAAATCATCCCCAACTACCCCTTACCACCCCAAAATAAGCCCAATCACTTTAAAATTACAAAAAAATTCTACAAACCGTAGCAAACTATGCCAAACTCACCTAAATTACTTCGGCTAACATAAATCACCCCCAACAACCCCTTACTACCCCAAAATAAGCCCAATCACTTTAAAATTACAAAAAATGCTACAAACCATAGCAAACTATGCCAAACTCACTTAAATTACTTCGGCTATCATAAATCACCCCCAACTACCCCTTACCACCCCTAACTCATCTCAATCACTTTAAAATTACAAAAAATGCTACAAACCATAGCAAACTATGCCTAACTCACCCAAATTACTTCGGCTAACATAAATCACCCCCAACAACCCCTTACTACCCCAAAATAAGCCCAATCACTTTAAAATTACAAAAAATGCTACAAACCATAGCAAACTATGCCAAACTCACTTAAATTACTTCGGCTATCATAAATCACCCCCAACTACCCCTTACCGCCCCTAACTCATCCCAATCACTTTAAAATTACAAAAAATGCTACAAACCATAGCAAACTATGCCTAACTCACTTAAATTACTTCGGCTAACATAAATCACCCCCAACTACCCCTTACCACCCCTAACTCATCCCAATCACTTTAAAATTACAAAAAATGCTACAAACCATAGCAAACTATGCCTAACTCACTTAAATTACTTCGGCTAACATAAATCACCCCCAACAACCCCTTACTACCCCAAAATAAGCCCAATCACTTTAAAATTACAAAAAATTCTACAAACCATAGCAAACTATGCCTAACTCACCTAAATTACTTCGGCTAACATAAATCACCCCCAACAACCCCTTACTACCCCAAAATAAGCCCAATCACTTTAAAATTACAAAAAAATGCTACAAACCATAGCAAACTATGCCTAACTCACCTAAATTACTTCGGCTAACATAAATCACCCCCAACATCCCCTTACTACCCCAAAATAAGCCCAATCACTTTAAAATTACAAAAAATGCTACAAACCATAGCAAACTATGCCTAACTCACCTAAATTACTTCGGCTAACATAAATCACCCCCAACAACCCCTTACTACCCCAAAATAAGCCCAATCACTTTAAAATTACAAAAAATGCTACAAACCATAGCAAACTATGCCTAACTCACCTAAATTACTTCGGCTAACATAAATCACCCCCAACAACCCCTTACTACCCCCAAAATAAGCCCAATCACTTTAAAATTACAAAAAAATGCTACAAACCATAGCAAACTATGCCTAACTCACCTAAATTACTTCGGCTACCATAAATCAGCCCCAACTACCCCTTACCACCCCAAAATAAGCCCAATCACTTTAAAATTACAAAAAATGCTACAAACCATAGCAAACTATGCCAAACTCACTTAAATTACTTCGGCTAACATAAATCACCCCCAACAACCCCTTACTACCCCAAAATAAGCCCAATCACTTTAAAATTACAAAAAAATGCTACAAACCATAGCAAACTATGCCTAACTCACCTAAATTACTTCGGCTAACATAAATCACCCCCAACAACCCCTTACAACCCCAAAATAAACCCAATCATTTTAAAATTACAAAATATTCAACAAATCATAGCAAACTATGCCTAACTCACCTAAATTACTTTGGCTACCATAAATCACCCCCAACTACCCCTTACCACCCCAAAATAAGCCCAATCACTTTAAAATTACAAAAAATGCTACAAACCATAGCAAACTATGCCTAACTTACCTAATTTCCTTCGGCTACCATAAATCACCCCCAACTACCCCTTACCACCCCAAAATAAGCCCAATCACTTTAAAATTACAAAAAATGCTACAAACCATAGCAAACTATGCCAAACTCACTTAAATTACTTCGGCTATCATAAATCACCCCCAACTACCCCTTACCACCCCAAACTCAGCCCAATCACTTAAAAATTACAAAAAATGTTACAAGCCATATCAAACTATGCCAAACTCATCTAAATTACTTTGGCTTCCATAAATCACCCCCAACTACCCCTTACCACCCCAAAATAGGCTCAATCACTTTAAAATTAAAAAAAAATTCTACAAACCGTAGCAAACTATCTCAAACTCACCTGAATTACTTCGGCTACCATAAATCACCCCCAACTACCCCTTACCAACCACAAACTAAACCCAATCACTTTAAAATTACAAAAAATGCTACAAACCATAGCAAACTATGCCTAACTCACCTAAATTACTTCGGCTACCATAAATCACCCCCAGCTACCCCTTACCACCCCAAAATAAGCCCAATCACTTTAAAATTACGAAAAATGCTACAAGCCATAGCAAACTATCTCAAACTCACCTGAATTACTTCGGCTACCATAAATCACCTCCAACTACCCCTTACCACCCCAAACTAAGCCCAATCACTTTAAAATTACAAAAAATGCTACAAAACATAGCAAGCTATGCCAAACTCACTTAAATTACTTCGGCTACCATAAATTAATAATCGTTTTCAATGAAAATCTTCTATTTGGTTGTGTTATTTATAAATGCCTTATCGTATTAAATCATAAAATATTAATAAATATCTGCACATAAAATATATTGTTCCGACCAATAGTCGTTATTCTGAATATTAAATAGGCTGATACCTATTTTGATTCTCTTCCACCTTCCAATAAATATTTGTTCCAGTTGAGATGCAAACATAAACGTATTTATGAATTGCAACACGCTGACGGGGCAAGCCCTACCTTTTCAACATGCGTGCATTTGTATAAACAGCATTATGGTTTTTAACTTTAAAGAGGTATAAAGGCCGTGTAAGCGCTAGAGTTTCGTAAAAATATCTGAAAAATTCGAAATTCTGCAATTGAATCAGAACTATCTTTGTGTTCGATAGTGAATTTATACTTGGAGTGGCACTGCCAACCCTAACACCCCTGACGAGGCACCTGCTGACTACTCTCCTTCCAGGGGAACTTTATAAATCAACGTCAAAATAATTTAGCGCGCCTGAATGTAAAAATATCACTGTGTAATAAGTTCAGACGGACATGGAACACTTGAAATTTCGATATTTGTTTGTAATTCGTCACAGGTCCATGAAGAATTGCATGTTAATGTAAACAAGTGTTAGTTTGTCGAAGAGACCGAATAAGATTTTTAACATTCCTGTCAAAATATTTATTTACTTTAGAATGTTAATTTCTTAAATTGATTTTGTGAAAATTATGACGGGCCATACGAGTACACCTGTGCGAGTATTATTTGGTACATACAAATTAATCTCTTTTGTTATCCAAATTGTTTTTATACGCACTAGGCACGTGCACCTCATATAATTGTGAAAATTGCTGCTTCAGCGTCTGGAACGCTGGTACTCAACGTCGCCAAGGTCGAGGCGACGCATCGGTATTCAAAGTTCTATCGCTATTAAATAAATTATTTTAATATAATATTCCCGATTTGTTCTTGCCGTTAACCAAAACTCTCCCCAATCGATTTTCGAAAAATTTCCAGCGTCGGACCGGACTTCACTTATTTTCGTACGCTAATTTTTACCGTTCAGTTAATGATAGTGGTGTATTTGTTCTTCACCAAACCTGCTCCGGCCGAAATCCGAAATTTTCACTGACATCATACGCTTAAGTATTGTATGCTTAGACACGATTTATTTACACTATTTATTTTACGTACATTGCGTTCATTATTGTTCTGCATTATTTATAAGATGGAGCAGTTTGAAAATCTAATAGTAAGCGGAGAACAAACACCACCACGTATAATTCCCGTGCAAAGTGATGGAAATAGTCTTTCTTACTATCTTTCCTATTGCATTTTTAATACCGGAAATAGAGCTCAAGAGCGAAGAATAACTTCGACTTTTTTTATACATAATTCCTAAATACTTCGTTTTTATGGTGTAAAATTTTGTATTTATATATTTCAACATTGTCTTTAACGTTGTCAGAGAACTAAATGGGAATAATTTGGAATAATTTAGCTTCTATGTCAACTCTCCTTCTCTTGGAACTTTTGAAAACAACGACAAAATTCTTTAGGGCGCCTGGATTTGAAAATATAACTCTTTGTAATAAGTTTAGACTGACTAGAGTGAAAATAAAGGAGCTTGCACCCAGAAACGAAATTAGATGGAACACTTGAAGTTGAAATATTTGTTTGTAATTCGTCACAAGTCCATGAGGGAATGCGTGTTAATGTAAACAAATGTGAGTTTATTGGAGAGGCCGAATAAGATTTTTACATTATTTAAGCAGCTGGAGCCTGCCACGTCAAGGGCAAGGTCAGAAACGTGAAAAGGCCATGCTCGATTTAGTTTGATTGAGTGTCTATGCAGAAATTCGCACATACCAAGCGTTGGATAAGCATTTCTTATCGTTTCTTAGAATTCGAGAATTGCTGGTTCAGCGTGTGGAGCAGTACTCGATCGCGGTGTTTAATTTTAACACAACTACAATTGTGAAAATTGCTGCTCCAGTGTCGGAAACTGTTCGCAAAGTCGCCAAATTCGCTGAGGCGACGCAACAGTGTTCGAAGGTCTACCGCTATCAAATAAAGTATTTTAATTTAACATTTGATCCTCGCGTTAACCAAATCTGCCCCCAATCAATTTTCGAAAAATTATCAGCATCGGACCGGACTCCACTTATATTTGTACGCTAATTTTTACGATTAGTTAATGATAGTGGTGTATTTGTTTTTCACCAAATTTGCCCCGAAATTTTCACCGTTGTATGTACCAGATATCACTGACATTCATACCAGTGGCGGTGTAAGCGCTGAATTTTCGTGAAAATATCTGAAAAATTCATAATTCTGCAACTGAATTACAGAACTAATTTTGTGTTCGATAGTAAATTTATACTTGGAGTGGCACTGCCAACCCTGCCACCCCTGACGAGCCCCACTGCTGACTACTTTCCTTCCAGAAAAATTTTTGAAATCAGCGGCAAAATAAATTTAGGGCACCTGGATGTGAAAATATCACTATGTAATAAGTTCAGACTGACAAGAGTGAAAAAAACCGCTTGCATCCAGAAACGAAATCAAATGGAACACTTGAAATTTAGATATTTGTTTGTAATTCGTCACAGGTCCATGAATGTATGCATGTTAATGTAAACAAGTGTTAGTTTGTCGGAGAGGCCGAATAAGATTTTTACACTCACCACATTCCCGTCAAAATATTTATATACTTTAGTATGTTAATTTATTTTGTGCAAATTATGACGGGCCAGTCGAGTACACCTGCGCGAGTATTATTTGGTAATCCAAATTTTTTTAATACGCACTAGGCACGTGCACCTAATATAATTGTTAAAATTGCTGCTTCAGCGTCTGGAACGCTGGTACTGAACGTCGCCAAGGTCGAGGCGACGCATCAGTATTCGAAGTTCTATCGCTATTAAATAAATTTTTTTAATATAATATTCCCGATTTGTTCTTGACGTTAAGTAAATATCTCCCCAATCGATTTTCGAAAAATTTCCATCGTCGTACCGGACTCCACTTATATACCGTACGCTAATTTTTACGTTCATTTAATGATAGTGGTGTATTTGATCTTCACCAAACCTGCTCCGGCCAAAATCCGAAATTTGCAGTTTTACCGGATTTCACTGACATCATAAGTAATGTGTGCTTATACACGATTTACACTATTTATTTTATGTACATTGTGTTTATTATTGTTCTGCATTATTTATAACTAAGATGGAGGAATAGTAAGCGGGGTACAAATACCACCACGTATAATTCCTCTGAAAAGTGATGGAAATAGTCTTTTTTACTATTTTTCCTATTGCATTTTATTACCGAAAATAGAGCTCAAGAGGTTCGCACTATAATTGTTCATTTTAAAATTACCAAATTTTCTGTATATTTTACCTGAATACGTTGAAAACCCCTAAACATAATGTACCATTCCAAACTACTCTCAAAAATCATACACTTGCCATTCCAAACTACCCCACATCAACCTAAAATGTAAAAAAATTACGAATTACAAGCAAACTACGCTAAACTCGCATAAATTACTTCGACTTCCGCTATATCACCCCAACCACTTCTTACCAAGCCAAACTAAACCCAATCGCATTAAAATTACCAAAAGTTTCGTTTAATCCGCCAAAGCTAAACCCCGCCAACCATCAATAACCATTCAAAACAATCCCCAAAAAAAACCTAATCATCCGAAACTACACCAAATACATCGTTTTTATGGTGTGAAATTATTTATTTATATATTTCAACATTCTTCGACGACATTCTTTAATGTTGTTAGAGAACTAAATGGGAATAATTTGGAATAGTTCAGCTTCTCTGTCAACTCTCCTTCTCTTGAAGAGTGAAAAAGAGTGAAAAAAAAGGAGCTTGCACCCAGAAACGAAATTATCGTCATTTTCCAAATCATATTGAAGTACCCGGTCCTGGCAATGCAGGTTAATTTCAGCAAATTTGTTTATTTTGTGATTGGAAAAGTAGAGCATTCCTGTTTAATTGTATTATAATGTCGATTAGTCTACATCACAAATACACCACTTTTGTCAACACTGCGTTTATTTAATCTACGTCCGGGCAACGCCGGGTACATTCAGCTAGTCACCAAATAACCCTTACCACAACAAACTAAACCCAATCACTTTTAAATTACAAAAAAATGCTACTAACCATAGCAAACTATGCCAAACTCACCTAAATTACTTCGGCAATCAAAAATCACTCCCAACTACACTTTACAGCAACAAACTAAGCCCAATCACTTTAAAATTACAAAAATATGCTAAAAATCATAACAAACTATACCAGAATCACTTAAATTACTTCGGCTACCGTAAATCACCCCCAACTATCCATTACCACAACAAACCAAACCATATCATCTTAAAATTACAAAAAAAGGTATACAAATCATAACAAACTATGCCACACTCACCTAAATTACTTCGGCTACTCTAAATCATCACCAACTAACCCTTACCACGACAAACTAAACCCAATCACTTTTAAATTACAAAAAAATGCTAGTAACTATAGCAAACTATGCCAAACTCACCTAAATTACTTCGGCTACCATTAATCATCACCAACTAACCCTTACCAAAACAAACTAAACCCAATCACTTTTAAATTACAAGAAAATGCTACTAACCATAGCAAACTATGCCAAACTCACCTAAATTACTTCATCTATCAAAAATCACCCCCAACTACACTTTACAGCAACAAACTAAGCCTAATCACTTTAAAATTACAAAAAAATGCTAAAAATCATAACAAACTATACCAGAATTACCTAAATTACTTCGGCTACCGTAAATCACCCCCAACTATCCCTTACCACAACAAAACAAACCATATCATCGTAAAATTACAAAAAAAGGTGTACAAATCATAACAAACTATGCCAGACTAACCTAAATTACTTCGGCTACTCTAAATCATCACCAACTAACCCTTAACACAACAAACTAAACCCAATCACTTTTAAATTACAAAAAAATGCTAGTAACTATAGCAAACGATGCCAAACTCACCTAAATTACTTCGGCTACCATAAATCATCACCTAACTAACTAACTCTTACCACAACAAACTAAGCCCAATCACTTTTAAATTACAAAAAAATGCTACTAACCATAGCAAACTATGCCAAACTCACCTAAATTACTTCGGCTATCAAAAATCACTTCTAACTTCACTTTACAGCAACAAACTAAGCCCAATCACTTTAAAATTAGAAAAAAATGCTACTAACCATAGCAAACTATGCCAAACTCACCTAAATTACTTCGGCTACCATAAATCATCACCAACTAACCCATACCACAACAAACTAAACCCAATCACTTTAAAATTACAAAAAAAATGCTAAAAATCATAACAAACTATACCAGAATCACCTAAATTACTTCGGCTACCGTAAATCACCCCCAACTATCCCTTACCACAACAAACCAAACCATATCATCTTAAAATTACAAAAAAAGGTGTACAAATCATAACAAAATATGCCAGACTCACCTAAATTACTTCGGCTACTCTAAATCAACACCAACTAACCCTTACCACAACAAACTAAACCCAATCACTTTTAAATTACAAAAAAATGCTAGTAACCATAGCAAACTATGCCAAACTCACCTATATTACTTCTTCTACCATAAATCATCACCAACTAACCCTTACCAGAACAATCTAAACCCAATCATTTTTAAATTACAAAAAAATGATACTAACCATAGCAAACTATGCCAAACTCACCTAATTTACTTCGGCTATCAAAAATTACCCCCAACTACACTTTACAGCAACAAACTAAGCCCAATCTCGTTAAAATTACAAAAAAATGCTAAAAATCATAACAAACTATACCAGAATCACCTAAATTATTTCGGCTACTCTAAATCATCACCAACTATCCCTTACCATAACAAACCAAACCATATCATCTTAAAATTACAAAAAAAGGTGTACAAATCATAACAAACTATGCCAGACTCACCTAAATTACTTCGGCTACTCTAAATAATCACAAACTAACCCTTACCACAACAAACTAAACCCAATCACTTTTAAATTACAAAAAAATGCTAGCAACCATAGCAAACTATGCCAAACTCACCTAAATTACTTCGGCTACCATAAATCATCACCAACTAACCCTTACCACAACAAACTAAACCCAATCACTTTTAAATTACAAAAAATTGCTACTAACCATTGCAAACTATGCCAAACTTACCTTAATTACTTCGGCTATCAAAAATCACCCCCAACTACACTTTACAGCAACAAACTAAGCCCAATCACTTTAAAATTACAAAAAAATGCTAAAAATCATAACAAACTATACCAGAATCACCTAAATTATTTCAGCTACCGTAAATCACCCCCAACTATCCCTTACCACAACTAACCAAACCATATCATCTTAAAATTACAAAAAAAGGTGTACAAATCATAACAAACTATGCCAGACTCACCTAAATTACTTTGGCTACTCTAAATCATCACCAACTAACCCTTACCACAACAAACTAAACCCAATCACTTTTAAATTACAAAAAAATGCTACTAACCTTAGCAGACTATGCCAAACTCACCTAAATTACTTCGGCTATCAAAAATCACCAGCAACTACACTTTACAGCAACAAACTAAGCCCAATCACTTTAAAATTACAAAAAAATGCTAAAAATCATAACAAACTATACCAGAATCACCTAAATTACTTCGGCTACCGTAAATCACCCCCAACTATTCCTTACCACAACAAACCAAACCATATCATCTTAAAATTACTAAAAAAAGTGTACAAATCATAACAAACTATGCCAGACTCACCTAAATTACTTCGGCTACTCTAAATAATCACAAACTAACCCTTACCACAACAAACTAAACCCAATCACTTTTAAATTACAAAAAAATGCTAGTAACCATAGCAAACTATGCCAAACTCACCTAAATTACTTCGGCTACCATAAATCATCACCAACTAACCCTTACCACAACAAACTAAACCCAATCACTTTTAAATTACAAAAAATTGCTACTAACCATTGCAAACTATGCCAAACTTACCTTAATTACTTCGGCTATCAAAAATCACCCCCAACTACACTTTACAGCAACAAACTAAGCCCAATCACTTTAAAATTACAAAAAAATGCTAAAAATCATAACAAACTATACCAGAATCACCTAAATTATTTCAGCTACCGTAAATCACCCCCAACTATCCCTTACCACAACTAACCAAACCATATCATCTTAAAATTACAAAAAAAGGTGTACAAATCATAACAAACTATGCCAGACTCACCTAAATTACTTTGGCTACTCTAAATCATCACCAACTAACCCTTACCACAACAAACTAAACCCAATCACTTTTAAATTACAAAAAAATGCTACTAACCTTAGCAAACTATGCCAAACTCACCTAAATTACTTCGGATATCAAAAATCACCCCCAACTACACTTTACAGCAACAAACTAAACCCAATCACTTTAAAATTACAAAAAAATGCTAAAAATCATAACAAACTATACCAGAATCACCTATATTACTTCGGCTACCGTAAATCACCCCCAAATATCCCTTACCATAACAAACCAAACCATATCACCTACAAATTACAAAAAAAGGTGTACAAATCACAACAAACTATGCCAGACTCACCTAAATTACTTCGGCTACTCTAAATCATCACCAACTAACCCTTACCAAAACAAACTAAACCCAATCACTTTTAAATTACAAAAAAATGCTAGTAACCATAGCAAACTATGCCAATCTCACCTAAATTACTTCGGCTACCATAAATCATCACCAACTAACCCTTACCACTACAAACTAAACCCAATCACTTTTAAATTACAAAAAAATGCTACTAACCATAGCAAACTATTCCAAACTCACCTAAATTACTTCGGCTATCAAAAATCACACCCAACTATACTTTACAGCAACAAACTAAGCCCAATCACTTTAAAATTACAAAAAAATGCTAAAAATCATAACAAACTATACCAGAATCACCTAAATTACTTCGGCTACCGTAAATCACCCCCAACTATCCCTTACCACAACAAACCAAACCATATCATCTTATAATTACAAAAAAAGTGTACAAATCATAACAAACTATGCCAGACTCACCTAAATTACTTCGGCTACTCTAAATCATCACCAACTAACCCTAACCACAACAAACTAAACCCAATCACTTTTAAATTACAAAAAAATGCTAGTAACCATAGCAAACTATGCCAAACTTGCCTAAATTACTTCGGCTACCATAAATCATCACCAACTAACCCTTACCAGAACAAACTAAACCCAATCACTTTTAAATTACAAAAAAATGCTACAAACCATAGCAAACTATCCCAAACTCACTTAAATTACTTCGGCTATCAAAAGTCACAATCAACTACACTTTACAGCAACAAACTAAGCCCAATCTCTTTAAAATTACAAAAAATGCTGAAATTCATAACAAACTATACCAGAATCACCTAAATTACTTCGGCTACCGTAAATCACCCCCAACTATTCCTTACCACAACAAACCAAACCATATCATCTAAAAATTACAAAAAAAGGTGTACAAATCATAACAAACTATGCCAGACTCACCTAAATTACTTCGGCTACTCTAAATCATCACCAACTAACCCTTACCACAACAAACTAAACCCAATCACTTTTAAATTACAAAAAAATGCTACTAACCATAGCAAACTATGCCAAACTCACCTAAATTAGTTCGGCTATCAAAAATCACTCCCAACTACACTTTACAGCAACAAACTAAACCCAATCACTTTAAAATTACAAAAAAATGCTAAAAATCATAACAAACTATACCAGAATCACCTATATTACTTCGGCTACCGTAAATCACCCCCAAATATCCCTTACCATAACAAACCAAACCATATCACCTACAAATTACAAAAAAAGGTGTACAAATCACAACAAACTATGCCAGACTCACCTAAATTACTTCGGCTACTCTAAATCATCACCAACTAACCCTTACCAAAACAAACTAAACCCAATCACTTTTAAATTACAAAAAAATGCTAGTAACCATAGCAAACTATGCCAATCTCACCTAAATTACTTCGGCTACCATAAATCATCACCAACTAACTCTTACCACTACAAACTAAACCCAATCACTTTTAAATTACAAAAAAATGCTACTAACCATAGCAAACTATTCCAAACTCACCTAAATTACTTCGGCTATCAAAAATCACACCCAACTATACTTTACAGCAACAAACTAAGCCCAATCACTTTAAAATTAAAAAAAAATGCTAAAAATCATAACAAACTATACCAGAATCACCTATATTACTTCGGCTACCGTAAATCACCCCCAAATATCCCTTACCATAACAAACCAAACCATATCACCTACAAATTACAAAAAAAGGTGTACAAATCACAACAAACTATGCCAGACTCACCTAAATTACTTCGGCTACTCTAAATCATCACCAACTAACCCTTACCAAAACAAACTAAACCCAATCACTTTTAAATTACAAAAAAATGCTAGTAACCATAGCAAACTATGCCAATCTCACCTAAATTACTTCGGCTACCATAAATCATCACCAACTAACCCTTACCACTACAAACTAAACCCAATCACTTTTAAATTACAAAAAAATGCTACTAACCATAGCAAACTATCCCAAACTCACTTAAATTACTTCGGCTATCAAAAGTCACAATCAACTACACTTTACAGCAACAAACTAAGCCCAATCTCTTTAAAATTACAAAAAATGCTGAAATTCATAACAAACTATACCAAAATCACCTAAATTACTTCGGCTACCGTAAATCACCCCCAACTATTCCTTACCACAACAAACCAAACCATATCATCTAAAAATTACAAAAAAAGGTGTACAAATCATAACAAACTATGCCAGACTCACCTAAATTACTTCGGCTACTCTAAATCATCACCAACTAACCCTTACCACAACAAACTAAACCCAATCACTTTTAAATTACAAAAAAATGCTACTAACCATAGCAAACTATGCCAAACTCACCTAAATTACTTCGGCTATCAAAAATCACTCCCAACTACACTTTACAGCAAAAAACTAAGCCCAATCACTTTAAAATTACAAAAAAATGCTAAAAATCATATAAAACTATACCAGAATCACCTAAATTACTTCGGCTACCGTAAATCACCCCCAACTATCCCTTACCACAACAAACCAAACCATATCATCTTAAAATGACAAAAAAAGGTGTACAAATCATAACAAACTATGCCAGACTCACCTAAATTACTTCGGCTACTCTAAATCATCACCAACTAACCCTTACCACAACAAACTAAACCCAATCACTTTTAAATTTAAAAAAATGCTAGTAACCATAGCAAACTATGCCAAACTCACTTAAATTACTTCGGCTACAATAAATCATCACCAACTAACCCTTACCACAACAAACTAAACCCAATCACTTTTAAATTATACAAAAATGCTACTAACCATAGCAAACTATGCCAAACTCACCTAAATTACTTCGGCTATCAAAAATCACCCCCAACTACACTTTACAGCAACAAACTAAGCCCAATCACTTTAAAATTACAAAAAATGCTAAAAATCATATAAAACTATACCAGAATCACCTAAATTACTTCGGCTACCGTAAATCACCCCCAACTATCCCTTACCACAACAAACCAAACCATATCATCTTAAAATGACAAAAAAAGGTGTACAAATCATAACAAACTATGCCAGACTCACCTAAATTACTTCGGCTACTCTAAATCATCACCAACTAACCCTTACCACAACAAACTAAACCCAATCACTTTTAAATTACAAAAAAATGCTAGTAACCATAGCAAACTATGCCAAGCTCACCTAAATTACTTCGGCTACCATAAATCATCACCAACTAACCCTTACCACAACAAACTAAACCCAATCACTTTTAAATTACAAAAAAATGCTACTAACCATAGCAAACTATGCCAAACTCACCTAAATTACTTCGGCTATCAAAAATCACTCCCAACTACACTTTACAGCAAAAAACTAAGCCCAATCACTTTAAAATTACAAAAAAATGCTAAAAATCATAACAAACTAACTATACCAGAATCACCTAAATTACTTCGGCTACCGTAAATCACCCCCAACTATCCCTTACCACAACAAACCAAACCATATCATCTTAAAATTACAAAAAAAAGTGTACAAATCATAACAAACTATGCCAGACTTACCTAAATTACTTCGGCTACTCTAAATCATCACCAACTAACTCTTACCACAACAAACTAAACCCAATCACTTTTAAATTACAAAAAAATGCTAGTAACCATAGCAAACTATGCCAGACTCACCTAAATTACTTCGGCTACTCTAAATCATCACCAACTAACCCTTACCACAACAAATTAAACCCAATCACTTTTAAATTAAAAAAAATGCTAGTAACCATAGCAAACTATGCCAAACTCACCTAAATTACTTCGGCTACAATAAATCATCACCAACTAACCCTTACCACAACAAACTAAACCCAATCACTTTTAAATTACAAAAAAATGCTACTAACCATAGCAAACTATGCCAAACTCACCTAAATTACTTCGGCTATCAAAAATCACACCCAACTACACTTTACAGCAACAAACTAAGCCCAATCACTTTAAAATTACAAAAAATGCTAAAAATCATATAAAACTATACCAGAATCACCTAAATTACTTCGGCTACCGTAAATCACCCCCAACTATCCCTTACCACAACAAACCAAACCATATCATCTTAAAATGACAAAAAAAGGTGTACAAATCATAACAAACTATGCCAGACTCACCTAAATTACTTCGGCTACTCTAAATCATCACCAACTAACCCTTACCACAACAAACTAAACCCAATCACTTTTAAATTACAAAAAAATGCTAGTAACCATAGCAAACTATGCCAAACTCACCTAAATTATTTCGGCTACCATAAATCATCACCAACTAACCCTTACCACAACAAACTAAACCCAATCACTTTTAAATTACAAAAAAATGGTAGTAACCATAGCAAACTATGTCAAACTCCCCTAAATTACTTCGGCTACTCTAAATCATCACCAACTAACCCTTACCACAACAAACTAAACCCAATCACTTTTAAATTACAAAAAAATGCTACTAACCATAGCAAACTATGCCAAATTCACCTAAATTACTTCGGCTATCAAAAATCACCCCCAACTACACTTTACAGCAACAAACTAAGCCCAATCACTTTAAAATTACAAAAAAATGCTAAAAATCATAACACACTATACCAGAATCACCTAAATTACTTCGGCTACCGTAAATCACCCCCAACTATCCCTTACCACAACAAAGCAAACTATATCATCTTAAAATTACAAAAAACGGTGTACAAATCATAACAAACTATACCAGACTCACCTAAATTACTTCGGCTACTCTAAATCATCACCAACTAACCCTTACCACAACAAACTAAACCCAATCACTTTTAAATTACAAAAAAATGCTAGTAACCATAACAAACTAGGCCAAACTCACCTAAATTACTTCGGCTACCATAAATCATCACCAACTAACTCTTACCACAACAAACTAAACCCAATCACTTTTAAATTACAAAAAAATGCTACTAACCATAGCAAACTATTCCAAACTCACCTAAATTACTTCGGCTATCAAAAATCACACCCAACTATACTTTACAGCAACAAACTAAGCCCAATCACTTTAAAATTAAAAAAAAATGCTAAAAATCATAACAAACTATACCAGAATCACCTATATTACTTCGGCTACCGTAAATCACCCCCAAATATCCCTTACCATAACAAACCAAACCATATCACCTACAAATTACAAAAAAAGGTGTACAAATCACAACAAACTATGCCAGACTCACCTAAATTACTTCGGCTACTCTAAATCATCACCAACTAACCCTTACCAAAACAAACTAAACCCAATCACTTTTAAATTACAAAAAAATGCTAGTAACCATAGCAAACTATGCCAATCTCACCTAAATTACTTCGGCTACCATAAATCATCACCAACTAACCCTTACCACTACAAACTAAACCCAATCACTTTTAAATTACAAAAAAATGCTACTAACCATAGCAAACTATCCCAAACTCACTTAAATTACTTCGGCTATCAAAAGTCACAATCAACTACACTTTACAGCAACAAACTAAGCCCAATCTCTTTAAAATTACAAAAAATGCTGAAATTCATAACAAACTATACCAAAATCACCTAAATTACTTCGGCTACCGTAAATCACCCCCAACTATTCCTTACCACAACAAACCAAACCATATCATCTAAAAATTACAAAAAAAGGTGTACAAATCATAACAAACTATGCCAGACTCACCTAAATTACTTCGGCTACTCTAAATCATCACCAACTAACCCTTACCACAACAAACTAAACCCAATCACTTTTAAATTACAAAAAAATGCTACTAACCATAGCAAACTATGCCAAACTCACCTAAATTACTTCGGCTATCAAAAATCACTCCCAACTACACTTTACAGCAAAAAACTAAGCCCAATCACTTTAAAATTACAAAAAAATGCTAAAAATCATATAAAACTATACCAGAATCACCTAAATTACTTCGGCTACCGTAAATCACCCCCAACTATCCCTTACCACAACAAACCAAACCATATCATCTTAAAATGACAAAAAAAGGTGTACAAATCATAACAAACTATGCCAGACTCACCTAAATTACTTCGGCTACTCTAAATCATCACCAACTAACCCTTACCACAACAAACTAAACCCAATCACTTTTAAATTTAAAAAAATGCTAGTAACCATAGCAAACTATGCCAAACTCACTTAAATTACTTCGGCTACAATAAATCATCACCAACTAACCCTTACCACAACAAACTAAACCCAATCACTTTTAAATTATACAAAAATGCTACTAACCATAGCAAACTATGCCAAACTCACCTAAATTACTTCGGCTATCAAAAATCACCCCCAACTACACTTTACAGCAACAAACTAAGCCCAATCACTTTAAAATTACAAAAAATGCTAAAAATCATATAAAACTATACCAGAATCACCTAAATTACTTCGGCTACCGTAAATCACCCCCAACTATCCCTTACCACAACAAACCAAACCATATCATCTTAAAATGACAAAAAAAGGTGTACAAATCATAACAAACTATGCCAGACTCACCTAAATTACTTCGGCTACTCTAAATCATCACCAACTAACCCTTACCACAACAAACTAAACCCAATCACTTTTAAATTACAAAAAAATGCTAGTAACCATAGCAAACTATGCCAAGCTCACCTAAATTACTTCGGCTACCATAAATCATCACCAACTAACCCTTACCACAACAAACTAAACCCAATCACTTTTAAATTACAAAAAAATGCTACTAACCATAGCAAACTATGCCAAACTCACCTAAATTACTTCGGCTATCAAAAATCACTCCCAACTACACTTTACAGCAAAAAACTAAGCCCAATCACTTTAAAATTACAAAAAAATGCTAAAAATCATAACAAACTAACTATACCAGAATCACCTAAATTACTTCGGCTACCGTAAATCACCCCCAACTATCCCTTACCACAACAAACCAAACCATATCATCTTAAAATTACAAAAAAAAGTGTACAAATCATAACAAACTATGCCAGACTTACCTAAATTACTTCGGCTACTCTAAATCATCACCAACTAACTCTTACCACAACAAACTAAACCCAATCACTTTTAAATTACAAAAAAATGCTAGTAACCATAGCAAACTATGCCAGACTCACCTAAATTACTTCGGCTACTCTAAATCATCACCAACTAACCCTTACCACAACAAATTAAACCCAATCACTTTTAAATTAAAAAAAATGCTAGTAACCATAGCAAACTATGCCAAACTCACCTAAATTACTTCGGCTACAATAAATCATCACCAACTAACCCTTACCACAACAAACTAAACCCAATCACTTTTAAATTACAAAAAAATGCTACTAACCATAGCAAACTATGCCAAACTCACCTAAATTACTTCGGCTATCAAAAATCACCCCCAACTACACTTTACAGCAACAAACTAAGCCCAATCACTTTAAAATTACAAAAAATGCTAAAAATCATATAAAACTATACCAGAATCACCTAAATTACTTCGGCTACCGTAAATCACCCCCAACTATCCCTTACCACAACAAACCAAACCATATCATCTTAAAATGACAAAAAAAGGTGTACAAATCATAACAAACTATGCCAGACTCACCTAAATTACTTCGGCTACTCTAAATCATCACCAACTAACCCTTACCACAACAAACTAAACCCAATCACTTTTAAATTACAAAAAAATGCTAGTAACCATAGCAAACTATGCCAAACTCACCTAAATTATTTCGGCTACCATAAATCATCACCAACTAACCCTTACCACAACAAACTAAACCCAATCACTTTTAAATTTCAAAAAAATGGTAGTAACCATAGCAAACTATGTCAAACTCCCCTAAATTACTTCGGCTACTCTAAATCATCACCAACTAACCCTTACCACAACAAACTAAACCCAATCACTTTTAAATTACAAAAAAATGCTACTAACCATAGCAAACTATGCCAAATTCACCTAAATTACTTCGGCTATCAAAAATCACCCCCAACTACACTTTACAGCAACAAACTAAGCCCAATCACTTTAAAATTACAAAAAAATGCTAAAAATCATAACACACTATACCAGAATCACCTAAATTACTTCGGCTACCGTAAATCACCCCCAACTATCCCTTACCACAACAAAGCAAACTATATCATCTTAAAATTACAAAAAACGGTGTACAAATCATAACAAACTATACCAGACTCACCTAAATTACTTCGGCTACTCTAAATCATCACCAACTAACCCTTACCACAACAAACTAAACCCAATCACTTTTAAATTACAAAAAAATGCTAGTAACCATAACAAACTAGGCCAAACTCACCTAAATTACTTCGGCTACCATAAATCATCACCAACTAACTCTTACCACAACAAACTAAACCCAATCACTTTTAAATTACAAAAAAATGCTACTAACCATAGCAAACTATGCCAAACTCACCTAAATTACTTCGGCTAACAAAAATCACCCCCAACTACACTTTACAGCAGCAAACTAAGCCCAATCACTTTAAAATTACAAAAAAATGCTAAAAATCATAACAAACTATATCAGAATCACCTAAATTACTTCGGCTACCGTAAATCACCCCCAACTATCTCTTACCACAACAAACCAAACCATATCATCTTAAAATTACAAAAAAAGGTGTACAAATCATAACAAACTATGCCAGACTCACCTAAATTACTTCGGCTACTCTAAATCATCACCAACTAACCCTTACCACAACAAACTAAACCCAATCACTTTTAAATTACAAAAAAATGCTAGTAACCATAGCAAACTATGCCATACTCACCTAAATTACTTCGGCTACCATAAATCATCACCAACTAACCCTTACCACAACAAACTAAACCCAATCACTTTTAAATTACAAAAAAATGCTACTAACCATAGCAAACTATGCCAAACTTACCTAAATTACTTCGGCTATCAAAAATCACCCCCAACAACACTTTACAGCAACAAACTAAGCCCAATCACTTTAAAATTACAAAAATATGCTAAAAATCATAACAAACTATACCAGAATCACCTAAATTACTTCGGCTACCGTAAATCACCCCCAACTATCCCTTACCACAACAAACCAAACCATATCATCTTAAAATTACAAAAAAAGGTGTACAAATCATAACAAACTATGCCAGAATCACCTAAATTACTTCGGCTATTCTAAATCATCTCCAACTAACCCTTACCACAACAAACTAAACCCAATCACTTTTAAATTACAAAAAAATGCTAGTAACCATAGCAAACTATGCCAAACTCACCTAAATTACTTCGGCTACCGTAAATCACCCCCAACTATCCCTTACCACAACAAACCAAACCATATAATCTTAAAATTACAAAAAAAGGTGTTCAAATCATAACAAACTATGCCAGACTTACCTAAATAACTTCGGCTACTCTAAATCATCACCAACTAACCCTTACCACAACAAACTAAACCCAATCACTTTTAAATTACAAAAAAATGCTAGTAACCATAGCAAACTATGCCAAACTTACCTAAATTACTTCGGCTACCATAAATCATCATCAACTAACCCTTACCACAACAAACTAAACCCAATCACTTTTAAATTACAAAAAAATGCTACTAACCATAGCAAACTATGCCAAACTCACCTAAATTACTTCGGCTATCAAAAATCACTCCCAGCTACACTTTACAGCAACAAACTAAGCCCAATCACTTTAAAATTACTAAAAAATGCTAAAAATCATAACAAACTATACCAGAATCACCTAAATTACTTCGGCTAACGTAAATCACCCCCAGCTATCCCTTACCACAACAAACCAAACCATATCAACTTAAAATTACATAAAAAGGTGTACAAATCATAACAAACTATGCCAGACTCACCTAAATTACTTCGGCTACTCTAAATCATCACCAACTAACCCTTACCACAACAAACTAAACCCAATCACTTTTAAATTACAAAAAAATGCTAGTAACCATAGCAAACTATGCCAAACTCACCTAAATTACTTTGGCTACCATAAATCATCACCAACTAACCCTTACCACAACAAACTAAACCCAATCACTTTTAAATTACAAAAAAATGCTAGTAACCATAGCAAACTATGCCAGACTTACCTAAATTACTTCGGCTACTCTAAATCATCACCAACTAATCCTTACCACAAGAAACTAAACCCAATCACTTTTAAATTACAAAAAAATGCTAGTAACCATAGCAAATTATGCCAAGCTCACCTAAATTACTTCGGCTACCATAAATCATCACCAACTAACCCTTACCACAACAAACTAAACCCAATCACTTTTAAATTACAAAAAAATGCTACTAACCATAGCAAACTATGCCAAACTCACCTAAATTACTTCGGCTATCAAAAATCACTCCCAACTACACTTTACAGCAACAAACTAAGCCCAATCACTTTAAAATTACAAAAAAATGCTAAAAATCATAACAAACTATACCAGAATCACCTAAATTACTTCGGCTACCGTAAATCACCCCCAACTATCCCTTACCACAACAAACCAAACCATATCATCTTAAAATTACAAAAAAAGGTGTACAAATCATAACAAACTATGCCAGACTTACCTAAATTACTTCGGCTACTCTAAATCATCACCAACTAACTCTTACCACAACAAACTAAACCCAATCACTTTTAAATTACAAAAAAATGCTTGTAACCATAGCAAACTATGCCAGACTCACCTAAATTACTTCGGCTACTCTAAATCATCACCAACTAACCCTTACCACAACAAACTAAACCCAATCACTTTTAAATTAAAAAAAATGCTAGTAACCATAGCAAACTATGCCAAATTCACCTAAATTACTTCGGCTACCATAAATCATCACCAACTAACCCTTACCACAACAAACTAAACCCAATCACTTTTAAATTATAAAAAAATGCTACTAACCATAGCAAACTATGCCAAACTCACCTAAATTACTTCGGCTATCAAAAATCACCCCCAACTACACTTTACAGCAACAAACTAAGCCCTATCACTTTAAAATTACAAAAAATGCTAAAAATCATATAAAACTATACCAGAAACACCTAAATTACTTCGGCTACCGTAAATCACCCCCAACTATCCCTTACCACAACAAACCAAACCATATCATCTTAAAATGAAAAAAAAAGGTGTACAAATCATAACAAACTATGCCAGACTCACCTAAATTACTTCGGCTACTCTAAATCATCACCAACTAACCCTTACCACAACAAACTAAACCCAATCACTTTTAAATTACAAAAAAATGCTAGTAACCATAGCAAACTATGCCAAACTCACCTAAATTACTTCGGCTACCATAAATCATCACCAACTAACCCTTACCACAACAAACTAAACCCAATCACTTTTAAATTACAAAAAAATGCTAGTATCCATAGCAAACTATGTCAAACTCCCCTAAATTACTTCGGCTACTCTAAATCATCACCAACTAACTCTTACCACAACAAACTAAACCCAATCACTTTTAAATTACAAAAAAATGCTACTAACCATAGCAAACTATGCCAAATTCACCTAAATTACTTCGGCTATCAAAAATCACCCCCAACTACACTTTACAGCAACAAACTAAGCCCAATCACTTTAGAATTACAAAAAAATGCTAAAAATCATAACAAACTATACCAGAATCACCTAAATTACTTCGGATACCGTAAATCACCCCCAACTATCCCTTACCACAACAAAGCAAACCATATCATCTTAAAATTACAAAAAAAGGTGTACAAATCATAACAAACTATGCCAGACTCACCTAAATTACTTCGGCTACCGTAAATCACCCCCAACTATCCCTTATTACAACAAACCAAACGATATCATCTAAATATTACAAAAAAAGGTGTACAAATCACAACAAACTATGCCAGACTCACCTAAATTACTTCAGCTACTCTAAATCATCACCAACTAACCCTTACCACAACAAACTAAACCCAATCACTTTTAAATTACATAAAAATGCTACTAACCATAGCAAACTATGCCAAACTCACCTAAATTACTTCGGCTATCAAAAATCACCCCCAACTACACTTTACAGCAACAAACTAAGCCCAATCACTTTAAAATTACAAAAAAATGCTAAAAATCATAACAAAATATACCAGAATCACCTAAATTACTTCGGCTACCGTAAATCACCCCCAACTATCCCCTATTACAACAAACCAAACCATATCATCTTAAAATTACAAAAAAAGGTGTACAAATCATAACAAACTATGCCAGACTTACCTAAATTACTTCGGCTACTCTAAATCATCACCAACTAACCCTTACCACAACAAACTAAACCCAATCAGTTTTAAATTACATAAAAATGCTACTAACCATAGCAAACTATGCCAAACTCACCAAAATTACTTCGGCTATCAAAAATCACCACCAACTACACTTTACAGCAACAAACTAAGCCCAATCACTTTAAAATTACAAAAAAATGCTAAAAATCATAACAAACTATATCAGAATCACCTAAGTTACTTCGGCTACCGTAAATCACCCCAGCTATCCTTTACCACTACAAACCAAACCATATCGTCTTAAAATTACAAAAAAGGTGTACAGATCATAACAAACTATGCCAGACTCACCTAAATTACTTCGGCTACTCTAAATCATCACCAACTAAACCTTACCACAACAAACTAAACCCAATCACTTTTAAATTACAAAAAATTGCTAGTAACCAATGCAAACTATGCCAAACTCACCTAAATTACTTCGGCTATCAAAAATCACCCCCAACTACACTTTACAGCAACAAACTAAGCCCAATCACTTTAAAATTACAAAAAAATGCTAAAAATCATAACAAACTATATCAGAATCACCTAAATTACTTCGGCTACCGTAAATCACCCCAACTATCCCTTACCACAACAAACCAAACCATATCATCTTAAAATTACAAAAAAGGTGTACAAATCATAACAAACTATGCCAGACTCACCTAAATTACTTCGGCTACTCTAAATCATCACCAACTAACCCTTACCACAACAAACTAAACCCAATCAGTTTTAAATTACAAAAAAATGCTAGTAACCATAGCAAACTATGCCAAACTCACCTAAATTACTTCGGCTACCATAAATCATCACCAACTAACCCTTACCACAACAAACTAAACCCAATCAATTTTAAATTACAAAAAAATGCTACTAACCATAGCAAACTATGCCAAACTCACCTAAATTACTTCGGCTATCAAAAATCACCCCCAACTACACTTTACAGCAACAAACTAAGCCCAATCACTTTAAAATTACAAAAAAATGCTAAAAATCATAACAAACTATACCAGAATCACGTAAATTACTTCGGCTATCGTAAATCACCCCCAACTATCCCTTACCACAACAAACCAAACCATATCATCTTAAAATTACAAAAAAAGGTGTACAAATCATAACAAACTATGCCAGACTCACCTAAATTACTTCGGCTACTCTAAATCATCACCAACTAACCCTTACCACAACAAACTAAACCCAATCACTTTTAAATTACAAAAAATTGCTAGTAACCATAGCAAACTATGCCAAACTCACCTAAATTACTTCGGCTACCATAAATCATCACCAACTAACCCTTACCACAACAAACTAAACCCAATCACTTTTAAATTACAAAAAAATGCTACTAACCATAGCAAACTATGCCAAACTCACCTAAATTTCTTCGGCTATCAAAAATCACCCCCAACTACACTTTACAGCAACAAACTAAGCCCAATCACTTTAAAATTACAAAAAAATGCTAAAAGTCATAACAAACTATACCAGAATCACCTAAATTACTTCGGCTACCGTAAATCACCCCCAACTATCCCTTATTACAACAAACCAAACCATATCATCTTAAAATTACAAAAAAAGGTGTACAAATCATAACAAACTATGCCACACTCTCCAAATTTACTTCGGCTACTCTAAATCATCACCAACAAACCCTTACCACAACAAACTAAACCCAATCACTTTTAAATTACAAAAAATTGCTAGTAACCATAGCAAACTATGCCAAACTCACCTAAATTACTTCGGCTACCATAAATCATCACCAACTAACCCTTACCACAACAAACTAAACCCAATCACTTTTAAATTACAAAAAAATGCTATTAACCACAGCAAACTATGCCAAACTCACCTAAATGACTTCGGCTATCAAAAATTACCCCCAACTACACTTTACAACAACAAACTAAGCCCAATCACTTTAAAATTACAAAAAAATGCTAAAAATCATAACAAACTATACCAGAATCACCTAAATTACTTCGGCTACCGAAATCACCCCCAACAATCCTTTACCACAACAAACCAAACTAAATCATCTTAAAATTACAAAAAAAGGTGTACAAATCATAACAAACTATGCCAGACTTACCTAAATTACTTCGGCTGCTCTAAATCATCACCAACTAATCCTTACCACAACAAACTAAACCCAATCACTTTTAAATTACAAAAAAATGCTAGTA
The DNA here is from genome assembly GCA_964023215.1 of Eledona agricola. Lineage (NCBI taxonomy): Eukaryota > Metazoa > Arthropoda > Insecta > Coleoptera > Tenebrionidae > Eledona > Eledona agricola. Next base: position 26,224,777 of record OZ026856.1, on the reverse strand, counting down.
ACCATAGCAAACTATGCCAAACTCACCTAAATTACTTCGGCTACCATAAATCATCACCAACTAACCCTTACCACAACAAACTAAACCCAATCACTTTTAAATTACATAAAAATGCTACTAACCATAGCAAACGATGCCAAACTCACCTAAATTACTTCGGCTATCAAAAATCACCCCCAACTACACTTTACAGCAACAAACTAAGCCCAATCACTTTAAAATTACAAAAAAATGCTAAAAATCATAACAAACTATACCAGAATCACCTAAATTACTTCGGCTACCGTAAATCACCCCCAACTATCCCTTATTATAACAAACCAAACCATATCATCTTAAAATTACAACAAAAGGTGTACAAATCATAACAAACTATGCCAGACTCACCTAAATTACTTCGGCTACTCTAAATCATCACCAATTAACCCTTACCACAACAAACTAAACCCAACCACTTCTAAATTACAAGAAAATGCTACTAACCATAGCAAACTATGCCAAACTCACCTAAATAACTTTGGCTATCAAAAATCACCCCCAACTACATTTTACAGCAACAAATTAAGCCCAATCACTTTAAAATTACAAAAAAATGCTAAAAATCATAACAAACTATACCAGAATCACCTAAATTACTTCGGCTACCGTATATCACCCCCAACTATCTCTTACCACAACAAACCAAACCATATCGTCTTAAAATTACAAAAAAAGGTGTACAAATTATAACAAACTATGCCAGACTCACTTAAATTACTTCGGCTACTCTAAATCAAAACCAACTAACCCTTACCACAACAAACTAAACCCAATCACTTTTAAATTACAAAAAAATGCTAGTAACCATAGCAAACTATGCCAAACTCACCTAAATTACTTCGGCTAACATAAATCATCACCAACTAACCCTTACCACAACAAACTAAACCCAATCACTTTTAAATTACAAAAAAATGCTACTAACCATAGCAAACTATGCCAAACTCACCTAAATTACTTCGGCTACCTTAAATCATCACCAACTAACCCTTACCACAACAAACTAAACCCAATCACTTTTAAATTAAAAAAAAATGCTAGTAACCATAGCAAACTATGCCAAACTCACCTAAATTACTTCGGCTACCATAAATCATCACCAACTAACCCTTACCACAACGGCAAAATAAATTTTGGGCATTTGGATGTGAAAATATCACTATGTAATAAGTTCAGACTGACAAGAGTGAAAAAAACCGTTGCATCCAGAAACGAAATCAAATGGAACACTTGAAATTTAGATATTTGTTTGTAATTCGTCACAGGTCCATGAAGGCATACATGTTAATGTAAACAAGTGTTAGTTTGTCGGAGATGCCGAATGTCAGCGCGTAAAACGGTTTCTGACCGTGATCCATGCCCTAAATAGGATTTATGAATAGTTAGGGTGCCTGCACTAAATACGTCGTCACGGTGGGATTCGAACATAAGTGATGGCGACATGTATATGACCTAAATATCAACAATACCAGCCTAAATATGGATTTAAGAGGGCATTATATTTTTTGACTCCGAACGATACAGACGCGTTCCTCTGTTACTCTGAATATTATATTATTTTTGTTATTAAACAGTTAAATTAGTGAGACTTTCGTTTATTTTCTGACACGAATAAGATTTTTACACCCACCACATTCCCGTCAAAATATTTATTTATTTTAGTATGTTAATTCATTTTGTGCAAATTATGACGGGCCAGTCGAGTACACCTGCGCGAGTATTATTTGGTAATCCAAATTCTTTTAATACGCACTAGGCACGTGCACCTAATGTAATTGTTAAAATTGCTGCTTCAGCGTCTGGAACGCTGGTACTCAACGTCGCCAAGGTCGAGGCGACGCATCAGTATTCGAAGTTCTATCGCTATTAAATTAATTTTTTTAATATAATATTCCCGATTTGTTCTTGACGTTAAGTAAATATCTCCCCAATCGATTTTCGAAAAATTACCATCGTCGTACCGGTCTCCACTTATATACCGTACGCTAATTTTTACGTTCATTTAATGATAGTGGTGTATTTGATCTTCACCAAACCTGCTCCGGCCAAAATCCGAAATTTGCAGTTTTACCGGATTTCACTGACATCATAAGTAATGTGTGCTTATACACGATTTACACTATTTATTTTATGTACATTGTGTTCATTATTGTTCTGCATTATTTATATCTAAGATGGAGGAATAGTAAGCGGGGTACAAATACCACCACGTATAATTCCTCTGAAAAGTGATGGAAATAGTCTTTTTTACTATCTTTCCTATTGCATTTTATTACCGAAAATAGAGCTCAAGAGGTTCGCACTATAATTGTTCATTTTAAAATTACCAAATTTTCTGTATATTTTACCTGAATACGTTAAACACCCCTAAACATAATGTACCATTCCAAACTACTCTCAAAAATCATACACTTGCCATTCCAAACTACCCCACATCCACCTAAAATGTAAAAAAATTACGAATTACAAGCAAACTACGCTAAACTCGCATAAATTACTTCGACTTCCGCTATATCACCCCAACCACTTCTTACCAAGCCAAACTAAACCCAATCGCATTAAAATTACCAAAAGTTTCGTTTAATCCGCCAAAGCTAAACCCCGCCAACCATCAATAACCATTCAAAACAATCCCCAAGAAAAACCTTATCATCCGAAACTACACCAAATACATCGTTTTTATGGTGTGAAATTATGTATTTATATATTTCAACATTCTTCGACGACATTCTTTAACGTTGTTAGAGAACTAAATGGGAATAATTTGGAATAGTTCAGCTTCTCTGTCAACTCTCCTTCTCTTGAAGAGTGAAAAAAAAGGAGCTTGCACCCAGAAACGAAATTATCGTCATTTTCCAAATCATATTGAAGTACCCGGTCCTGGCAATGCAGGTTAATTTCAGCAAATTTGTTTATTTTGTGATTGGAAAAGTAGAGCATTCTTGTTTAATTGTATTATAATGTCGATTAGTCTACATCACAAATACACCACTTTTGTCAACACTGCGTTTATTTAATCTACGTCCGGGCAACGCCGGGTACATTCAGCTAGTCAATTATAAATTACAAAAAAATGCTACTAACCATAGCAAACTATGCCAAACTCACCTAAATTACTTCGGCTATCAAAAATCACCCCCAACTACACTTTACAGCAACAAACAAAGCCCAATCACTTTAAAATTACAAAAAAATGCTAAAAATCATAACAAACTATACCAGAATCACCTAAATTACTTCGGCTATCGTAAATCACCCCCAACTATCCCTTACCACAACAAACCAAACTATATCATCTTAAAATTACAAAAAAAGGTGTACAAATCATGACAAACTATGCCAGAATCACCTAAATTACTTCGGCTACTCTAAATCATCACCAACTAACCCTTACCACAACAAACTAAACCCAATCACTTTTAAATTACAAAAAAATGCTAGTAACCATAGCAAACTATGCCAAACTCACCTAAATTACTTCGGCTATCAAAAATCACCCCCAACTACACTTTACAGCAACAAACAAAGCCCAATCACTTTAAAATTACAAAAAAATGCAAAAAATCATAACAAACTATACCAGAATCACCTAAATTACTTCGGCTACCGTAAATCACCCCCAACTATCCCTTGCCACAACAAACCAAACCATATCATCTTAAAATTACAAAAAAAGGTGTACAAATCATGACAAACTATGCCAGAATCACCTAAATTACTTCGGCTACTCTAAATCATCACCAACTAACCCTTACCACAACAAACTAAACCCAATCACTTTTAAATTACAAAAAAATGCTAGTAACCATAGCAAACTATGCCAAACTCACCTAAATTACTTCGGCTACCATAAATCATCACCAACTAACCCTTAGTACAACAAACTAAACCCAATCACTTTTAAATTACAAAAAAATGCTACTAACCATAGCAAACTATGCCAAACTCACCTAAATTACTTCGGCTACCAAAAATCACCACCAACTACACTTTACAGCAACAAACTAAGCCCAATCACTTTAAAATTACAAAAAAATGCTAAAAATCCTAACAAATTATACCAGAATCACCTAAATTACTTCGGCTACCGTAAATCACCCCCAACTATCCCTTACCACAACAAACCAAACCATATCATCTTAAAATTACAAAAAAAGGTATACAAATCGTAACAAACTATGGCAGACTCACCTAAATTACTTCGGCTACTCTAAATCATCACCAACAAACCCTTACCACAACAAAAACTAAACCCAATCACTTTTAAATTACAAAAAAATGCTACTAACCATAGCAAACTATGCCAAACACACCTAAATTACTTTGGCTATCAAATATCACCCCCAACTACACTTTACAGCAACAAACTAAGCCCAATCACTTTAAAATTACAAAAAAATGCTAAAAATCATAACAAACTATACCAGAATCATCTAAATTACTTCGGCTACCGTAAATCACCCCCCCCAACTATCCCTTACCACAACAAACCAAACCATATCATTTTAAATTACAAACAAAGGTGTACAAATCATAACAAACTATGCCAGACTCACCTAAATTACTTCGGCTACTCTAAATTATCACCAACTAACCCTTACCTCAACAAACTAAACCCAATCACTTTTAAATTACAAAAAAATGCTAGTAACCATCGCAAACTATGCCAAACTTACCTAAATTACTTCGGCTACCATAAATCATCACCAACTAACCCTTACCACAACAAACTAAACCCAATCACTTTTACATTACAAAAAAAATGCTACTAACCATAGCAAACTATGCCAAACTCATCTAAATTACTTCGGCTATCAAAAATCACCCCCAACTACACTTTACAGCAACAAACTAAGCCCAATCACTTTAAAATTACAAAAAAATGCTAAAAATCATAACAAACTATACCAGAATCACCTAAATTACTTCGGCTACCGTAAATCACCCCCAGCTATCCCTTACCGCAACAAACCAAACAATATCATCTTAAAATTACAAAAAAATGTGTTCAAATCATAACAAACTATGCCAGACTCACCTAAATTACTTCGGCTACTCTAAATCATCACCAACTAACCCTTACCACAACAAACTAAACCCAATCACTTTTAAATTACAAAAAAATGCTAGTAACCATAGCAAACTATGCCAAACTCCCCTAAATTACTTCGGCTACCATAAATCATCACCAACTAACCCTTACCACAACAAACTAAACCCAATCACTTTTAAATTACAAAAAAATGCTACTAATAATAGCAAACTATGCCAAACTCACCTAAATTACTTCGGCTATCAAAAATCACCCCCAACTACACTTTACAGCAACAAACTAAACCCAATCACTTTAAAATTACAAAAAATTGCTAAAAATCATAACAAACTATACCATAATCACATAAATTACTTCGGCTACCGTAAATTACCCCCAATTATCCCTTACCACAACAAACCAAACCATATCATCTTAAAATTAAAAAAAAAGGTGTACAAATCATAACAAACTATACCAGACTCACCTAAATTACTTCGGCTACTCTAAATCATCACCAACTAACCCTTACCACAACAAACTAAACCCAATCACATTTAAATTACAAAAAAATGCTAGTAACCATAGCAAACTATGCCAAACTCACCTAAATTACTTCGGCTACCATAAATCATCACCAACTAACCCTTACCACAACAAACTAAACCCAATCACTTTTAAATTACAAAAAAATGCTACTAACCATAGCAAACTATGCCAAACTCACCTAAATTACTTCGGCTATCAAAAATCACCCCCAACTACACTTTACAGCAACAAACTAAGCCCAATCACTTTAAAATTACAAAAAAATGCTAAAAATCATAACAAACTATACCAGAATCACCTAAATTACTTCGGCTACCGTAAATCACCCCCAACTTTCCCTTACCACAACAAACCAAACCATATCATCTTAAAATTACAAAAAAAGGTGTACAAATCATAACAAACTATGCCAGACTCACCTAAATTATTTCGGCTACTCTAAATCATCACCAACTAACCCTTACACAACAAACTAAACCCAATCACTTTTAAATTACAAAAAAATGCTAGTAACCATAGCAAACTATGCCAAACTCACCTAAATTACTTCGGCTACCATAAATCATCACCAACTAACCCTTACCACAACAAATTAAACCCAATCACTTTTAAATTACAAAAAAATGCTACTAACCATAGCAAACTAGGCTAAACTCACCTAAATTACTTCGGCTATCAAAAATCACCCCCAACTACACTTTACAGCAACAAACTAAGCCCAATCACTTTAAAATTACAAACAAATGCTAAAAATCATAACAAACTATACCAGAATCACCTAAATTACTTCGGCTACCGTAAATCACCCCCAACTATCCCTTACCACAACAAACCAAACCATATCATATTAAAATTACAAAAAAAGGTGTACAAATCATAACAAACTATGCCAAACTCACCTAAATTACTTCGGCTACTCTAAATCATCTCCAACTAACCCTTACCACAACAAACTAAACCCAATGACTTTTAAATTACAAAAAAATGCTAGTAACCATAGCAAACTATGCCAAACTCACCTAAATTACTTCGGCTACCATAAATCATCACCAACTAACCCTTACCACAACAAACTAAACCCAATCACTTTTAATTACAAAAAAATTCTGCTAACCATAGCAAACTATGCCAAACTCACCTAAATTACTTCGGCTATCAAAATCACCCCCAACTACACTTTACAGCAACAAACTAAGCCCAATCACTTTAAAATTACAAAAAAATGCTAAAAATCATAACAAACTATACCAGAATCACCTAAATTCCTTCGGCTAACGTAAATCACCCCCAACTATCCCTTACCACAACAAACCAAACCATATCATCTTAAAATTACAAAAAAAGGTGTACAAATCATAACAAACTATGCCAGACTCACCTAAATTACTTCGGCTACTCTAAATCATCACCAACTAACCCTTACCACAACAAACTAAACCCAATCACTTTTAAATTACAAAAAAATGCTAGTAACCATTGTAATCTATGCCAAACTTACCTAAATTACTTCGGCTACCATAAATCATCACCAACAAACCCTTACCACAACAAACTAAACCCAATCACTTTTAATTACAAAAAAATGCTGCTAACCATAGCAAACTATGCCAAACTCACCTAAATTACTTCGGCTATCAAAAATCACCCCCAACTACACTTTACAGCAACAAACTAAGCCCAATCACTTTAAAATTACAAAAAAATGCTAAAAATCATAACAAACTATACCAGAATCACCTAAATTCCTTCGGCTACCGTAAATCACCCCCAACTATCCCTTACCACAACAAACCAAACCATATCATCTTAAAATTACAAAAAAAGGTGTACAAATCATAACAAACTATGCCAGACTCACCTAAATTACTTCGGCTACTCTAAATCATCACCAACTAACCCTTACCACAACAAACTAAACCCAATCACTTTTAAATTACAAAAAATTGCTAGTAACCATAGCAAACTATGCCAAACTCACCTAAATTACTTCGGCTAACAAAAATCACCCCCAACTACACTTTACAGCAACAAACTAAGCCCAATCACTTTAAAATTACAAAAAAATGCTAAAAATCATAACAAACTATACCAGAATCACCTAAATTACTTCGGCTACCGTAAATCACCCCCAACTTTCCCTTACCACAACAAACCAAACCATATCATCTTAAAATTACAAAAAAAGGTGTACAAATCATAACAAACTATGCCAGACTCACCTAAATTACTTCGGCTACTCTAAATCATCACCAACTAACCCTTACCCAACAAACTAAACCCAATCACTTTTAAATTACAAAAAAATGCTAGTAACCATAGCAAACTATGCCAAACTCACCTAAATTACTTCGGCTACCATAAATCATCACCAACTAACCCTTACCACAACAAACTAAACCCAATCACTTTTAAATTACAAAAAAATGCTAGTAACCATAACAAACTATGCCAAACTCACCTAAATTACTTCGGCTACCATAAATCATCACCAACTAACCCTTACCACAACAAACTAAACCCAATCACTTTTAAATTACAAAAAAATGCTAGTAACCATAGCAAACAATGCCAAACTCACCTAAATTACTTCTTCTACCATAAATCATCACCAACTAACCCTTACCACAACAAACTACACCCAATCACTTTTAAATTACAAAAAAATGCTACTAACCATAGCAAACTATGCCAAACTCACCTAAATTACTTCGGCTATCAAAAATCAACCCCATCTACACTTTACAGCAACAAACTAAGCCCAATCACTTTAAAATTACAAAAAAATGCTAAAAATCATAACAAACTATACCAGAATCACCTAAATTCCTTCGGCTACCGTAAATCACCCCCAACTATCCCTTACCACAACAAACCAAACCATATCATCTTAAAATTACAAAAAAAGGTGTACAAATCATAACAAACTATGCCAGACTCACCTAAATTACTTCGGCTACTCTAAATCATCACCAACTAACCCTTACCACAACAAACTAAACCCAATCACATTTAAATTACAAAAAATTGCTAGTAACCATAGCAAACTATTTCAAACTCACCTAAATTACTTCGGCTACCATAAATCATCACCAACTAACCCTTACCACAACAAACTAAACCCAATCACTTTTAAATTACAAAAAAATGCTACTAACCATAGCAAACTATGCCAAACTCACCTAAATTACTTCGGCTATCAAAAATCACCCCCAACTACACTTTACCGCAACAAACTAAGCCCAATCACTTTAAAATTACAAAAAAATGCTAAAAATCATAACAAACTATACCAGAATCACCTAAATTACTTCGGCTACCGTAAATCACCCCCAACTATCCCTTACCACAACAAACCAAACCATATCATCTTAAAATTACAAAAAAAATTGTACAAATCATAATAAACTATGCCAGACTCACCTAAATTACTTCGGCTACTCTAAATCATCACCAACTAACCCTTACCACAACAAACTAAACCCAATCACTTTTAAATTACAAAAAAATGCTAGTAACCATAGCAAACTATGCCAAACTCACCTAAATTACTTCGGCTACCATAAATCATCACCAACTAACCCTTACCACAACAAACTAAACCCAATCACTTTTAAATTACAAAAAAAATGCCACTAACCATAGCAAACTATGCCAAACACACCTAAATTACTTCGGCTATCAAAAATCACCCCCAACTACACTTTACAGCAACAAACTATACCCAATCACTTTAAAATTACAAAAAAATGCTAAAAATCATAACAAACTATACCAGAATCACCTAAATTACTTCGGCTACCGTAAATCACCCCCAACTATCCCTTACCACAACTAACCAAACTATATCATCTTAAAATTACAAAAAAAGGTGTACAAATCATAACAAACTATGCCAGACTCACCTAAATTACTTCGGCTACTCTAAATCATCACCAACTAACTCTTACCATAACAAACTAAACGCAATCACTTTTAAATTACAAAAAAATGCTAGTAACCATAGCAAACTATGCCAAACTCACCTAAATTACTTCGGCTACCATAAATCATCACCAACTAACCCTTACCACAACAAAGTAAACCCATTCACTTTTAAATTACAAAAAAATGCTAGTAACCATAGCAAACTATGCCAAACTCACCTAAATTACTTCGGCTACCATAAATCATCACCAACTAACCCTTACCACAACAAACTAAACCCAATTACTTTTAAATTACAAAAAAATGCTACTAACCATAGCAAACTATGCCAAACTCACCTAAATTACTTCGGCTATCAAAAATCACCCCCAACTACACTTTACAGCAACAAACTAAACCCAATCACTTTAAAATTACAAAAAAATGCTAAAAATCATAACAAACTATACCAGAATCACCTAAATTACTTCGGCTACCGTAAATCACCCCCAACTATCCCTTACCACAACTAACCAAACTATATCATCTTAAAATTACAAAAAAAGGTGTACAAATCATAACAAACTATGCCAGACTCACCTAAATTACTTCGGCTACTCTAAATCATCACCAACTAACCCTTACCATAACAAACTAAACCGAATCACTTTTAAATTACAAAAAAATGCTAGTAACCATAGCAAACTATGCCAAACTCACCTAAATTACTTCGGCTATCAAAAATCACCCTCAACTACACTTTACAGCAACAAACTAAGCCCAATCACTTTAAAATTACAAAAAAATGCTAAGAATCATAACAAACTATACCAGAATCACCTAAATTACTTCGGCTACCGTAAATCACCCCCAACTATCCTTTACCACAACAAACCAAACCATATCATCTTAAAATTACAAAAAAAGGTGTAAAAATTATAACAAATTATGCCAGACTCACCTAAATTACTTCGGCTACTCTAAATCATAACCAACTAACCCTTACCACAACAAACTAAACCCAATCACTTTTAAATTACAAAAAAATGCTAGTAACCATAGCAAACTATGCCAAACTCACCTAAATTACTTCGGCTACCATAAATCATCACCAACTAACCCTTACCACAACAAAGTAAACCCATTCACTTTTAAATTACAAAAAAATGCTAGTAACCATAGCAAACTATGCCAAACTCACCTAAATTACTTCGGCTACCATAAATCATCACCAACTAACCCTTACCAAAACAAACTAAACCCAATCACTTTTAAATTACAAAAAAATGGTACTAACCATAGCAAACTATGCCAAACTCACCTAAATTACCTCGGCTATCAAAAATCACCCCCAACTACATTTTACAGAAACCAACTAAGCCCAATCACTTTAAAATTACAAAAAAATGCTAAAAATCATAACAAACTATACCAGAATCACCTAAATTACTTCGGCTACCGTAAATCACCCCCAACTATCCCTTGCCACAACAAACCAAACCATATCATCTTAAAATTACAAAAAAAGGTGGTCAAATCATGACAAACTATGCCAGAATCACCTAAATTACTTTGGCTACTCTAAATCATCACCAACTAACCCTTACCACAACAAACTAAACCCAATCACTTTTAAATTACAAAAAAATGCTAGTAACCATAGCAAACTATGCCAAACTCACCTAAATTACTTCGGCTACCATAAATCATCACCAACTAACCCTTAGTACAACAAACTAAACCCAATCACTTTTAAATTACAAAAAAATGCTACTAACCATAGCAAACTATGCCAAACTCACCTAAATTACTTCGGCTACCAAAAATCACCCCCAACTACACTTTACAGCAACAAACTAAGCCCAATCACTTTAAAATTACAAAAAAATGCTAAAAATCCTAACAAACTATACCAGAATCATCTAAATTACTTCGGCTACCGTAAATCACCCCCAACTATCCCTTACCACAACAAACCAAACCATATCATCTTAAAATTACAAAAAAAGGTATACAAATCGTAACAAACTATGGCAGACTCACCTAAATTACTTCGGCTACTCTAAATCATCACCAACTAACCCTTACCACAACAAAATAAACCCAATCACTTTCAAATTACAAAAAAATGCTAGTAACCATAGCAAACTATGCTAAACTCCCCTAAATTACTTCGGCTATCAAAAATCACCCCCAACTACACTTTACAGCAACAAACTAAACCCAATCACTTTAAAATTACAAAAAAATGCTAAAAATCATAACAAACTTAACAATAATCACATAAATTACTTCGGATACCGTAAATCACCCCCAACTATCCCTTACCACAACAAACCAAACCATATCATCTTAAAATTAAAAAAAAAAGGTGTACAAATCATAACAAACTATGCCAGACTCACCTAAATTACTTCGGCTACTCTAAATCATCACCAACTAACCCTTACCACAACAAACTAAACCCAATCACTTTTAAATTACAAAAAAATGCTAGTAACCATAGCAAACTATGCCAAACTCCCCTAAATTACTTCGGCTACCATAAATCATCACCAACTAACCCTTACCACAACAAACTAAACCCAATCACTTTTAAATTACAAAAAAATGCTACTAATAATAGCAAACTATGCCAAACTCACCTAAATTACTTCGGCTATCAAAAATCACCCCCAACTACACTTTACAGCAACAAACTAAACCCAATCACTTTAAAATTACAAAAAATTGCTAAAAATCATAACAAACTATACCATAATCACATAAATTACTTCGGCTACCGTAAATTACCCCCAATTATCCCTTACCACAACAAACCAAACCATATCATCTTAAAATTAAAAAAAAAGGTGTACAAATCATAACAAACTATACCAGACTCACCTAAATTACTTCGGCTACTCTAAATCATCACCAACTAACCCTTACCACAACAAACTAAACCCAATCACATTTAAATTACAAAAAAATGCTAGTAACCATAGCAAACTATGCCAAACTCACCTAAATTACTTCGGCTACCATAAATCATCACCAACTAACCCTTACCACAACAAACTAAACCCAATCACTTTTAAATTACAAAAAAATGCTACTAACCATAGCAAACTATGCCAAACTCACCTAAATTACTTCGGCTATCAAAAATCACCCCCAACTACACTTTACAGCAACAAACTAAGCCCAATCACTTTAAAATTACAAAAAAATGCTAAAAATCATAACAAACTATACCAGAATCACCTAAATTACTTCGGCTAACGTAAATCACCCCCAACTTTCCCTTACCACAACAAACCAAACCATATCATCTTAAAATTACAAAAAAAGGTGTACAAATCATAACAAACTATGCCAGACTCACCTAAATTATTTCGGCTACTCTAAATCATCACCAACTAACCCTTACACAACAAACTAAACCCAATCACTTTTAAATTACAAAAAAATGCTAGTAACCATAGCAAACTATGCCAAACTCACCTAAATTACTTCGGCTACCATAAATCATCACCAACTAACCCTTACCACAACAAATTAAACCCAATCACTTTTAAATTACAAAAAAATGCTACTAACCATAGCAAACTAGGCTAAACTCACCTAAATTACTTCGGCTATCAAAAATCACCCCCAACTACACTTTACAGCAACAAACTAAGCCCAATCACTTTAAAATTACAAAAAAATGCTAAAAATCATAACAAACTATACCAGAATCACCTAAATTACTTCGGCTACCGTAAATCACCCCCAACTATCCCTTACCACAACAAACCAAACCATATCATATTAAAATTACAAAAAAAGGTGTACAAATCATAACAAACTATGCCAAACTCACCTAAATTACTTCGGCTACTCTAAATCATCTCCAACTAACCCTTACCACAACAAACTAAACCCAATGACTTTTAAATTACAAAAAAATGCTAGTAACCATAGCAAACTATGCCAAACTCACCTAAATTACTTCGGCTACCATAAATCATCACCAACTAACCCTTACCACAACAAACTAAACCCAATCACTTTTAATTACAAAAAAATTCTGCTAACCATAGCAAACTATGCCAAACTCACCTAAATTACTTCGGCTATCAAAATCACCCCCAACTACACTTTACAGCAACAAACTAAGCCCAATCACTTTAAAATTACAAAAAAATGCTAAAAATCATAACAAACTATACCAGAATCACCTAAATTCCTTCGGCTAACGTAAATCACCCCCAACTATCCCTTACCACAACAAACCAAACCATATCATCTTAAAATTACAAAAAAAGGTGTACAAATCATAACAAACTATGCCAGACTCACCTAAATTACTTCGGCTACTCTAAATCATCACCAACTAACCCTTACCACAACAAACTAAACCCAATCACTTTTAAATTACAAAAAAATGCTAGTAACCATTGTAATCTATGCCAAACTTACCTAAATTACTTCGGCTACCATAAATCATCACCAACAAACCCTTACCACAACAAACTAAACCCAATCACTTTTAATTACAAAAAAATGCTGCTAACCATAGCAAACTATGCCAAACTCACCTAAATTACTTCGGCTATCAAAAATCACCCCCAACTACACTTTACAGCAACAAACTAAGCCCAATCACTTTAAAATTACAAAAAAATGCTAAAAATCATAACAAACTATACCAGAATCACCTAAATTCCTTCGGCTACCGTAAATCACCCCCAACTATCCCTTACCACAACAAACCAAACCATATCATCTTAAAATTACAAAAAAAGGTGTACAAATCATAACAAACTATGCCAGACTCACCTAAATTACTTCGGCTACTCTAAATCATCACCAACTAACCCTTACCACAACAAACTAAACCCAATCACTTTTAAATTACAAAAAATTGCTAGTAACCATAGCAAACTATGCCAAACTCACCTAAATTACTTCGGCTAACAAAAATCACCCCCAACTACACTTTACAGCAACAAACTAAGCCCAATCACTTTAAAATTACAAAAAAATGCTAAAAATCATAACAAACTATACCAGAATCACCTAAATTACTTCGGCTACCGTAAATCACCCCCAACTTTCCCTTACCACAACAAACCAAACCATATCATCTTAAAATTACAAAAAAAGGTGTACAAATCATAACAAACTATGCCAGACTCACCTAAATTACTTCGGCTACTCTAAATCATCACCAACTAACCCTTACCCAACAAACTAAACCCAATCACTTTTAAATTACAAAAAAATGCTAGTAACCATAGCAAACTATGCCAAACTCACCTAAATTACTTCGGCTACCATAAATCATCACCAACTAACCCTTACCACAACAAACTAAACCCAATCACTTTTAAATTACAAAAAAATGCTAGTAACCATAACAAACTATGCCAAACTCACCTAAATTACTTCGGCTACCATAAATCATCACCAACTAACCCTTACCACAACAAACTAAACCCAATCACTTTTAAATTACAAAAAAATGCTAGTAACCATAGCAAACTATGCCAAACTCACCTAAATTACTTCTTCTACCATAAATCATCACCAACTAACCCTTACCACAACAAACTACACCCAATCACTTTTAAATTACAAAAAAATGCTACTAACCATAGCAAACTATGCCAAACTCACCTAAATTACTTCGGCTATCAAAAATCAACCCCATCTACACTTTACAGCAACAAACTAAGCCCAATCACTTTAAAATTACAAAAAAATGCTAAAAATCATAACAAACTATACCAGAATCACCTAAATTCCTTCGGCTACCGTAAATCACCCCCAACTATCCCTTACCACAACAAACCAAACCATATCATCTTAAAATTACAAAAAAAGGTGTACAAATCATAACAAACTATGCCAGACTCACCTAAATTACTTCGGCTACTCTAAATCATCACCAACTAACCCTTACCACAACAAACTAAACCCAATCACATTTAAATTACAAAAAATTGCTAGTAACCATAGCAAACTATTTCAAACTCACCTAAATTACTTCGGCTACTCTAAATCATCACCAACTAACCCTTACCATAACAAACTAAACCGAATCACTTTTAAATTACAAAAAAATGCTAGTAACCATAGCAAACTATGCCAAACTCACCTAAATTACTTCGGCTATCAAAAATCACCCTCAACTACACTTTACAGCAACAAACTAAGCCCAATCACTTTAAAATTACAAAAAAATGCTAAGAATCATAACAAACTATACCAGAATCACCTAAATTACTTCGGCTACCGTAAATCACCCCCAACTATCCTTTACCACAACAAACCAAACCATATCATCTTAAAATTACAAAAAAAGGTGTAAAAATTATAACAAATTATGCCAGACTCACCTAAATTACTTCGGCTACTCTAAATCATAACCAACTAACCCTTACCACAACAAACTAAACCCAATCACTTTTAAATTACAAAAAAATGCTAGTAACCATAGCAAACTATGCCAAACTCACCTAAATTACTTCGGCTACCATAAATCATCACCAACTAACCCTTACCACAACAAAGTAAACCCATTCACTTTTAAATTACAAAAAAATGCTAGTAACCATAGCAAACTATGCCAAACTCACCTAAATTACTTCGGCTACCATAAATCATCACCAACTAACCCTTACCAAAACAAACTAAACCCAATCACTTTTAAATTACAAAAAAATGGTACTAACCATAGCAAACTATGCCAAACTCACCTAAATTACCTCGGCTATCAAAAATCACCCCCAACTACATTTTACAGAAACCAACTAAGCCCAATCACTTTAAAATTACAAAAAAATGCTAAAAATCATAACAAACTATACCAGAATCACCTAAATTACTTCGGCTACCGTAAATCACCCCCAACTATCCCTTGCCACAACAAACCAAACCATATCATCTTAAAATTACAAAAAAAGGTGGTCAAATCATGACAAACTATGCCAGAATCACCTAAATTACTTTGGCTACTCTAAATCATCACCAACTAACCCTTACCACAACAAACTAAACCCAATCACTTTTAAATTACAAAAAAATGCTAGTAACCATAGCAAACTATGCCAAACTCACCTAAATTACTTCGGCTACCATAAATCATCACCAACTAACCCTTAGTACAACAAACTAAACCCAATCACTTTTAAATTACAAAAAAATGCTACTAACCATAGCAAACTATGCCAAACTCACCTAAATTACTTCGGCTACCAAAAATCACCCCCAACTACACTTTACAGCAACAAACTAAGCCCAATCACTTTAAAATTACAAAAAAATGCTAAAAATCCTAACAAACTATACCAGAATCATCTAAATTACTTCGGCTACCGTAAATCACCCCCAACTATCCCTTACCACAACAAACCAAACCATATCATCTTAAAATTACAAAAAAAGGTATACAAATCGTAACAAACTATGGCAGACTCACCTAAATTACTTCGGCTACTCTAAATCATCACCAACTAACCCTTACCACAACAAAATAAACCCAATCACTTTCAAATTACAAAAAAATGCTAGTAACCATAGCAAACTATGCTAAACTCCCCTAAATTACTTCGGCTATCAAAAATCACCCCCAACTACACTTTACAGCAACAAACTAAACCCAATCACTTTAAAATTACAAAAAAATGCTAAAAATCATAACAAACTTAACAATAATCACATAAATTACTTCGGATACCGTAAATCACCCCCAACTATCCCTTACCACAACAAACCAAACCATATCATCTTAAAATTAAAAAAAAAAGGTGTACAAATCATAACAAACTATGCCAGACTCACCTAAATTACTTCGGCTACTCTAAATCATCACCAACTAACCCTTACCACAACAAACTAAACCCAATCACTTTTAAATTACAAAAAAATGCTAGTAACCATAGCAAACTATGCCAAACTCACCTAAATTACTTCGGCTACCGTAAATCATCACCAACTAACCCTTACCACAACAAACTAAACCCAATCACGTTTAAATTACAAAAAAATGCTACTAACCATAGCAAACTATGCCAAACTCACCTAAATTACTTCGGCTATCAAAAATTATCCCCAACTACACTTTACAGTAACAAACTAAGCCCAATCACTTTAAAATTACAAAAAAATGCTAAAAATCATAACAAACTATACCAGAATCACCTAAATTACTTCGGCTACCGTAAATCACCCCCAACTTTCCCTTACCACAACAAACCAAACCATATCATCTTAAAATTACAAAAAAAGGTGTACAAATCATAACAAACTATGCCAGACTCACCTAAATTACTTCGGCTACTCTAAATCATCACCAACTAACCCTTACCCGACAAACTAAATCCAATCACTTTTAAATTACAAAAAAATGCTAGTAACCATAGCAAACTATGCCAAACTCACCTAAATTACTTCGGCTACCATAAATCATCACAAGCTAACCCTTACCACAACAAACTAAACCCAATCACTTTTAAATTACAAAAAAATGCTACTAACCATAGCAAACTATGGCAAACTCACCTAAATTACTTCGGCTACCATAAATCATCACCAACTAACCCTTACCACAACAAACTAAACCCAATCACTTTTAAATTACAAAAAAATGCTACTAACCATAGCAAACTAGGCCAAACTCACCTAAATTACTTCGGCTATCAAAAATCACCCCCAACTACACTTTACAGCAACAAACTAAACCCAATCACTTTAAAATTACAAAAAAATGCTAAAAATCATAACAAACTATTCCAGAATCACCTAAATTACTTCGGCTACCGTAAATCACCCCCAACTATCCCTTACCACAACAAACCAAACCATATCATCTTAAAATTACAAAAAAAGGTGTACAAATCATAACAAACTATGCCAAACTCACCTAAATTACTTCGGCTACTATAAATCATCTCCAACTAACCCTTACCACAACAAATTAAACCCAATCACTTTTAAATTACAAAAAAATGCTAGTAACCATAGCAAACTATGCCAAACTCACCTAAATTACTTCGGCTGCCATAAACCATCACCAACTAACCCTTACCACAACAAACTAAACCCAATCACTTTTAATTACAAAAAAATGCTGCTAACCATAGCAAACTATGCCAAACTCACCTAAATTACTTCGGCTACCATAAATCATTACAAGCTAACCCTTACCATAACAAACTAAACCCAATCACTTTTAAATTACAAAAAAATGCTACTAACCATAACAAACTATGCCAGAATCACCTAAATTACTTCGGCTACTCTAAATCATCACCAACTAACCCTTACCACAACAAACTAAACCTAATCACTTTTAAATTACAAAAAAATGCTACTAACCATAGCAAACTATGCCAAACTCACCTAAATTACTTCGGCTATCAAAAATCACCCCCAACAACACTTTACCGCAACAAACTAAGCCCAATCACTTTAAAATTACAAAAAAATGCTAAAAATCATAACAAACTATACCAGAATCACCTAAATTACTTCGGCTACCGTAAATCACCCCCAACTATCCCTTACCACAACAAACCAAACCATATCATCTTAAAATTTCAAAAAAAATTGTACAAATCATAATAAACTATGCCAGACTCACCTAAATTACTTCGGCTACTCTAAATCATCACCAACTAACCCTTACCACAACAAACTAAACCCAATCACTTTTAAATTACAAAAAAATGCTAGTAACCATAGCAAACTATGCCAAACTCACCTAAATTACTTCAGCTACCATAAATCATCACCAACTAACCCTTACCACAACAAACTAAACCCAATCACTTTTAAATTACAAAAAAATGCTAGTAACCATAACAAACTATGCCAAACTCACCTAAATTACTTCGGCTACCATAAATCATCACCAACTAACCCTTACCACAACAAACTAAACCCAATCACTTTTAAATTACAAAAAAATGCTAGTAACCAAAGCAAACTATGCCAAACTCACCTAAATTACTTCTTCTACCATAAATCATCACCAACTAACCCTTACCACAACAAACTAAACCCAATAACTTTTAAATTACAAAAAAATGCTAGTAACCATAGCAAACTATGCCAAACTCACCTAAATTACTTCGGCTATCAAAAATCACCCCCAACTACACTTTTCAGCAACAAACTAAGCCCAATCACTTTAAAATTACAAAAAAATGCTAAAAATCATAACAAACTATACCAGAATTACCTAAATTACTTCGGCTACCGTAAATCACCCCCAACTATCCTTTACCACAACAAACCAAACCATATCATCTTAAAATTACAACAAAAGGTGTAAAAATTATAACAAACTATGCCAGACTCACCTAAATTACTTCGGCTACTCTAAATCATCACCAACTAACCCTTACCACAACAAACTAAACCCAATCACTTTTAAATTACAAAAAAATGCTAGTAACCATAGCAAACTATGCCAAACTCACCTAAATTACTTCGGCTACCATAAATCATCACCAACTAACCCTTACCACAACAAACTAAACCCAATCACTTTTAAATTACAAAAAAATGCTAGTAACTATAGCAAACTATGCCAAACTCACCTAAATTACTTCGGCTACCATAAATCTTCACCAACTAACCCTTACCACAACAAACTAAACCCAATCACTTTTAAATTACAAAAAAATGCTACTAACCATAGCAAACTATGCCAAACTCACCTAAATTACCTCGGCTATCAAAAATCACCCCCAACTACACTTTACAGAAACCAACTAAGCCCAATCACTTTAAAATTACAAAAAAATGCTAAAAATCATAACAAACTATACCAGAATCACCTAAATTACTTCGGCTACCGTAAATCACCCCCAACTATCCCTTGCCACAACAAACCAAACCATATCATCTTAAAATTACAAAAAAAGGTGTACAAATCATGACAAACTATGCCAGAATCACCTAAATTACTTCGGCTACTCTAAATCATCACCAACGACCCCTTACCACAACAAACTAAACCCAATCACTTTTAAATTACAAAAAAATGCTAGTAACCATAGCAAACTATGCCAAACTCACCTAAATTACTTCGGCTACCATAAATCATCACCAACTAACCCTTAGTACAACAAACTAAACCCAATCACTTTTAAATTACAAAAAAATGCTACTAACCATAGCAAACTATGCCAAACTCACCTAAATTACTTCGGCTATCAAAAATCATCCCCAACTACACTTTACAGTAACAAACTAAGCCCAATCACTTTAAAATTACAAAAAAATGCTAAAAATCATAACAAACTATACCAGAATCACCTAAATTACTTCGGCTACCGTAAATCACCCCCAACTTTCCTTTACCACAACAAACAAAACCATATCATCTTAAAATTACAAAAAAAGGTGTACAAATCATAACAAACTATGCCAGACTCACCAATTACTTCGGCTACTCTAAATCATCACCAACTAACCCTTACCCGACAAACTAAACCCAATCACTTTTAAATTACAAAAAAATGCTAGTAACCATAGCAAACTATGCCAAACTCACCTAAATTACATCGGCTACCATAAATCATCACAAGCTAACCCTTACCACAACAAACTAAACCCAATCACTTTTAAATTACAAAAAAATGCTACTAACCATAGCAAACTATGCCAAACTCACCTAAATTACTTCGGCTACCATAAATCATCACCAACTAACCCTTACCACAACAAACTAAACCCAATCACTTTTAAATTACAAAAAAATGCTACTAACCATAGCAAACTAGGCCAAACTCACCTAAATTACTTCGGCTATCAAAAATCACCCCCAACTACACTTTACAGCAACAAACTAAGCCCAATCACTTTAAAATTACAAAAAAATGCTAAAAATCATAACAAACTATACCAGAATCACCTAAATTACTTCGGCTACCGTAAATCACTCCCAACTATACCTTACCACAACAAACCAAACCATATCATCTTAAAATTACAAAAAAAGGTGTACAAATCATAACAAACTATGCCAAACTCACCTAAATTACTTCGGCTACTCTAAATCATCTCCAACTAACCCTTACCACAACAAACTAAACCCAATCACTTTTAAATTACAAAAAAATGCTAGTAACCATAGCAAACTATGCCAAACTCACCTAAATTACTTCGGCTACCATAAATCATCACCAACTAACCCTTACCACAACAAACTAAACCCAATCACTTTTAATTACAAAAAAATGCTGCTAACCATAGCAAACTATGCCAAACTCACCTAAATTACTTTGGCTACCATAAATCATCACAAGCTAACCCTTACCATAACAAACTAAACCCAATCACTTTTAAATTACAAAAAAATGCTACTAACCATAACAAACTATGCCAGAATCACCTAAATTACTTCGGCTACTCTAAATCATCACCAACAAACCCTTACCACAACAAACTAAACCCAATCACTTTTAAATTACAAAAAAATGCTACTAACCATAGCAAACTATGCCAAACTCACCTAAATTACTTCGGCTATCAAAAATCACCCCCAACTACACTTTACCGCAACAAACTAAGCCCAATCACTTTAAAATTACAAAAAAATGCTAAAAATCATAACAAACTATACCAGAATCACCTAAATTACTTCGGCTACCGTAAATCACCCCCAACTATCCCTTACCACAACAAACCAAACCATATCATCTTAAAATTACAAAAAAAATTGTACAAGTCATAATAAACTATGGCAGACTCACCTAAATTACTTCGGGTACTATAAATCATCACCAACTAACCCTTACCACAACAAAAACTAAACCCAATCACTTTTAAATTACAAAAAAATGCTACTAACCATAGCAAACTATGCCAAACTCACCTAAATTACTTCGGCTATCAAAAATCACCCCCAACTGCACTTTACAGCAACAAACTAAGCCCAATCACTTTAAAATTACAAAAAAATGCTAAAAATCATAACAAACTATACCAGAATCACCTAAATTAGTTCGGCTACCGTAAATCATCCCCAACTATCCCTTACCACAACAAACCAAACCATATCATTTTAAATTACAAACAAAGGTGTACAAATCATAACAAACTATGCCAGACTCACCTAAATTACTTCGGCTACTCTAAATTATCACCAACTAACCCTTACCACAACAAACTAAACCCAATCACTTTTAAATTACAAAAAAATGCTAGTAACCATAGCAAACTATGCCAAACTCACCTAAATTACTTTGGCTACCATAAATCATCACCAACTAACCCTTACCACAACAAACTAAACCCAATCACTTTTAAATTACAAAAAAATGCTACTAACCATAGCAAACTATGCCAAACTCACCTAAATTACTTCGGCTATCAAAAATCACCCCCAACTACACTTTACAGCAACAAACTAAGCCCAATAACTTTAAAATTACAAAAAAATTCTAAAAATCATAACAAACTATACCAAAATCACCTAAATTACTTCGGCTACCGTAAATCACCCCCAAATATCCCTTACCACAACAAACCAAACCATATCATCTTAAAATTACAAAAAAAGATGTACAAATCATAACAAACTATGCCAGACTCGCCTTAATTACTTCGGCTACTCTAAATCATCACCAACTAACCCTTACCACAACAAACTAAACCCAATCACTTTTAAATTACAAAAAAATGCTAGTAACCATAGCAAACTATGCCAAACTCACCTAAATTACTTCGGCTACCATAAATCATCACCAACTAACCCTTACCACAACAAAGTAAACCCAATCACTTTTAAATTACAAAAAAATGCTAGTAACCAAAGCAAACTATGCCAAACTCAACTAAATTACTTCGGCTACCATAAATCATCACCAACTAACCCTTACCACAACAAACTAAACCCAATGACTTTTAAATTACAAAAAAATGCTACTAACCATAGCAAACTATGCCAAACTCACCTAAATTACTTCGGCTATCAAAAATCACCCCCAACTACACTTTACAGCAACAAACTAAGCCCAGTCACTTTAAAATTAATAAAAAATGCTAAAAATCATAACAAACTATACCAGAATCACCTAAATTACTTCGGCTACCGTAAATCACCCCCAAATATCCCTTACCACAACAAGCCAAACTATATCATCTTAAAATTACAAAAAATGGTGTACAAATCATAACAAACTTTGCCAGACTCACCTAAATTACTTCGGCTACTCTAAATCATCACCAACTAACCCTTACCACAACAAACTAAACCCAATCACTTTTAAATTACAAAAAAATGCTAGTAACCATATCAAACTATGCCAAACTCACCTAAATTACTTTGGCTACCATAAATCATCACCAACTAACCCTTACCACAACAAACTAAACCCAATCACTTTTAAATTACAAAAAAATGCTACTAACCATAGCAAACTATGCCAAACTCACCTAAATTACTTCGGCTATCAAAAATCACCCCCAACTACACTTTACAGCAACAAACTAAGCCCAATCACTTTAAAATTACAAAAAAATGCTAAAAATCATAACAAACTATACCAGAATCACTTAAATTACTTCGGCTACCGTAAATCACCCCCAACTTTCCCTTACCACAACAAACCAAACCATATCATCTTAAAATTACAAAAAAGGTGCAAAAATCATTACAAACTATGCCAGACTCACCTAAATTACTTCGGCTACTCTAAATCATCACCAACTAACCCTTACCACAACAAACTAAACCCAATCACTTTTAAATTACAAAAAAATGCTAGTAACCATAGCAAACTATGCCAAACTCACCTAAATTACTTCGGCTACCATAAATCATCACCAACTAACCCTTACCACAACAAACTAAACCCAATCACTTTTAAATTACAAAAAAATGCTACTAACCATAGCAAACTATGCCAAACTCACCTAAATTACTTCGGCTATCAAAAATCACCCCCAACTACACTTTAAAGCAACAAACTAAGCCCAATCACTTTAAAATTACAAAAAAATGCTAAAAATCATAACAAACTATACCAGAACCACCTAAATTACTTCGGCTACCGTAAATCACCCCCAACTATCCCTTACCACAACAAACCAAACCATATTATCTTAAAATTACAAAAAAAGGTGTACAAATCATAACAAACTATGCCAGAATCACCTAAATTACTTCGGCTACTCTAAATCATCTCCAACTAACCCTTACCACAACAAACTAAACCCCAATCACTTTTAAATTACAAAAAAATGCTACTAACCATAGCAAACTATGCCAAACTCACCTAAATTACTTCGGCTATCACAAATCACCCCCAACTACACTTTACAGCAACAAACTAAGCAAAATCACTTTAAAATTACAAAAAAATGCTAAAAATCATAACAAACTATACCAGAATCACCTAAATTACTTCGGCTAGCGTAAATCACCCCCAACTATCCCTTACCACAACAAACCAAACCATATCATCTTAGAATTACAAAAAAAGGTGTACAAATCATAACAAACTATGCCAGAATCACCTAAATTACTTCGGCTACTCTAAATCATCACCAACTAACTCTTACCACAACAAACTAAACCCAATCACTTTTAAATTACAAAAAAATGCTACTAACCATAGCAAACTATGCCAAACTCACCTAAATTACTTCGGCTACCATAAATCATCACCAACTAACCCTTACCACAACAAACTAACCCAATCACTTTTAAATTACAAAAAAATGCTACTAACCATAGCAAACTATGCCAAACTCACCTAAATTACTTCGGCTATCAAAAATCACCCCCAACTACACATTACAGCAACAAACTAAGCCCAATCACTTTAAAATTACAAAAAAATGCTAAAAATCATAACAAACTATACCAGAATCACCTAAATTACTTCGGCTACCGTAAATCACCCTCAAATATCCCTTACCACAACAAACCAAACTATATCATCTTAAAATTACAAAAAAAGGTGTACAAATCATAACAAGCTCTGCCAGACTCACCTAAATTAGTTCGGCTACTCTAAATCATCACCAACTAACCCTTACCACAACAAACTAAACCCAATCTCTTTTAAATTACAAAAAAATGCTAGTAACCATAGCAAACTATGCCAAACTCACCTAAATTACTTTGGCTACCATAAATCATCACCAACTAACCCTTACCACAACAAACTAAACCCAATCACTTTTAAATTACAAAAAAATGCTACTAACCATAGCAAACTATGCCAAACTCACCTAAATTACTTCGGCTATCAAAAATCACCCCCAACTACACTTTACAGCAACAAACTAAGCCCAATGACTTTAAAATTACAAAAAAATGCTAAAAATCATAACAAACTATACCAGAATCACCTAAATTACTTCGGCTACCGTAAATCACCCCCAACTATCCCTTACCACAACAAACCAAACCATATCATCTTAAAATTACAAAAAAAGATGTACAAATTATAACAAACTATGCCAGACTCGCCTTAATTACTTCGGCTACTCTAAATAATCACCAACTAACCCTTACCACAACAAACTAAACCCAATCACTTTTAAATTACAAAAAAATGCTAGTAACCATAGCAAACTATGCCAAACTCACCTAAATTACTTCGGCTACCATAAATCATCACCAACTAACCCTTACCACAACAATGTAAACCCAATCACTTTTAAATTACAAAAATTGCTAGTAACCAAAGCAAACTATGCCAAACTCACCTAAATTACTTCGGCTACCATAAATCATCACCAACTAACCCTTACCACAACAAACTAAACCCAATGACTTTTAAATTACAAAAAAATGCTACTAACCATAGCAAACTATGCCAAACTCACCTAAATTACTTCGGCTATCAAAAATCACCCCCAACTACACTTTACAGCAACAAACTAAGCCCAATCAATTTAAAATTAATAAAAAATGCTAAAAATCATAACAAACTATACCAGAATCACCTAAATTACTTCGGCTACCGTAAATCACCCCCAAATATCCCTTACCACAACAAGCCAAACTATATCATCTTAAAATTACAAAAAATGGTGTACAAATCATAACAAACTTTGCCAGACTCACCTAAATTACTTCGGCTACTCTAAATCATCACCAACTAACCCTTACCACAACAAACTAAACCCAATCAGTTTTTAAATTACAAAAAAATACTAGTAACCAAAGCAAACTATGCCAAACTCACCTAAATTACTTCGGCTACCATAAATCATCACCAATTAACCCTTACCACAACAAACTAAACCCAATCACTTTTAAATTACAAAAAAATGCTACTAACCATAGCAAACTATGCCAAACACAGCTAAATTACTTCGGCTATCAAAAATCACCCCCAACTACACTTTACAGCAACAAACTAAGCCCAATCACTTTAAAATTACAAAAAAATGCTAAAAATCATAACAAACTAAACCAGAATCACCTAAATCACTTCGGCTACCGTAAATCACCCCCAACTATCCCTTACCACAACAAACAAAACCATATCATCTTAAAATTAAAAAAAAGATGTACAAATCATAACAAACTATGCCAGACTCGCCTAAATTACTTCGGCTACTCTAAATCATCACCAACTAACCCTTACCACAACAAACTTAACCCAATTACTTTTAAATTTCAAAAAAATGCTAGTAACCATAGCAAACTATGCCAAATTCACCTAAATTACTTCGGCTACTCTAAATCATCACCAACTAACCCTTACCACAACAAACTAAACCCAATCACTTTTAAATTACAAAAAAATGCTAGTAACCATGGCAAACTTTGCCAAACTCACCTAAATTACTTTGGCAACCATAAATCATCACCAACTAACCCTTACCACAACAAACTAAACCCAATCACTTTTAAATTAAAAAAAAAATGCTACTAACCATAGCAGACTATGCCAAACTCACCTAAATTACTTCGGCTATCAAAAATCACCCCCAACTACACTTTACAGCAACAAACTAAGCCCAATCACTTTAAAATTACAAAAAAATGCTAAAAATCATAACAAACTATACCAGAATCACCTAAATTACTTCTGCTACCGTAAATCACCCCCAACTATCCCTTACCACAACAAACCAAACCATATCATCTTAAAATTACAAAAAGAGGTGTCCAAATCATAAAAAACTATGCCAGACTCACCTAAATTACTTCGGCTACTCTAAATCATCACCAACTAACCCTTACCACAACAAACTAAACCCAATCACTTTTAAATTACAAAAAAATGCTACTAACCATAGCAAACTATGCCAAACTCACCTAAAATACTTCGGCTATCAAAAATCACCCCCAACTACACTTTACAGCAACAAACTAAGCCCAATCAATTTAAAATTACAAAAATATGCTAAAAATCATAACAAACTATACCAGAATCACCTATATTACTTCGGCTACCGTAAATCACCCCCAAATATCCCTTACCACAACAAACCAAACCATATCATCTTAAAATTACAAAAAAAGATGTACAAATTATAACAAACTATGCCAGACTCGCCTTAATTACTTCGGCTACTCTAAATCATCACCAACTAACCCTTACCACAACAAACTAAACCCAATCACTTTTAAATTACAAAAAAATGCTAGTAACCATAGCAAACTATGCCAAACTCACCTAAATTACTTCGGCTACCATAAATCATCACCAACTAACCCTTACCACAACAAAGTAAACCCAATCACTTTTAAAATACAAAAATTGCTAGTAACCAAAGCAAACTATGCCAAACTCACCTAAATTACTTCGGCTACCATAAATCATCACCAACTAACCCTTACCACAACAAACTAAACCCAATGACTTTTAAATTACAAAAAAATGCTACTAACCATAGCAAACTATGCCAAACTCACCTAAATTACTTCGGCTATCAAAAATCAACCCCAACTACACTTTACAGCAACAAACTAAGCCCAATCAATTTAAAATTAATAAAAAATGCTAAAAATCAGAACAAACTATACCAGAATCACCTAAATTACTTCGGCTACCGTAAATCACCCCCAAATATCCCTTACCACAACAAGCCAAACTATATCATCTTAAAATTACAAAAAATGGTGTACAAATCATAACAAACTTTGCCAGACTCACCTAAATTACTTCGGCTACTCTAAATCATCACCAACTAACCCTTACCACAACAAACTAAACCCAATCAGTTTTTAAATTACAAAAAAATACTAGTAACCAAAGCAAACTATGCCAAACTCACCTAAATTACTTCGGCTACCATAAATCATCACCAACTAATCCTTACCACAACAAACTAAACCCAATCACTTTTAAATTACAAAAAAATGCTACTAACCATAGCAAACTATGCCAAACACAGCTAAATTACTTCGGCTATCAAAAATCACCCCCAACTACACTTTACAGCAACAAACTAAGCCCAATCACTTTAAAATTACAAAAAAATGCTAAAAATCATAACAAACTATACCAGAATCACCTAAATCACTTCGGCTACCGTAAATCACCCCCAACTATCCCTTACCACAACAAACAAAACCATATCATCTTAAAATTAAAAAAAAGATGTACAAATCATAACAAACTATGCCAGACTCGCCTAAATTACTTCGGCTACTCTAAATCATCACCAACTAACCCTTACCACAACAAACTTAACCCAATCACTTTTAAATTTCAAAAAAATGCTAGTAACCATAGCAAACTATTCCAAATTCACCTAAATTACTTCGGCTACTCTAAATCATCACCAACTAACCCTTACCACAACAAACTAAACCCAATCACTTTTAAATTACAAAAAAATGCTAGTAACCATGGCAAACTATGCCAAACTCACCTAAATTACTTTGGCAACCATAAATCATCACCAACTAACCCTTACCACAACAAACTAAACCCAATCACTTTTAAATTAAAAAAAAAATGCTACTAACCATAGCAGACTATGCCAAACTCACCTAAATTACTTCGGCTATCAAAAATCACCCCCAACTACACTTTACAGCAACAAACTAAGCCCAATCACTTTAAAATTACAAAAAAATGCTAAAAATCATAACAAACTATACCAGAATCACCTAAATTACTTCTGCTACCGTAAATCACCCCCAACTATCCCTTACCACAACAAACCAAACCATATCATCTTAAAATTACAAAAAGAGGTGTCCAAATCATAAAAAACTATGCCAGACTCACCTAAATTACTTCGGCTACTCTAAATCATCACCAACTAACCCTTACCACGACAAACTAAACCCAATCACTTTTAAATTACAAAAAAATGCTACTAACCATAGCAAACTATGCCAAACTCACCTAAAATACTTCGGCTATCAAAAATCACCCCCAACTACACTTTACAGCAACAAACTAAGCCCAATCAATTTAAAATTACAAAAATATGCTAAAAATCATAACAAACTATACCAGAATCACCTATATTACTTCGGCTACCGTAAATCACCCCCAAATATCCCTTACCACAACAAACCAAACCATATCATCTTAAAATTACAAAAAAAGGTGTACAAATCATAACAAACTATGCCAGACTCACCTAAATTACTTCGGCTACTCTAAATCATCACCAACTAACCCTTACCACAACAAACTAAACCCAATCACTTTTAAGTAACAAAAAAATGCTAGTAACCATAGCAAACTATGCCAAACTCACCTAAATTACTTCGGCTACCATAAATCATCACCAACTAACCCTTACCACAACAAACTAAACCCAATCACTTTTAAATTACAAGAAAATGCTACTAACCATAGCAAACTATGCCAAACTCACCTAAATTACTTCGGCTATCAAAAATCATTCCCAACTAAACTTTACAGCAACAAACTAAGCCCAATCACTTTAAAATTACAAAAATATGCTAAAAATCATAACAAACTATACCAGAATCACCTAAATTACTTCGGCTACCGTAAATCACCCCCAACTATCCCTTACCACAACAAACCAAACCATATCATCTTAAAATTACAAAAAAAGGTGTACAAATCATAACAAACTATGCCAGAATCACCTAAATTACTTCGGCTACTCTAAATCATCTCCAACTAACCCTTACCACAACAAACTAAACCCAATCAATTTTAAATTACAAAAAAATGCTAGTAACCATAGCAAACTATGCCAAACTCACCTAAATTACTTCGGCTACCATAAATCATCACCAACTAACCCTTTCCACAACAAACTAAGCCTAATCACTTTTAAATTACAAAAAAATGCTACTAACCATAGCAAACTATGCCAAACTCACCTAAATTACTTCGGCTATCAAAAATCACCCCCAACTACACTTTACAGCAACAAACTAAGCCCAATCACTTTAAAATTACAAAAAAATGCTAAAAATCATAACAAACTATACCAGAATCACCTATATTACTTCGGCTACCGTAAATCACCCTTAAATATCCCTTACCACAACAAACCAAACCATATCATCTTAAAATTACAAAAAAAGGCGTACAAATTATAACAAACTATGCCAAACTCACCTAAATTACTTCGGCTACCATAAATCATCACAAACTAACCCTTACCACAACAAACTAAACCCAATCACTTTTAAATTACAAAAAAATGCTAGTAACCGTAGCAAACTATGCCAAACTCACCTAAATTACTTCGGCTACCATAAATCATCACCAACTAACCCTTACCAAAACAAACTAAACCCAATCACTTTTAAATTACAAAAAATGCTACTAACCATAGCAAACTATGCCAAATTCACCTAAATTACTTCGGCTATCAAAAATCACCCCCAACTACACTTTGCAGCAACAAATTAAACCCAATCACTTTAAAATTACAAAAAAATGCTAAAAATCATAACAAACTATACCAGAATCACCTATATTACTTCGGCTACCGTAAATCACCCTTAAATATCCCTTACCACAACAAACCAAACCATATCATCTTAAAATTACAAAAAAAGGCGTACAAATTATAACAAACTATGCCAAACTCACCTAAATTACTTCGGCTACCATAAATCATCACCAACTAACCCTTACCACAACAAACTAAACCCAATCACTTTTAAATTACAAAAAAATGCTAGTAACCATAGCAAACTATGCCAAACTCACCTAAATTACTTCGGCTACCATAAATCATCACCAACTAACCCTTACCACAACAAACTAAACCCAATCACTTTTAAATTACAAAAAAATGCTACTAACCATAGCAAACTATGCCAATCTCACCTAAATTACTTCGGCTATTAAAAATCACCCCCAACTACACTTTACAGCAACAAACTAAGCCCAATCACTTTAAAATTACAAAAAAATTCTAAAAATCATAACAAACTATACCAGAATCACCTAAATTACTTCTGCTACCGTAAATCACCCCCAACTATCCCTTACCACAACAAACCAAACCATATTATCTTAAAATTACAAAAAAAGTGTACAAATCATAACAAACTATGCCAGAGTCACCTAAATTACATCGGCTACTCAAAATCATCACCAACTAACCCTTACCACAACAAACTAAACCCAATCACTTTTAAATTACAAAAAAATGCTAGTAACCGTAGCAAACTATGCCAAACTCACCTAAATTACTTCGGCTACCATAAATCATCACCAACTAACCCTTACCAAAACAAACTAAACCCAATCACTTTTAAATTACAAAAAATGCTACTAACCATAGCAAACTATGCCAAATTCACCTAAATTACTTCGGCTATCAAAAATCACCCCCAACTACACTTTGCAGCAACAAACTAAACCCAATCACTTTAAAATTACAAAAAAATGCTAAAAATCATAACAAACTATACCAGAATCACCTATATTACTTCGGCTACCGTAATTCACCCTTAAATATCCCTTACCACAACAAACCAAACCATATCATCTTAAAATTACAAAAAAAGGCGTACAAATTATAACAAACTATGCCAAACTCACCTAAATTACTTCGGCTGCCATAAATCATCACCAACTAACCCTTACCACAACAAACTAAACCCAATCACTTTTAAATTACAAAAAAATGCTAGTAACCATAGCAAACTATGCCAAACTCACCTAAATTACTTCGGCTACCATAAATCATCACCAACTAACCCTTACCACAACAAACTAAACCCAATCACTTTTAAATTACAAAAAAATGCTACTAACCATAGCAAACTATGCCAATCTCACCTAAATTACTTCGGCTATCAAAAATCACACCCAACTACACTTTACAGCAACAAACTAAGCCCAATCACTTTAAAATTACAAAAAAATGCTAAAAATCATAACAAACTATACCAGAATCACCTAAATTACTTCTGCTACCGTAAGTCACCCTCAACTATCCCTTACCACAACAAACCAAACCATATCATCTTAAAATTACAAAAAAAGGTGTACAAATCATAACAAACTATGCCAGACTCACCTAAATTACTTCGGCTACTCTAAATCATCACCAACTAACCCTTACCACAACAAAGTAAACCCAATCACTTTTAAATTACAAAAAAATGCTAGTAACCATAGCAAACTATGCCAAACTCACCTA
The DNA here is from genome assembly GCA_964023215.1 of Eledona agricola. NCBI lineage: Eukaryota > Metazoa > Arthropoda > Insecta > Coleoptera > Tenebrionidae > Eledona > Eledona agricola. The sequence continues at coordinate 26,191,698 of OZ026856.1, read as the reverse complement.
AATTACTTCGGCTACCATAAATCATCACCAACTAACACTTACCACAACAAACTAAACCAAATCACTTTTAAATTACAAAAAAATGCTACTAACAATAGCATACTATGCCAAACTCACCTAAATTACTTCGGCTATCAAAAATCACTCCCAACTACACTTTACAGCAACAAACTAAGCCCAATCACTTTAAAATTATAAAAAAATGCTAAAAATCATAACAAACTATACCAGAATCACCTAAATTACTTCGGCTAACGTAAATCACCCCCAACTATCCCTTACCACAACAAACCAAACCATATCATCTTAAAATTACAAAAAAAGGTGTACAAATCATAACAAACTATGCCAGACTCACCTAAATTACTTCGGCTACTCTAAATCATCACCAAATAACCCTTACCACAACAAACTAAACCCAATCACTTTTAAATTACAAAAAAATTCTACTAACCATAGCAAACTATGCCAAACTCACATAAATTACTTCGGCAATCAAAAATCACTCCCAACTACACTTTACAGCAACAAACTAAGCCCAATCACTTTAAAATTACAAAAATATGCTAAAAATCATAACAAACTATACCAGAATCACTTAAATTACTTCGGCTACCGTAAATCACCCCCAACTATCCATTACCACAACAAACCAAACCATATCATCTTAAAATTACAAAAAAAGGTGTACAAATCATAACAAACTATGCCACACTCACCTAAATTACTTTGGCTACTCTAAATCATCACCAACTAACCCTTACCACGACAAACTAAACCCAATCACTTTTAAATTACAAAAAAATGCTAGTAACTATAGCAAACTATGTCAAACTCACCTAAATTACTTCGGCTACCATTAATCATCACCAACTAACCCTTACCAAAACAAACTAAACCCAATCACTTTTAAATTACAAGAAAATGCTACTAACCATAGCAAACTATGCCAAACTCACCTAAATTACTTCATCTATCAAAAATCACCCCCAACTACACTTTACAGCAACAAACTAAGCCCAATCACTTTAAAATTACAAAAAAATGCTAAAAATCATAACAAACTATACCAGAATTAAGTAAATTACTTCGGCTACCGTAAATCACCCCCAACTATCCCTTACCACAACAAAACAAACCATATCATCTTAAAATTACAAAAAAAGGTGTACAAATCATAACAAACTATGCCAGACTAACCTAAATTACTTCGGCTACTCTAGATCATCACCAACTAACCCTTAACACAACAAACTAAACCCAATCACTTTTAAATTACAAAAAAATGCTAGTAACTATAGCAAACTATGCCAAACTCACCTAAATTACTTCGGCTACCATAAATCATCACCTAACTAACTAACTCTTACCACAACAAACTAAGCCCAATCACTTTTAAATTACAAAAAAATGCTACTAACCATAGCAAACTATGCCAAACTCACCTAAATTACTTCGGCTATCAAAAATCACTTCCAACTTCACTTTACAGCAACAAACTAAGCCCAATCGCTTTAAAATTACAAAAAAATGCTAAAAATCATAACAAACTATACCAGAATCACCTAAATTACTTCGGCTACCGTAAATCACACCCAACTATCCCTTACCACAACAAACCAAACCATATCATCTTAAAATTACAAAAAAAGGTGTACAAATCATAACAAACTATGCCAGACTCACCTAAATTACTTCGGCTACTCTAAATCATCACCAACTAACCCTTACCACAACAAACTAAACCCAATCACTTTTAAATTACAAAAAAATGCTAGTAACCATAGCAAACTATGCCAAACGCACCTAAATTACTTCGGTTACCATAAATCATCACCAACTAACCTTTACCACAACAAACTAAACCCAATCACTTTTAAATTACAAAAAAATGCTACTAACCATAGCAAACTATGCCAAACTCACCTAAATTACTTCGGCTATCAAAAATCACTTCCAACTTCACTTTACAGCAACAAACTAAGCCCAATCACTTTAAAATTACAAAAAAATGCTAAAAATCATAACAAACTATACCAGAATCACCTAAATTACTTCGGCTAACGTAAATCACCCCCAACTATCCCTTACCACAACAAATCAAACCATATCATCTTGAAATTACAAAAAAAGGTGTACAAATCATAACAAACTATGCCAGACTCACCTAAATTACTTCGGCTACTTTAAATCATCACCAACTAACCCTTACCACAACAAACTAAACCCAATCAATTTTAAATTACAAAAAAATGCTACTAACCATAGCAAACTATGCCAAACACACCTAAATTACTTCGGCTATCAAAAATCACCCCCAACTACACTTTACAGCAACAAACTAAGCCCAATCACTTTAAAATTACAAAAAAATGCTAAAAATCATAACAAACTATACCAGAATCACCTAAATTACTTCGGCTACCGTAAATCACCCCCAACTATACCTTACCACAACAAACCAAACCATATCATCTTAAAATTACAAAAAAAGGTGTACAAAATATAACAAAATATGCCAGACTCACCTAAATTACTTCTGCTACTCTAAATCATCACCAACTAACCCTTACCACAACAAACTAAACCCAATCACTTTTAAATTACAAAAAAATGCTAGTAACCATAGCAAACTATGCCAAACTCACCTAAATTACTTCGGCTACCATAAATCATCACCAACTAACCCTTACCAAAACAAACTAAACCCAATCACTTTTAAATTACAAAAAAATGCTACTAACCATAGCAAACTATGCCAAATTCACCTAAATTACTTCGGCTATCAAAAATCACCCCCAACTACACTTTACAGCAACAAACTAAGCCCAATCACTTTAAAATTACAAAAAATGCTAAAAATCATAACAAACTATACCAGAATCACCTAAATTACTTCGGCTACCGTAAATCACCCCCAACTATCCATTACCACAACAAACCAAACCATATCATCTTAAAATTACAAAAAAAGGTGTACAAATCATAACAAACTATGCCACACTCACCTAAATTACTTCGGCTTCTCTAAATCATCACCAACTAACCCTTACCACGACAAACTAAACCCAATCACTTTTAAATTACAAAAAATGCTAGTAACTATAGCAAACTATGCCAAACTCACCTAAATTACTTCGGCTACTATAAAGGTGTACAAATCATAACAAACTATGCCAGACTCACCTAAATTACTTCGGCTACTCTAAATCATCACCAAATAACCCTTACCACAACAAACTAAACCCAATCACTTTTAAATTACAAAAAAATGCTACTAACCATAGCAAACTATGCCAAACTCACCTAAATTACTTCGGCAATCAAAAATCACTCCCAACTACACTTTACAGCAACAAACTAAGCCCAATCACTTTAAAATTACAAAAATATGCTAAAAATCATAACAAACTATACCAGAATCACTTAAATTACTTCGGCTACCGTAAATCACCCCCAACTATCCATTACCACAACAAACCAAACCATATCATCTTAAAATTACAAAAAAAGGTGTACAAATCATAACAAACTATGCCACACTCACCTAAATTACTTCGGCTACTCTAAATCATCACCAACTAACCCTTACCACGACAAACTAAACCCAATCACTTTTAAATTACAAAAAAATGCTAGTAACTATAGCAAACTATGCCAAACTCACCTAAATTACTTCGGCTACCATTAATCATCACCAACTAACCCTTACCAAAACAAACTAAACCCAATCACTTTTAAATTACAAGAAAATGCTACTAACCATAGCAAACTATGCCAAACTCACCTAAATTACTTCATCTATCAAAAATCACCCCCAACTACACTTTACAGCAACAAACTAAGCCTAATCACTTTAAAATTACAAAAAAATGCTAAAAATCATAACAAACTATACCAGAATTACCTAAATTACTTCGGCTACCGTAAATCACCCCCAACTATCCCTTACCACAACAAAACAAACCATATCATCGTAAAATTACAAAAAAAGGTGTACAAATCATAACAAACTATGCCAGACTAACCTAAATTACTTCGGCTACTCTAAATCATCACCAACTAACCCTTAACACAACAAACTAAACGCAATCACTTTTAAATTACAAAAAAATGCTAGTAACTATAGCAAACTATGCCAAACTCACCTAAATTACTTCGGCTACCATAAATCATCACCTAACAAACTAACTCTTACCACAACAAACTAAGCCCAATCACTTTTAAATTACAAAAAAATGCTACTAACCATAGCAAACTATGCCAAACTCACCTAAATTACTTCGGCTATCAAAAATCACTTCTAACTTCACTTTACAGCAACAAACTAAGCCCAATCACTTTAAAATTAGAAAAAAATGCTACTAACCATAGCAAACTATGCCAAACTCACCTAAATTACTTCGGCTACCATAAATCATCACCAACTAACCCTTACCACAACAAACTAAACCCAATCATTTTAAAATTACAAAAAAATGCTAAAAATCATAACAAACTATACCAGAATCACCTAAATTACTTCGGCTATCGTAAATCACCCCCAACTATCCCTTACCACAACAAACCAAACCATATCATCTTAAAATTACAAAAAAAGGTGTACAAATCATAACAAAATATGCCAGACTCACCTAAATTACTTCGGCTACTCTAAATCAACACCAACTAACCCTTACCACAACAAACTAAACCCAATCACTTTTAAATTACAAAAAAATGCTAGTAACCATAGCAAACTATGCCAAACTCACCTATATTACTTCTTCTACCATAAATCATCACCAACTAACCCTTACCAGAACAAACTAAACCCAATCATTTTTAAATTACAAAAAAATGATACTAACCATAGCAAACTATGCCAAACTCACCTAAATTACTTCGGCTATCAAAAATTACCCCCAACTACACTTTACAGCAACAAACTAAGCCCAATCTCGTTAAAATTACAAAAAAATGCTAAAAATCATAACAAACTATACCAGAATCACCTAAATTATTTCGGCTACTCTAAATCATCACCAACTATCCCTTACCACAACAAACCAAACCATATCATCTTAAAATTACAAAAAAAGGTGTACAAATCATAACAAACTATGCCAGACTCACCTAAATTACTTCGGCTACTCTAAATCATCACCAACTAACCCTTACCACAACAAAATAAACCCAATCACTTTTAAATTACAAAAAAATGCTAGTAACCATAGCAAACTATGCCAAACTCACCTAAATTACTTCGGCTACCATAAATCATCACCAACTAACACTTACCACAACAAACTAAACCCAATCACTTTTAAATTACAAAAAAATGCTACTAACAATAGCAAACTATGCCAAACTCACCTAAATTACTTCGGCTATCAAAAATCACTCCCAACTACACTTTACAGCAACAAACTAAGCCCAATCACTTTAAAATTATAAAAAAATGCTAAAAATCATAACAAACTATACCAGAATCACCTAAATTACTTCGGCTAACGTAAATCACCCCCAACTATCCCTTACCACAACAAACCAAACCATATCATCTTAAAATAAAAAAAAAGGTGTACAAATCATAACAAACTATGCCAGACTCACCTAAATTACTTCGGCTACTCTAAATCATCACCAAATAACCCTTACCACAACAAACTAAACCCAATCACTTTTAAATTACAAAAAAATGCTACTAACCATAGCAAACTATGCCAAACTCACCTAAATTACTTCGGCAATCAAAAATCACTCCCAACTACACTTTACAGCAACAAACTAAGCCCAATCACTTTAAAATTACAAAAATATGCTAAAAATCATAACAAACTATACCAGAATCACTTAAATTACTTCGGCTACCGTAAATCACCCCCAACTATCCATTACCACAACAAACCAAACCATATCATCTTAAAATTACAAAAAAAGGTGTACAAATCATAACAAACTATGCCACACTCACCTAAATTACTTCGGCTACTCTAAATCATCACCAACTAACCCTTACCACGACAAACTAAACCCAATCACTTTTAAATTACAAAAAAATGCTAGTAACTATAGCAAACTATGCCAAACTCACCTAAATTACTTCGGCTACCATTAATCATCACCAACTAACCCTTACCAAAACAAACTAAACCCAATCACTTTTAAATTACAAGAAAATGCTGCTAACCATAGCAAACTATGCCAAACTCACCTAAATTACTTCATCTATCAAAAACCACTCCCAACTACACTTTACAGCAACAAACTAAGCCCAATCACTTTAAAATTACAAAAAAATGCTAAAAATCATAACAAACTATACCAGAATTACCTAAATTACTTCGGCTACCGTAAATCACCCCCAACTATCACTTACCACAACAAAACAAACCATATCATCTTAAAATAAAAAAAAGGTGTACAAATCATAACAAACTATGCCAGACTAACCTAAATTACTTCGGCTACTCTAAATCATCACCAACTAACCCTTAACACAACAAACTAAACCCAATCACTTTTAAATTACAAAAAAATGCTAGTAACTATAGCAAACTATGCCAAACTTACCTAAATTACTTTGGCTACCATAAATCATCACCTAACTAACTAACTCTTACCACAACAAACTAAGCCCAATCACTTTTAAATTACAAAAAAATGCTACTAACCATAGCAAACTATGCCAAACTCACCTAAATTACTTCGGCTATCAAAAATCACTTCCAACTTCACTTTACAGCAACAAACTAACCCCAATCACTTTAAAATTACAAAAAAATGCTAAAAATCATAACAAACTATACCAGAATCACCTAAATTACTTCGGCTAACGTAAATCACCCCCAACTATCCCTTACCTCAACAAATCAAACCATATCATCTTGAAATTACAAAAAAAGGTGTACAAATCATAACAAACTATGCCAGACTCACCTAAATTACTTCGGCTACTTTAAATCATCACCAACTAACCCTTACCACAACAAACTAAACCCAATCATTTTTAAATTACAAAAAAATGCTACTAACCATAGCAAACTATGCCAAACACACCTAAATTACTTCGGCTATCAAAAATCACTCCCAACTACACTTTACAACAACAAACTAAGCCAAATCACTTTAAAATTACAAAAAAATGCTAAAAATCATAACAAACTATACCAGAATCACCTAAATTACTTCGGCTACCGTAAATCACCCCCAACTATCCCTTACCACAAAAAACCAAACCATATCATCTTAAAATTACAAAAAAAGGTGTACAAATCATAACAAACTATGCCAGACTCAAATAAATTACTTCGGCTACTCTAAATCATCACCAACTAACCCTTACCACAACAAACTAAACCCAATCACTTTTAAATTACAAAAAAATGCTACTAACCATAGCAAACTATGCCAAACTCACTTAAATTACTTCGGCTATCAAAAATCACACCCAACTACACTTTACAGCAACAAACTAAGCCCAATCACTTTAAAATTACAAAAAAATGCTAAAAATCATAACAAACTATACCAGAATCACCTAAATTACTTCGGCTACCATAAATCACCCCCAACTATCCCTTACCACAACAAACCAAACCATATCATTTTAAAATTACAAAAAAAGGTGTACAAATCATAACAAACTATGCCAGACTCACCTAAATTACTTCGGCTACTCTAAATCATCACCAACTAACCCTTACCACAACAAACTAAACCCAATCACTTTTAAATTACAAAAAAATGCTACTAACCATAGCAAACTATGCCAAAATCACCTAAATTACTTCGGCTATCAAAAATCACTCCCAACTACACTTTACAACAACAAACTAAGCCCAATCACTTTAAAATTACAAAAAAATGCTAAAAATCATAACAAACTATGCCAGACTAACCTAAATTACTTCGGCTACTCTAAATCATCACCAACTAACCCTTAACACAACAAACTAAACCCAATCACTTTTAAATTACAAAAAAATGCTAGTAACTATAGCAAACTATGCCAAACTTACCTAAATTACTTTGGCTACCATAAATCATCACCTAACTAACTAACTCTTACCACAACAAACTAAGCCCAATCACTTTTAAATTACAAAAAAATGCTACTAACCATAGCAAACTATGCCAAACTCACCTAAATTACTTCGGCTATCAAAAATCACTTCCAACTTCACTTTACAGCAACAAACTAACCCCAATCACTTTAAAATTACAAAAAAATGCTAAAAATCATAACAAACTATACCAGAATCACCTAAATTACTTCGGCTAACGTAAATCACCCCCAACTATCCCTTACCTCAACAAATCAAACCATATCATCTTGAAATTACAAAAAAAGGTGTACAAATCATAACAAACTATGCCAGACTCACCTAAATTACTTCGGCTACTTTAAATCATCACCAACTAACCCTTACCACAACAAACTAAACCCAATCATTTTTAAATTACAAAAAAATGCTACTAACCATAGCAAACTATGCCAAACACACCTAAATTACTTCGGCTATCAAAAATCACTCCCAACTACACTTTACAACAACAAACTAAGCCAAATCACTTTAAAATTACAAAAAAATGCTAAAAATCATAACAAACTATACCAGAATCTCCTAAATTACTTCGGCTACCGTAAATCACCCCCAACTATCCCTTACCACAAAAAACCAAACCATATCATCTTAAAATTACAAAAAAAGGTGTACAAATCATAACAAACTATGCCAGACTCAAATAAATTACTTCGGCTACTCTAAATCATCACCAACTAACCCTTACCACAACAAACTAAACCCAATCACTTTTAAATTACAAAAAAATGCTACTAACCATAGCAAACTATGCCAAACTCACTTAAATTACTTCGGCTATCAAAAATCACACCCAACTACACTTTACAGCAACAAACTAAGCCCAATCACTTTAAAATTACAAAAAAATGCTAAAAATCATAACAAACTATACCAGAATCACCTAAATTACTTCGGCTACCATAAATCACCCCCAACTATCCCTTACCACAACAAACCAAACCATATCATTTTAAAATTACAAAAAAAGGTGTACAAATCATAACAAACTATGCCAGACTCACCTAAATTACTTCGGCTACTCTAAATCATCACCAACTAACCCTTACCACAACAAACTAAACCCAATCACTTTTAAATTACAAAAAAATGCTACTAACCATAGCAAACTATGCCAAAATCACCTAAATTACTTCGGCTATCAAAAATCACTCCCAACTACACTTTACAACAACAAACTAAGCCCAATCACTTTAAAATTACAAAAAAATGCTAAAAATCATAACAAACTATACCAGAATCACCTAAATTACTTCGGCTAACGTAAATCACCCCCAACTATCCCTTACCACAACAAATCAAACCATATCATCTTGAAATTACAAAAAAAGGTGTACAAATCATAACAAACTATGCCAGACTCACCTAAATTATTTCGGCTACTTTAAATAATCACCAACTAACCCTTACCACAACAAACTAAACCCAATCACTTTTAAGTTACAAAAAAATGCTACTAACCATAGCAAACTATGCCAAACTTACCTAAATTACTTCGGCTATCAAAAATCACCCCCAACTACACTTTACAGCAACAAACTAAGCCCAATCACTTTAAAATTACAAAAAAATGCTAAAAATCATAACAAACTATACCAGAATCAATTAAATTACTTCGGCTACCGTAAATCACCCCCAACTATCCCTTACCACAACAAACCAAACCATATCATCTTAAAATTACAAAAAAAGGTGTACAAATCATAACAAACTATGCCAGACTCACCTAAATTACTTCGGCTACTCTAAATCATCACCAACTAACCCTTACCACAACAAACTAAACCCAATCACTTTTAAGTTACAAAAAAATTCCAGTAACCATAGCAAACTATGCCAAACTCACCTAAATTACTTCGGCTACCATAAATCATCACCAACTAACCCTTACCACAACAAACTAAACCCAATCACTTTTAAATTTAAATAAAATGCTACTAACCATAGCAGACTATGCCAAACTCACCTAAATTACTTCGGCTATCAAAAATCACCCCCATCTACACTTTACAGCAACAAACTAAGCCCAATCACTTTAAAATTACAAAAAATGCTAAAAATCATAACAAAGTATACCGGAATCACCTAAATTACTTCGGCTACCGTAAATCACCCCCAACTATCCCTTACCACAACAAACCAAACCATATCATCTTTAGATTACAAAAAAAGGTATACAAATCATAACAAACTATGCCAGACTCACCTAAATTACTTCGGCTACTCTAAATCATCACCAACTAACCCTTACCACAACAAACTAAACCCAATCACTTTTAAATTACAAAAAAATGCTAGTAACCATAGCAAACTATGCCAAACTCACCTAAATTACTTCGGCTACCATAAATCATCACCAACTAACCCTTACCACAACAAACTAAACCCAGTCAGTTTTAAATTACAAAAAAATGCTACTAACCATAGCAAACTATGCCAAACTCACCTAAATTACTTCGGCTATCAAAAATCACTCCCATCTACACTTTACAGCAACAAACTAAGCCCAATCACTTTAAAATTACAAAAAAATGCTAAAAATCATAACAAACTATACCGGAATCACCTAAATTACTTCGGCTACCGTAAATCACCCCCAACTATCCCTTACCACAACAAACCAAACCATATCATCTTAAAATTACAAAAAAAGGTGTACAAATCATAACAAACTATGCCAGACTCACCTAAATTACTTCGGCTGCTCTAAATCATCACCAACTAACTCTTACCACAACAAACTAAACCCAATCACTTTTAAATTACAAAAAATGCTACTAACCATAGCAAACTATGCCAGACTCACCTAAATTACTTCGGCTACTCTAAATCATCACCAACTAACCCTTACCACAACAAACTAAACCCAATCACTTTTAAATTACAAAAAAATTTTACTAACCATAGCAAACTATGCCAAACTTACCTAAATTACTTTAGCTATCAAAAATCACCCCCAACTACACTTTACAGCAACAAACTAAGCCCAATCACTTTAAAATTACAAAAAAATGCTAAAAATCATAACAAACTATACCAGAATCACCTAAATTACTTCGGCTACCGTAAATCACCCCCAACTATCCCTTACCACAACAAACCAAACCATATCAGCTTAAAATTACAAAAAAAGGTGTACAAATCATAAGAAACTATGCCAGACTCACCTAAATTACTTCGGCTACTCTAAATAATCACAAACTAACCCTTACCACAACAAACTAAACCCAATCACTTTTAAATTACAAAAAAATGCTAGTAACCATAGCAAACTATGCCAAACTCACCTAAATTACTTCGGCTACCATAAATCATCACCAACTAACCCTTACCACAACAAACTAAACCCAATCACTTTTAAATTACAAAAAAATGCTACTAACCATAGCAAACTATGCCAAAATTACCGAAATTACTTCGGCTATCAAAAATCACCCCCAACTACACTTTACAACAACAAACTAAGCCCAATCACTTTAAAATTACAAAAAAATGCTAAAAATCATAACAAACTATACCAGAATCACCTAAATTACTTCGGCTACCGTAAATCACCCCCAACTATCCCTTACCACAACTAACCAAACCATATCATCTTAAAATTACAAAAAAAGGTGTACAAATCATAACAAACTATGCCAGACTCACCTAAATTACTTCGGCTACTCTAAATCATCACCAACTAACCCTTACCACAACAAACTAAACCCAATAACTTTTAAATTACAAAAAAATGCTAGTAACCATAGCAAACTATGCCAAACTCACCTAAATTACTTCGGCTACCATAAATCATCACCAACTAACCCTTACCACAACAAACTAAACCCAATCACTTTTAAATTACAAAAAATTGTAATAACCATAGCAAACTATGTCAAACTCACCTAAATTACTTCGGCTACTCTAAATCATCACCAGCTTACCCTTACCACAACAAACTAAACCCAATCACTTTTAAATTACAAAAAAATGCTACTAACCTTAGCAAACTATGCCAAATTCACATAAATTACTTCGGCTATCAAAAATCACCGCCAACTACACTTTACAGCAACAAACTAAGACCAATCACTTTAAAATTACAAAAAAATGCTAAAAATCATAACAAACTATACCAGAATCACCTAAATTACTTCGGCTACCGTAAATCACCCCCAACTATCCCTTACCACAACAAAGCAAACCATATCATCTTAAAATTACAAAAAAAGGTGTACAAATCATAACAAACTATGCCAAACTCACCTAAATTACTTCGGCTATCAAAAATCACCCCCAACTACACTTTACAGCAACAAACTAAGCCCAATCACTTTAAAATTACAAAAAAATGCTAAAAATCATAACAAACTATACCAGAATCACCTAAATTACTTCGGCTACCGTAAATCACCCCCAACTATCCCTTACCACAACTAACCAAACCATATCATCTTAAAATTACTAAAAAAGGTGTACAAATCTTAACAAACTATGCCAGACTCACCTAAATTACTTCGGCTACTCTAAATCATCACCAACTAACCCTTACCACAACAAACTAAACCCAATCACTTTTAAATTCCAAAAAAATGCTAGTAACCATAGCAAACTATGCCAAACTCACCTAAATTACTTCGGCTACCATAAATCATCACCAACTAACCCTTACCACAACAAACTAAACCCAATCACTTTTAAATTACAAAAAAATGCTAGTAACCATAGCAAACTATGTCAAACTCACCTAAATTACTTCGGCTATTCTAAATCATCACCAACTAACCCTTACCACAACAAACTAAACCCAATCACTTTTAAATTACAAAAAAATGCTACTAACCTTAGCAAACTATGCCAAATTCACCTAAATTACTTCGGCTATCAAAAATCACCCCCAACTACACTTTACAGCAACAAACTAAGCCCAATCACTTTAAATTTACAAAAAAATGCTAAAAATCATAACAAACTATACCAGAATTACCAAAATTACTTCGGCTACCGTAAATCACCCCCAACTATCCCTTACCACAACAAAGCAAACCATATCATCTTAAAATTACAAAAAAAGGTGTACAAATCATAACAAACTATGCCAGACTCACCTAAATTACTTCGGCTACTCTAAATCATCACCAACTAACCCTTACCACAACAAACTAAACCCAATCACTTTTAAATTACAAAAAAATGCTAGTAACCATAGCAAACTATGCCAAACTCACCTAAATTACTTCGGCTACCATAAATCATCACCAACTAACCCTTACCACAACAAACTAAACCCAATCACTTTTAAATTACAAAAAAATGCTAGTAACCATAGCAAACTATGTCAAACTCACCTAAATTACTTCGGCTACCCTAAATCATCACCAACTAACCCTTACCACAACAAACTAAACCCAATCACTTTTAAATTACAAAAAAATGCTACTAACCATAGCAAACTATGCCAAACTCACCTAAATTACTTCGGATATCAAAAATCACCCCCAACTACACTTTACAGCAACAAACTAAACCCAATCACTTTAAAATTACAAAAAAATGCTAAAAATCATAACAAACTATACCAGAATCACCTATATTACTTCGGCTACCGTAAATCACCCCCAAATATCCCTTACCACAACAAACCAAACCATATCACCTACAAATTACAAAAAAAGGTGTACAAATCACAACAAACTATGCCAGACTCACCTAAATTACTTCGGCTACTCTAAATCATCACCAACTAACCCTTACCACAACAAACTAAACCCAATCACTTTTAAATTACAAAAAAATGCTAGTATCCATAGCAAACAACAAACTAAACCCAATCACTTTTAAATTAAAAAAAAATGCTACTAACCATAGCAGACTATGCCAAACTCACCTAAATTACTTCGGCTATCAAAAATCACCAGCAACTACACTTTACAGCAACAAACTAAGCCCAATCACTTTAAAATTACAAAAAAATGCTAAAAATCATAACAAACTATACCAGAATCACCTAAATTACTTCGGCTACCGTAAATCACCCCCAACTATTCCTTACCACAACAAACCAAACCATATCATCTTAAAATTACTAAAAAAAGTGTACAAATCATAACAAACTATGCCAGACTCACCTAAATTACTTCGGCTACTCTAAATAATCACAAACTAACCCTTACCACAACAAACTAAACCCAATCACTTTTAAATTACAAAAAAATGCTAGTAACCATAGCAAACTATGCCAAACTCACCTAAATTACTTCGGCTACCATAAATCATCACCAACTAACCCTTACCACAACAAACTAAACCCAATCACTTTTAAATTACAAAAAATTGCTACTAACCATTGCAAACTATGCCAAACTTACCTAAATTACTTCGGCTATCAAAAATCACCCCCAACTACACTTTACAGCAACAAACTAAGCCCAATCACTTTAAAATTACAAAAAAATGCTAAAAATCATAACAAACTATACCAGAATCACCTAAATTATTTCAGCTACCGTAAATCACCCCCAACTATCCCTTACCACAACTAACCAAACCATATCATCTTAAAATTACAAAAAAAGGTGTACAAATCATAACAAACTATGCCAGACTCACCTAAATTACTTTGGCTACTCTAAATCATCACCAACTAACCCTTACCACAACAAACTAAACCCAATCACTTTTAAATTACAAAAAAATGCTACTAACCTTAGCAAACTATGCCAAACTCACCTAAATTACTTCGGATATCAAAAATCACCCCCAACTACACTTTACAGCAACAAACTAAACCCAATCACTTTAAAATTACAAAAAAATGCTGAAAATCATAACAAACTATACCAGAATCACCTATATTACTTCGGCTACCGTAAATCACCCCCAAATATCCCTTACCATAACAAACCAAACCATATCACCTACAAATTACAAAAAAAGGTGTACAAATCACAACAAACTATGCCAGACTCACCTAAATTACTTCGGCTACTCTAAATCATCACCAACTAACCCTTACCAAAACAAACTAAACCCAATCACTTTTAAATTACAAAAAAATGCTAGTAACCATAGCAAACTATGCCAATCTCACCTAAATTACTTCGGCTACCATAAATCATCACCAACTAACCCTTACCACTACAAACTAAACCCAATCACTTTTAAATTACAAAAAAATGCTACTAACCATAGCAAACTATTCCAAACTCACCTAAATTACTTCGGCTATCAAAAATCGCACCCAACTATACTTTACAGCAACAAACTAAGCCCAATCACTTTAAAATTACAAAAAAATGCTAAAAATCATAACAAACTATACCAGAATCACCTAAATTACTTCGGCTACCGTAAATCACCCCCAACTATCCCTTACCACAACAAACCAAACCATATCATCTTATAATTACAAAAAATTGTAATAACCATAGCAAACTATGTCAAACTCACCTAAATTACTTCGGCTACTCTAAATCATCACCAACTAACCCTTACCACAACAAACTAAACCCAATCACTTTTAAATTACAAAAAAATGCTACTAACCTTAGCAAACTATGCCAAATTCACATAAATTACTTCGGCTATCAAAAATCACCGCCAACTACACTTTACAGCAACAAACTAAGCCCAATCACTTTAAAATTACAAAAAAATGCTAAAAATCATAACAAACTATACCAGAATCACCTAAATTACTTCGGCTACCGTAAATCACCCCCAACTATCCCTTACCACAACAAAGCAAACCATATCATCTTAAAATTACAAAAAAAGGTGTACAAATCATAACAAACTATGCCAAACTCACCTAAATTACTTTGGCTATCAAAAATCACCCCCAACTACACTTTACAGCAACAAACTAAGCCCAATCACTTTAAAATTACAAAAAAATGCTAAAAATCATAACAAACTATACCAGAATCACCTAAATTACTTCGGCTACCGTAAATCACCCCCAACTATCCCTTACCACAACAAAGCAAACCATATCATCTTAAAATTACAAAAAAAGGTGTACAAATTATAACAAACTATGCCAGACTTACCTAAATCACTTCGGCTACTCTAAATAATCACAAACTAACCCTTACCACAACAAACTATACCCAATCACTTTTAAATTACAAAAAATGCTAGTAACCATAGCAAACTATGCCAAACTCACCTAAATTACTTCGGCTACCATAAATCATCACCAACTAACCCTTACCACAACAAACTAAACCCAATCACTTTTAAATTACAAAAAAATGCTACTAACCATAGCAAACTATGCCAAACTTACCTAAATTACTTCGGCTATCAAAAATCACCCCCAACTACACTTTACAGCAACAAACTAAGCCCAATCACTTTAAAATTACAAAAAAATGCTAAAAATCATAACAAACTATACCAGAATCACCTAAATTACGTCGGCTACCGTAAATCACCCCCAACTATCCCTTACCACAACTAACCAAACCATATCATCTTAAAATTACAAAAAAAGGTGTACAAATCATAACAAACTATGCCAGACTCACCTAAATTACTTCGGCTACTCTAAATCATCACCAACTAACCCTTACCACAACAAACTAAACCCAATCACTTTTAAATTACAAAAAAATGCTAGTAACCATAGCAAACTATGCCAAACTCACCTAAATTACTTCGGCTACCATAAATCATCACCAACTAACCCTTACCACAACAAACTAAACCCAATCACTTTTAAATTACAAAAAAATGCTAGTAACCATAGCAAACTATGTCAAACTCACCTAAATTACTTCGGCTACCCTAAATCATCACCAACTAACCCTTACCACAACAAACTAAACCCAATCAGTTTTAAATTACATAAAAATGCTACTAACCATAGCAAACTATGCCAAACTCACCAAAATTACTTCGGCTATCAAAAATCACCACCAACTACACTTTACAGCAACAAACTAAGCCCAATCACTTTAAAATTACAAAAAAATGCTAAAAATCATAACAAACTATATCAGAATCACCTAAGTTACTTCGGCTACCGTAAATCACCCCAACTATCCTTTACCACAACAAACCAAACCATATCATCTTAAAATTACAAAAAAGGTGTACAAATCATAACAAACTATGCCAGACTCACCTAAAATACTTCGGCTACTCTAAATCATCACCAACTAAACCTTACCACAACAAACTAAACCCAATCACTTTTAAATTACAAAAAATTGCTAGTAACCAATGCAAACTATGCCAAACTCACCTAAATTACTTCGGCTATCAAAAATCACCCCCAACTACACTTTACAGCAACAAACTAAGCCCAATCACTTTAAAATTACAAAAAAATGCTAAAAATCATAACAAACTATATCAGAATCACCTAAATTACTTCGGCTACCGTAAATCACCCCAACTATCCCTTACCACAACAAACCAAACCATATCATCTTAAAATTACAAAAAAGGTGTACAAATCATAACAAACTATGCCAGACTCACCTAAATTACTTCGGCTACTCTAAATCATCACCAACTAACCCTTACCACAACAAACTAAACCCAATCAGTTTTAAATTACAAAAAAATGCTAGTAACCATAGCAAACTATGCCAAACTCACCTAAATTACTTCGGCTACCATAAATCATCACCAACTAACCCTTACCACAACAAACTAAACCCAATCAATTTTAAATTACAAAAAAATGCTACTAACCATAGCAAACTATGCCAAACTCACCTAAATTACTTCGGCTATCAAAAATCACCCCCAACTACACTTTACAGCAACAAACTAAGCCCAATCACTTTAAAATTACAAAAAAATGCTAAAAATCATAACAAACTATACCAGAATCACGTAAATTACTTCGGCTATCGTAAATCACCCCCAACTATCCCTTACCACAACAAACCAAACCATATCATCTTAAAATTACAAAAAAAGGTGTACAAATCATAACAAACTATGCCAGACTCACCTAAATTACTTCGGCTACTCTAAATCATCACCAACTAACCCTTACCACAACAAACTAAACCCAATCACTTTTAAATTACAAAAAATTGCTAGTAACCATAGCAAACTATGCCAAACTCACCTAAATTACTTCGGCTACCATAAATCATCACCAACTAACCCTTACCACAACAAACTAAACCCAATCACTTTTAAATTACAAAAAAATGCTAAAAATCATAACAAACTATACCAGAATCACCTAAATTACTTCGGCTACCGTAAATCACCCCCAACTATCCCTTATTACAACAAACCAAACCATATCATCTTAAAATTACAAAAAAAGGTGTACAAATCATAACAAACTATGCCACACTCTCCAAATTTACTTCGGCTACTCTAAATCATCACCAACAAACCCTTACCACAACAAGCTAAACCCAATCACTTTTAAATTACAAAAAAATGCTAGTAACCATAGCAAACTAGGCCAAACTCACCTAGATTACTTCGGCTACCATAAATCATCACCAACTAACTCTTACCACAACAAACTAAACCCAATCACTTTTAAATTACAAAAAATTGCTAGTAACCATAGCAAAATATGCCAAACTCACCTAAATTACTTCGGCTATCAAAAATCACCCCCAACTACACTTTACAGCAACAAACTAAGCCCAATCACTTTAAAATTACAAAAAAATGCTAAAAGTCATAACAAACTATACCAGAATCACCTAAATTACTTCGGCTACCGTAAATCACCCCCAACTATCCCTTATTACAACAAACCAAACCATATCATCTTAAAATTACAAAAAAAGGTGTACAAATCATAACAAACTATGCCACACTCTCCAAATTTACTTCGGCTACTCTAAATCATCACCAACAAACCCTTACCACAACAAGCTAAACCCAATCACTTTTAAATTACAAAAAAATGCTATTAACCATAGCAAACTATGCCAAACTCACCTAAATGACTTCGGCTATCAAAAATTACCCCCAACTACACTTTACAACAACAAACTAAGCCCAATCACTTTAAAATTACAAAAAAATGCTAAAAATCATAACAAACTATACCAGAATCACCTAAATTACTTCGGCTACCGAAATCACCCCCAACAATCCTTTACCACAACAAACCAAACTATATCATCTTAAAATTACAAAAAAAGGTGTACAAATCATAACAAACTATGCCAGACTCACCTAAATTACTTCGGCTGCTCTAAATCATCACCAACTAATCCTTACCACAACAAACTAAACCCAATCACTTTTAAATTACAAAAAAATGCTAGTAACCATAGCAAACTATGCCAAACTCACCTAAATTACTTCGGCTACCATAAATCATCACCAACTAACCCTTACCACAACAAACTAAACCCAATCACTTTTAAATTACATAAAAATGCTACTAACCATAGCAAACGATGCCAAACTCACCTAAATTACTTCGGCTATCAAAAATCACCCCCAACTACACTTTACAGCAACAAACTAAGCCCAATCACTTTAAAATTACAAAAAAATGCTAAAAATCATAACAAACTATACCAGAATCACCTAAATTACTTCGGCTACCGTAAATCACCCCCAACTATCCCTTATTACAACAAACCAAACCATATCATCTTAAAATTACAACAAAAGGTGTACAAATCATAACAAACTATGCCAGACTCACCTAAATTACTTCGGCTACTCTAAATCATCACCAATTAACCCTTACCACAACAAACTAAACCCAACCACTTCTAAATTACAAGAAAATGCTACTAACCATAGCAAACTATGCCAAACTCACCTAAATAACTTTGGCTATCAAAAATCACCCCCAACTACATTTTACAGCAACAAACTAAGCCCAATCACTTTAAAATTACAAAAAAATGCTAAAAATCATAACAAACTATACCAGAATCACCTAAATTACTTCGGCTACCGTATATCACCCCCAACTATCCCTTACCACAACAAACCAAACCATATCGTCTTAAAATTACAAAAGAAGGTGTACAAATTATAACAAACTATGCCAGACTCACTTAAATTACTTCGGCTACTCTAAATCAAAACCAACTAACCCTTACCACAACAAACTAAACCCAATCACTTTTAAATTACAAAAAAATGCTAGTAACCATAGCAAACTATGCCAAACTCACCTAAATTACTTCGGCTAACATAAATCATCACCAACTAACCCTTACCACAACAAACTAAACCCAATCACTTTTAAATTACAAAAAAATGCTACTAACCATAGCAAACTATGCCAAACTCACCTAAATTACTTCGGCTACCTTAAATCATCACCAACTAACCCTTACCACAACAAACTAAACCCAATCACTTTTAAATTAAAAAAAAATGCTAGTAACCATAGCAAACTATGCCAAACTCACCTAAATTACTTCGGCTACCATAAATCATCACCAACTAACCCTTACCACAACAAACTAAACCCAATCAATTTTAAAATACAAGAAAATGCTACTAACCATAGCAAACTATGCCAAACTCACCTAAATTACTTCGGCTACCATAAATCATCACCAACTAACCCTTTCCACAACAAACTAAACCCAATCACTTTTAAATTACAAAAAAATGCTACTAACCATAGCAAACTATGCCAAACTCACCTAAATTAATTCGGCTATCAAAAATCACCCCCAACTACACTTTACAGCAACAAACTAAGCCCAATCACTTTAAAATTACAAAAAAATGCTAAAAATCATAACAAACTATACCAGAATCACCTAAATTACTACGGCTACCGTAAATCACCCCCAACTATCCTTTACCACAACAAACCAAACCATATCATCTTAAAATTACAAAAAAAGATGTACAAATCATAACAAACTATGCCAGACTCACCTAAATTACTTCGGCTACTCTAAATCATCACCAACTAACCCTTACCACAACAAACTAAACCCAATCACTTTTAAATTACAAAAAAATGCTAGTAACCACAGCAAACTATGCCAAACTCACCTAAATTACTTCGGCTACCATAAATCATCACCAACTATCCCTTACCACAACAAACTTAACCCAATCACTTTTAAATTACAAAAAAATGCTAGTAACCACAGCAAACTATGCCAAACTCACCTAAATTACTTCGGCTACCATAAATCATCACCAATTAACCCTTACCACAACAAACTAAACCCAACCACTTCTAAATTACAAGAAAATGCTACTAACCATAGCAAACTATGCCAAACTCACCTAAATTACTTCGGCTACCTTAAATCATCACCAACTAACCCTTACCACAACAAACTAAACCCAATCACTTTTAAATTAAAAAAAAATGCCAGTAACCACAGCAAACTATGCCAAACTCACCTAAATTACTTCGGCTACCATAAATCATCACCAATTAACCCTTACCACAACAAACTAAACCCAACCACTTCTAAATTACAAGAAAATGCTACTAACCATAGCAAACTATGCCAAACTCACCTAAATAACTTTGGCTATCAAAAATCACCCCCAACTACATTTTACAGCAACAAACTAAGCCCAATCACTTTAAAATTACAAAAAAATGCTAAAAATCATAACAAACTATACCAGAATCACCTAAATTACTTCGGCTATCGTAAATCATCACCAACTATCCCTTACCACAACAAACTAAACCCAATCACTTTTAAATTACAAAAAAATGCTAGTAACCATAGCAAACTATGCCAAACTCACCTAAATTACTTCGGCTATCAAAACTCACCCCCAACTACACTTAACAGCAACAAACCACCTAAATTACTTCGGCTACCGTAAATCACCCCCAACTATCCCTTACCATAACAAACCAAACCATATCATCTTAAAATTACAAAAAAAGTTGTACAAATCATAACAAACTATGCGAGACTCACCTAAATTACTTCGGCTACTCTAAATCATCACCAACTAACCCTTACCACAACAAACTAAACCCAATCACTTTTAAATTACAAAAAAATGCTAGTAACTATAGCAAACTATGCCAAACTCACCTAAATTACTTCGGCTATCAAAAATCACCCCCAACTACACTTAACAGCAACAAACCAAACCCAATCACTTTAAAATTACAAAAAAATGCTAAAAATCATAACAAACTATACCAGAATCACCTAAATTACTTCGGCTATCGTAAATCATCACCAACTATCCCTTACCACAACAAACCAAACCATATCATCTTAAAATTACAAAAAAAGGTGTACAAATCATAACATACTATGCGAGACTCACCTAAATTACTTCGGCTACTCTAAATCATCACCAACTATCCCTTACCACAACAAATTATACCCAATCACTTTTAAATTACAAAAAAATGCTAGTAACTATAGCAAACTATGCCAAACTCACCTAAATTACTTCGGCTACCATAAATCATCACCAACTAACCCTTACCACAACAAACTAAACCGAATCACTTTTAAATTACGAAAAAATGCTACTAACCATAGAAAACTATGCCAAACTCACCTAAATTACTTCGGCTATCAAAAATCACACCCAACTTTACTTTACAGCAACAAACTAAGCCCAATCACTTTAAAATTACAAAAAAATGCTAAAAATTATAACAAAATATTCCAGAATCACCTAAATTACTTCGGCTATCGTAAATCACCCCCAACTATCCCTTACCACAACAAACCAAACCATATCATCTTAAAATTACAAAAAAAGGTGTACAAATCATAACAAACTATGCCAGACTCACCTAAATTACTTCGGCTACTCTAAATCATCACCAACTAACCCTTACCACAACAAACTAAACCCAATCATTTTTAAATTACAAAAAAATGCTACTAACCATAGCAAACTATGCCAAACTCACCTAAATTACTTCGGCTACCATAAATCATTACCAACTAACCCTTACCACAACAAACTAAACCCAATCACTTTTAAATTACAAAAAAATGCTACTAACCATAGCAAACTATGCCAAACTCACCTAAATTACTTCGGCTATCAAAAATCACACCCAATTACACTTTACAGCAACAAACTAAGCCCAATCACTTCAAAATTACAAAAAAATGCTAAAAATCATAACAAACTATACCAGAATCACCTAAATTACTTCGGCTACCGTAAATCACCCCCAACTATCCCTTACCACAACAAACCAAACCATATCATCTTAAAATTAGAAAAAAAGGTGTACAAATCATAACAAACTATGCCAGACTCACCTAAATTACTTCGGCTACTCTAAATCATTACCAACTAACCCTTACCACAACAAACTAAACCCAATCACTTTTAAATTACAAAAAAATGCTAGTAACCATAGCAAACTATGCCAAACTCACCTAAATTACTTCGGCTATCATAAATCATCACCAACTAACCCTTACCACAACAAACTAAACCGAATCACTTTTAAATTACGAAAAAATGCTACTAACCATAGAAAACTATGCCAAACTCACCTAAATTACTTCGGCTATCAAAAATCACACCCAACTTTACTTTACAGCAACAAACTAAGCCCAATCACTTTAAAATTACAAAAAAATGTTAAAAATTATAACAAAATATTCCAGAATCACCTAAATTACTTCGGCTATCGTAAATCACCCCCAACTATCCCTTACCACAACAAACCAAACCATATCATCTTAAAATTACAAAAAAAGTTGTACAAATCATAACAAACTATGCGAGACTCACCTAAATTACTTCGGCTACTCTAAATCATCACCAACTAACCCTTACCACAACAAACTAAACCCAATCACTTTTAAATTACAAAAAAATGCTACTAACCATAGCAAACTATGCCAAACTCACCTAAATTACTTCGGCTATAAAAAATCACCCCCAACTACACTTTACAGCAACAAACTAAGCCCAATCGCTTTAAAATTACAAAAAATGCTAAAAATCATAACAAACTATACCAGAATCACCTAAATTACTTCGGCTATAGTAAATCACCCCCAACTATCCCTTACCACAACAAACCAAACCATATCATCTTAAAATTACAAAAAAAGTTGTACAAATCATAACAAACTATGCGAGACTCACCTAAATTACTTCGGCTACTCTAAATCATCACCAACTAACCCTTACCACAACAAACTAAACCCAATCACTTTTAAATTACAAAAAAATGCTAGTAACCATAGCAAACTATGCCAAACTCACCTAAATTACTTCGGCTACCATAAATCATCACCAACTAACCCTTACCACAACAAACTAAACCGAATCAATTTTAAATTACGAAAAAATGCTACTAACCATAGCAAACTATGCCAAACTCACCTAAATTACTTCGGCTATCAAAAATCACACCCAACTTTACTTTACAGCAACAAACTAAGCCCAATCACTTTAAAATTACAAAAAAAATGTGTACAAATCATAACAAACTATGCCAGACTCACATAAATTACTTCCGCTACTCTAAATCATCACCAACTAACCCTTACCACAACAAACTAAACCCAATCACTTTTAAATTACAAAAAAATGCTAGTAACCATAGCAAACTATGCCAAACTCACCTAAATTACTTCGGTTACCATAAATCATCACCAACTAACCCTTACCACAACAAACTAAACCCAATCACTTTTAAATTACAAAAAAATGCTACTAACCTTAGCAAACCATGCCAAACTCACCTAAATTACTTCGGCTATCAAAAATCACCCCCAACTACACTTAACAGCAACAAACCAAGCCCAATCACTTTAAAATTACAAAAAAATGCTAAAAATCATAACAAACTATACCAGAATCACCTAAATTACTTCGGCTATAGTAAATCACCCCCAACTATCCCTTACCACAACAAACCAAACCATATCATCTTAAAATTACAAAAAAAGATGTACAAATCATAACAAACTATGCGAGACTCACCTAAATTACTTCGGCTACTCTAAATCATCACCAACTAACCCTTACCACAACAAACTAAACCCAATCACTTTTAAATTAAAAAAAAATGCTAGTAACCATAGCAAACTATGCCAAACTCACCTAAATTACTTCGGCTATCAAAAATCACCCCCAACTACACTTAACAGCAACAAACTATGCCCAATTACTTTAAAGTTACAAAAAAATGCTAAAAATCATAACAAACTATACCAGAATCACCTAAATTACTTCGGCTATCGTAAATCATCACCAACTATCCCTTACCACAACAAACTAAACCCAATCACTTTTAAATTACATAAAAATGCTAGTAACCATAGCAAACTATGCCAAACTCACCTAAATTACTTCGGCTATCAAAAATTACCCCCAACTACACTTTACAGCAACAAACCAAGCCCAATTACTTTAAAATTACAAAAAAATGCTAAAAATCATAACAAACTATACCAGAATCACCTAAATTACTTCGGCTATCGTAAATCACCCCCAACTATCCCTTACCACAACAAACCAAACCATATCATCTTAAAATTACAAAAAAAGTGTACAAATCATAACAAACTATGCGAGACTCACCTAAATTACTTCGGCTACTCTAAATCATCACCAACTAACCCTTACCACAACAAACTAAACCCAATAACTTTTAAATTACAAAAAAATGCTAGTAACCATAGCAAACTATGCCAAACTCACCTAAATTACTTCGGCTACCATAAATCATCACCAACTAACCCTTACCACAACAAACTAAACCCAATCACTTTTAAATTACAAAAAAATGCTACTAACCATAGCAAACTATGCCAAACTCACCTAAATTACTTCGGCTACCATAAATCATCACCAACTAACCCTTACCACAACAAACTAAACCCAATCACTTTTAAATTACAAAAAAATGCTACTAACCATAGCAAACTATGCCAAACTCACCTAAATTACTTCGGCTACCATAAATCATCACCAACTAACCCTTACCACAACAAACTAAACCCAATCACTTTTAAATTACAAAAAAATGCTACTAACCATAGCAACTATTCCAAACTCCCCTAAATTACTTCAGCTATCAAAAATCACCCCCAACTACACTTTACAGCAACAAACTAAGCCCAATCAATTTACAATTACAAAAAAATGCTAAAAATCATAACAAACTCTACCAGAATCACCTAAATTACTTCGGCTACCGTAAATCACCCCCAACTATTCCTTACCACAACAAACCAAACCATATCAGCTTAAAATTACAAAAAAATGTGTACAAATCATAACAAACTATGCCAGACTCACCTAAATTACTTCGGCTACTCTAAATCATCACCAACTAACCCTTACCACAACAAACTAAACCCAATCAGTTTTAAATAACAAAAAAATGCTAGTAACCATAGCAAACTATGCCAAACTCACCTAAATTACTTCGGCTACCATAAATCATCACCAACTAACCCTTACCAAAACAAACTAAACCCAATCACTTTTAAATTAAAAAAAAATGCTACTAACCATAGCTAACTATGCCAGACTCACCTAAATTACTTCGGCTACTCTAAATCATCACCAACTAACCCTTACCACAACAAACTAAACCCAATCACTTTTAAATTACAAAAAAATGCTACTAACCATAGCAAACTATGCCAAACTCACCTAAATTACTTCGGCTATAAAAAATCACCCCCAACTACACTTTACAGCAACAAACTAAGCCCAATCGCTTTAAAATTACAAAAAAATGCTAAAAATCATAACAAACTATACCAGAATCACCTAAATTACTTCGGCTACCGTAAATCACCCCCAACTATCCCTTACCACAACAAACCAAACCATATCATCTTATAATTACAAAAAAATGTGTACAAATCATAACAAACTATGCCAGACTCACCTAAATTACTTCGGCTACTCTAAATCATCACCAACTAACCCTTACCACAACAAACTAAACCCAATCACTTTTAAATTACAAAAAAATGCTAGTAACCATAGCAAACTATGCCAAACTCACCTAAATTACTTTGGCTACCATAAATCATCACCAACGAACCCTTACCATAACAAACTAAACCCAATCACTTTTAAATTACAAAAAAATGCTACTAACCATAGCAAACTATGCCAAAATCACCTAAATTACTTCGGCTATCAAAAATCACCCCCAACTACACTTTACAGCAACAAACTAAGCCCAATCGCTTTAAAATTACAAAAAAATGCTAAAAATCATAACAAACTATACCAGAATCACCTAAATTACTTCGGCTACCGTAAATCACCCCCAACTATCCCTTACCACAACAAACCAAACCATATCTATATATATAAAGCGAAGTGTCCTCACTGACACACTCATTCATTCACTCATTCATCTACACATCTACACACTGATTCATAATCAACCCACAGCCCAAACCGTGAGGGCTGGAGACTTGAAATTTTAGACACGGGTGTATCATGTGCCGAAACTGAACACTAAGAAGGGATTTTGCGAAATTCGGCCCGGTTCCTTTGTAATTCAATAAAAACCGGCTAAAATAAACAAAAAATGATCGGATCGCGGAGACCGTGTTTATGTTAGAAGCACGTATCTAGCCAAAACAACTTCGACGACGGGCGACCGGTTTACATTAAAAGCACTTATTTAACCTAAACAATTTCAACGTCGAGTTTCTGCTTTCGTGATCATACTTTTGCCGTACCTAGCGAGGCCGCAGATATTTCAATTATAATTTTGATTTCAATTATAATGTCGATCCGTGACTCAATTAAAAATTACCAAATCACTCCAAATTTAATCCGTCAACATTAAACATCCTCAAATATCTCTTACCACTGCAAACTTTACCAAATCAACCCCAAAAAATTCCCGAACTATGCCAAACTGACATAAACTAGATCCGTTATTTTAATTCATCCCTTACCACCCCTTAGCAACCCCAAGCAACTCCAATCACTTTAAAATAAAACAAAATGACACAAATCATGGCAGATTAAGTCCAACTCACACATATTATTTCGTCTACCAAAAATCACCCCCAACTACCCCTTACCACCCCAAAATAAGCCCAATCACTTTAAAATTACAAAAAATGTTACAAACCTTACCAAACTATGCCAAACTCATCTAAATTACTTTGGCTTCCATAAATCACCCCCAACTACCCCTTACCACCCCAAAATAAGCCCAATCACTTTAAAATTATCAAAAATGCTACAAACCATAGCAAACTATGCCTAACTCACCTAAATTACTTCGGCTAACATAAATCACCCCCAACAACCCCTTACTACCCCAAAATAAGCCCAATCACTTTAAAATTACAAAAAATGCTACAAACCATAGCAAACTATGCCAAACTCACTTAAATTACTTCGGCTATCATAAATCACCCCCAACTACCCCTTACCACCCCTAACTCATCCCAATCACTTTAAAATTACAAAAAATGCTACAAACCATAGCAAACTATGCCTAACTCACCCAAATTACTTCGGCTAACATAAATCACCCCCAACAACCCCTTACTACCCCAAAATAAGCCCAATCACTTTAAAATTACAAAAAATGCTACAAACCATAGCAAACTATGCCAAACTCACTTAAATTACTTCGGCTATCATAAATCACCCCCAACTACCCCTTACCGCCCCTAACTCATCCCAATCACTTTAAAATTACAAAAAATGCTACAAACCATAGCAAACTATGCCTAACTCACTTAAATTACTTCGGCTAACATAAATCACCCCCAACTACCCCTTACCACCCCTAACTCATCCCAATCACTTTAAAATTACAAAAAATGCTACAAACCATAGCAAACTATGCCTAACTCACCCAAATTACTTCGGCTAACATAAATCACCCCCAACAACCCCTTACTACCCCAAAATAAGCCCAATCACTTTAAAATTACAAAAAATGCTACAAACCATAGCAAACTATGCCAAACTCACCTAAATTACTTCGGCTACCATAAATCACCCCCAACTACCCCTTACCACCCCAAAATAAGCCCAATCACTTTAAAATTACAAAAAATGCTACAAACCATAGCAAACTATGCCAAACTCACCTAAATTACTTCGGCTAACATAAATCACCCCCAACAACCCCTTACTACCCCAAAATAAGCCCAATCACTTTAAAATTACAAAAAAAGCTACAAACCATAGCAAACTATGCCAAACTCACTTAAATTACTTCGGCTATCATAAATCACCCCCAACTACCCCTTACCACCCCAAACTCAGCCCAATCACTTTAAAATTACAAAAAATGTTACAAGCCATATCAAACTATGCCAAACTCATCTAAATTACTTTGGCTTCCATAAATCACCCCCAACTACCCCTTACCACCCCAAAATAGGCTCAATCACTTTAAAATTACAAAAAATTCTACATTCCATAGCAAACTATGCCAAACTCACTTAAATTACTTTGGCTTCTATAAATCACCCCCAACTACCTCTTACCACCCCAAAATAGGCTCAATCACTTTAAAATTACAAAAAAATTCTACAAACCGTAGCAAACTATGCCAAACTCCCCTAAATTACTTCGGCTACCATAAATCACAGCGAACTACCCCTTACAACCCCAAAATAAGCCCAATCACTTTAAAATTACAAAATATTTAACAAATCATAGCAAACTATGCCTAACTCACCTAAATTACTTCGGCTACCATAAATCACCCCCAACTACCCCTTACAACCCCAAAATTAGCCCAATCACTTTAAAATTACGAAAAATGCTACAAACCATGGCAAACTATCTCAAACTCACCTGAATTACTTCGGCTACCATAAATCACCCCCAACAACCCCTTACTACCCCAAAATAAGCCCAATCACTTTAAAATTACAAAAAATGCTACAAACCATAGCAAACTATGCCAAACTCACTTAAATTACTTCGGCTAACATAAATCACCCCCAACTACCCCTTACCACCCCTAACTCATCCCAATCACTTTAAAATTACAAAAAATGCTACAAACCATAGCAAACTATGCCTAACTCACCCAAATTACTTCGGCTAACATAAATCACCCCCAACAACCCCTTACTACCCCAAAATAAACCCAATCACTTTAAAATTACAAAAAATGCTACAAACCATAGCAAACTATGCCTAACTCACTTAAATTACTTCGGCTAACATAAATCACCCCCAACTACCCCTTACCACCCCTAACTCATCCCAATCACTTTAAAATTACAAAAAATGCTACAAACCATAGCAAACTATGCCTAACTCACCCAAATTACTTCGGCTAACATAAATCACCCCCAACAACCCCTTACTACCCCAAAATAAGCCCAATCACTTTAAAATTACAAAAAATGCTACAAACCATAGCAAACTATGCCAAACTCACTTAAATTACTTCGGCTATCATAAATCACCCCCAACTACCCCTTACCGCCCCTAACTCATCCCAATCACTTTAAAATTACAAAAAATGCTACAAACCATAGCAAACTATGCCTAACTCACTTAAATTACTTCGGCTAACATAAATCAACCCCAACTACCCCTTACCACCCCTAACTCATCCCAATCACTTTAAAATTACAAAAAATGCTACAAACCATAGCAAACTATGCCTAACTCACCCAAATTACTTCGGCTAACATAAATCACCCCCAACAACCCCTTACTACCCCAAAATAAGCCCAATCACTTTAAAATTACAAAAAATGCTACAAACCATAGCAAACTATGCCAAACTCACCTAAATTACTTCGGCTACCATAAATCACCCCCAACTACCCCTTACCACCCCAAAATAAGCCCAATCACTTTAAAATTACAAAAAATGCTACAAACCATAGCAAACTATGCCAAACTCACCTAAATTACTTCGGCTAACATAAATCACCCCCAACAACCCCTTACTACCCCAAAATAAGCCCAATCACTTTAAAATTACAAAAAAAGCTACAAACCATAGCAAACTATGCCAAACTCACTTAAATTACTTCGGCTATCATAAATCACCCCCAACTACCCCTTACCACCCCAAACTCAGCCCAATCACTTTAAAATTACAAAAAATGTTACAAGCCATATCAAACTATGCCAAACTCATCTAAATTACTTTGGCTTCCATAAATCACCCCCAACTACCCCTTACCACCCCAAAATAGGCTCAATCACTTTAAAATTACAAAAAAATTCTACATTCCATAGCAAACTATGCCAAACTCACTTAAATTACTTTGGCTTCTATAAATCACCCCCAACTACCTCTTACCACCCCAAAATAGGCTCAATCACTTTAAAATTACAAAAAAATTCTACAAACCGTAGCAAACTATGCCAAACTCCCCTAAATTACTTCGGCTACCATAAATCACAGCGAACTACCCCTTACAACCCCAAAATAAGCCCAATCACTTTAAAATTACAAAATATTTAACAAATCATAGCAAACTATGCCTAACTCACCTAAATTACTTCGGCTACCATAAATCACCCCCAACTACCCCTTACAACCCCAAAATTAGCCCAATCACTTTAAAATTACGAAAAATGCTACAAACCATGGCAAACTATCTCAAACTCACCTGAATTACTTCGGCTACCATAAATCACCCCCAACAACCCCTTACTACCCCAAAATAAGCCCAATCACTTTAAAATTACAAAAAATGCTACAAACCATAGCAAACTATGCCAAACTCACTTAAATTACTTCGGCTATCATAAATCACCCCCAACTACCCCTTACCACCCCTAACTCATCCCAATCACTTTAAAATTTCAAAAAATGCTACAAACCATAGCAAACTATGCCTAACTCACCTAAATTACTTCGGCTAACATAAATCACCCCCAACAACCCCTTACTACCCCAAAATAAGCCCAATCACTTTAAAATTACAAAAAAATGCTACAAACCATAGCAAACTATGCCTAACTCACCTAAATTACTTCGGCTATCATAAATCACCCCCAACTACCCCTTACCACCCCTAACTCATCCCAATCACTTTAAAATTACAAAAAATACTACAAACCATAGCAAACTATGCCAAACTCATTTAAATTACTTCGGCTATCATAAATCACTTCCAACTACGCCTTACCACCCCTAACTCATCCCAATCACTTTAAAATTACAAAAAATGCTACAAACCATAGCAAACTATGCCAAACTCACTTAAATTACTGCGGCTACCATAAATCACCCCGAACTACCCCTTACAACCCCAAAATAAACCCAATCACTTTAAAATTACAAAATATTCAACAAATCATAGCAAGCTATGCCTAACTCACCTAAATTACTTCGGCTACGATAAATCACCCCCAACTACCCCTTACCACCCCAAAATAAGCCCAATCACTTTAAAATTACAAAAAATGCAACAAACCATAGCAAACTATGCCAAACTCACTTAAATTACTTTGGCTTTTATAAATCACCCCCAACTACCCCTTACCAACCACAAACTAAAACCAATCACTTTAAAATTACAAAGAATGCTGCAAACCATAGCAAACTATGCCAAACTCACTTAAATTACTTCGGCTATTATAAATCACCCCCAACTACCCCTTACCACCCCAAACTCAGCCCAATCACTTTAAAATTACAAAAAATGTTACAAGTCATATCAAACTATGCCAAACTCATCTAAATTACTTTGGCTTCCATAAATCACCCCCAACTACCCCTTACCACCCCAAAATAGGCTCAATCACTTTAAAATTACAAAAAAATTCTACAAACCGTAGCAAACTATGCCAAACTCCCCTAAATTACTTCGGCTACCATAAATCACCCCGAACTACCCCTTACAACCCCAAAATAAACCCAATCACTTTAAAATTACAAAATATTCAACAAATCATAGCAAGCTATGCCTAACTCACCTAAATTACTTCGGCTACCATAAATCACCCCCAACTACCCCTTACCACCCCAAAATAAGCCCAATCACTTTAAAATTACAAAAAATGCAACAAACCATAGCAAACTATGCCAAACTCACTTAAATTACTTTGGCTTCTATAAATCACCCCCAACTACCCCTTACCACCCCAAAATAGGCTCAATCACTTTAAAATTACAAAAAAATTTTACAAACCCTAGCAAACTATGCCAAACTCCCCTAAATTACTTCGGCTACCATAAATTACCCCGAACTACCTCTTACAACCCCAAAATAAGCCCAATCACTTTAAAATTACAAAATATTCAACAAATCATAGCAAACTATGCCTAACTCACCTAAATTACTTCGGCTACCATAATTCACCCCCAACTACCCCTTACAACCCCAAAATTAGCCCAATCACTTTAAAATTACGAAAAGTGCTACAAACCATAGCAAACTATCTCAAACTCACCTGAATTACTTCGGCTACCATAAATCACCCCTAACTACCCCTTACCACCCCAAACTAAGCCCAATCGCTTTAAAATTACAAAAAATGCTACAAACCATAGCAAACTATGCCAAACTCACTTAAATTACTGCGGCTACCATAAATCACCCCCAACTACCCCTTACCAACCACAAACTAAACCCAATCACTTTAAAATTACAAAAAATTATACAAACCATAGCAAACTATGTCAAAGTCACCTAAATTACTTCGGCTACCATAAATCACCCACAACTACCCCTTACGACCCCAAAATTAGCCCAATCACTTTAAAATTACGAAAAATGCTACAAGCCATAGCAAACTATCTCAAACTCTCCTGAATTACTTCGGCTACCATAAACCACCCCCAACTACCCCTTACCGCCCCAAAATTAGCCTAATAACTTTAAAATTACAAAAATGCTACAAAACATAGGAAGTTATGCCAAACTCACTTAAATTTCTTCGGCTACCATAAATTAATAATCGTTTTCAATCAAAATCTTCTATTTGGTTGTGTTATTTATAAATGCCTTATCGTATTAAATCATAAAATATTAATAAATATCTGCACATAAAATATATTGTTCCGACTAATAGTCGTTATACTGAATATTAAATATGCTGATACCTATTTTGATTCTCTTCCACCTTCCAATAAATATTTGTTCCAGTTGAGATGCAAACATAAACGTATTTCTGAATTGCAACACGCGGACGGGGAAAGCCCTACCTTTTCAACATGCGTGCATTTGTATAAACAGCTCTATGGTTTTTAACGTTAAAGAGGTATAAAGGCGGTGTAAGCGCTAGAGTTTCGTAAAAATATCTGAAAAATTCGAAATTCTGCAATTGATTCAGAACTATCTTTGTGTTCGATAGTAAATTTATACTTGCAGTGGCACTGCCAACCCTGCCACTCCTGACGAGGCACCTGCTGACTACTCTCCTTTCAGGGAAACTTTATAAATCAACGTCAAAATAATTTAGGGCGCCTGAATGTGAAAATATCACTGTGTAATAAGTTCAGACTGACATGGAACACTTGAAATTTCGATATTTGTTTGTAATTCGTCACAGGTCCATGAAGGAATGCATGTTAATGTAAACAAGTGTTAGTTTGTTGGAGAGACCGAATAAGATTTTTAACATTCCTGTCAAAATATTTATTTACTTTAGAATGTTAATTTTTTAAGTTCATTTCGTGAAAATTATGACGGGCCATACGAGTACACCTGTGCGAGTATTATTTGGTACATACAAATTAATCTTTTTTGTTATCCAAATTGTTTACATACGCACTAGGCACGTGCACCTCATATAATTGTGAAAATTGCTGCTTCAGCGTCTGAAACGCTGGTACTCAACGTCGCCAAGGTCGAGGCGACGCATCGGTATTCGAAGTTCTATCGCTATTAAATAAATTATTTTATTCCCGATATTCCCGATTTGTTCTTGCCGTTAACCAAAACTCTCCCCAATCGATTTTCGAAAAATTTCCAGCGTCGGACCGGACGTCACTTATTATCGTACGCTAATTTTTACGTTCAGTTA
The DNA here is from genome assembly GCA_964023215.1 of Eledona agricola. Taxonomy (NCBI): domain Eukaryota; kingdom Metazoa; phylum Arthropoda; class Insecta; order Coleoptera; family Tenebrionidae; genus Eledona; species Eledona agricola. Next base: position 26,156,773 of record OZ026856.1, on the reverse strand, counting down.
ATCATAGTGGTGTATTTGTTCTTCACCAAACCTGCTCCGGCCAAAATCCGAAATTTTCACTGACATCATACGCTTAAGTATTGTGTGCTTATACACGATTTACACTATTTATTTTACGTACATTGCGTTCATTATGGTTCTGCATTATTTATAACTAAGATGGAGCAGTTTGAAAATCTAATAGTAAGCGGAGAACAAATACCACCATGTATAATTCCCGTGAAAAGTGATGGAAATAGTCTTTCTTACTATCTTTCCTATTGCATTTTTAATACTGGATATAGAGCTCAAGAGCGAAGAATAACTTCGACTTTTTTTATACATAATTCCTAAATACTTCGTTTTTATGGTGTAAAATTTTGTATTGTGTGGTCTTTAACGTTGTCAGAGAACTAAATGGGAATAATTTGGAATAATTTAGCTTCTATGTCAACGCTCCTTCTCTTGAAACTTTGGAAAACAACGACAAGATTCTTTAGGGCGCCTGGATTTGAAAATATAACTCTGTATAATAAGTTTAGACTGACTAGAGTGAAAAGAAAGGAGCTTGCACCCAGAAACGAAATTAAATGGAACACTTGAAGTTGCAATATTTGTTTGTAATTCGTCAGAAGTCCATGAGGGAATGCGTGTTAATGTAAACAAATGTGAGTTTATTGGAGAGGCCGAATAAGATTTTTACATTATTGATGCAGCTGGAGCCTGCCACGTCAAGGGCAAGGTCACAAACGTGAAAAGGCGATGCTCGATTTAGTTTGATTGAGTATCTATGCAGAAATTCGCACATACCAAGCGTTGGATAAGCCTTTCTTATCGTTTCTTAGAATTCGAGAATTGCTGGTTCAGCGTGTGGAGCAGTACTCGATCGCGGTGTTTAATTTTAACACAACTACAATTGGGAAAATTGCTGCTCCAGCGTCGGAAACTGTTCGCAAAGTCGCCAAATTCGATGAGGCGACGCATCAGTGTTCGAAGGTCTACCGCTATCAAATAAAGTATTTTAATTTAACATTTGATCCTCGCGTTATAGTAGAGTCCACGGGCCTATAAAAGTCGTCTAGAAATGATTTTCGTTTGCACTTTGAGGTTAAAAGCTGAAACCAATTTTAGATGATACTCTACCCTTATAACTATCGAAATTCACAAGTCGTCAAGAGGTAGTCCTGTACGGGGTGGCTGTGGGGGATGAAATGTGAAAAAGTGCAAAAAATTTTTTTTGCATAATATGAATCTCCACAATCCGACGTTCGTCTTAACTGAAGCTCAGTTATGTAAGGTACTTAAAAAAATTTTTTTTTGATAATTTAAAAGTGCGGAAAGCACGGAATTAAATAGGAAATCCCAACGCTTGTCTAAGCCTACTGAACTAAACCTTAATGTTTCGACACATTGCCGCTTTACACCGCTATACATACTTTATCCGCAGTCTGATCACAAAATACCCTTAGATAACGTTTTAGAGCGTAATCTCAGCAAGCTCATGCACTTGTTGGTTTTTTCATTTCGAACATCTTTGATTTTATTCTAATTTTTGTGTGAACGCATTCATAGGGTTGGGTAAGGTCGACTATCGCGTTGCGTTCCTTAGCCTCGTAAGCCTGTTAGGTCGAATATCGCTAATTCCTCTTTTGTGCGTATATTAAATGTATAATTATTAATAGTAATATTATTGTATACTAGCTGAATGTACCCGGCGTTGCCCGGGCGTACATATAAACTCATATGGGGATGAAAGTAAAAGTGCTAATATCGCTATTAAAAAATAGGGGTTGGTGGGAGAAGGGTGAAAATTTAGGGTTAGAAGTATTTTTTTAAAGGTACATTGAAAAATAAAATAAAAAATTTTTGTCCAAAAAAATTAATAAAAAAAATTCTGGGGAAGGCCACCCTTATCACCTAGGGGTATAAAAATAGCCTACAACCTGTTCTCAGACCTACCAAATAAACAAAAAAAATTTCATAAAAATCGGTCATGCCTTTTCGGAGGAGTTCGGTAACAAACACTGTGACAGGTGTTAGAAATACTGTTTTTAGGTTGTTATTCATATAATGCTTAAATATAGTCGTATAATGTGAAAAATTAAAGTTTAGATTTAAATTAAGACGATTAATCAGATTCAATGTCCGATATTTCTTCTATTTGCTTAGCTTTTTCGAAAGCTTATATTATGTTGAATACTTTTGGTGCGCGAATTGAGGCAAGCTCCACCAAGTTCTAAAAATCTTCTGTAAACTGTTGTGGTCTCGTGCCCTTTACCCTTCTGGAAACATTTCTTCAACTCAGCTGTCAGCTGATTAAGATAAGTTTGCTTAATAATATTGGTTGGTTAGTGCATATTTCAAACTAATATTTAAAAAGTGATTTTCTGTAAGGATAGACAACGGATGATTTGGAATTATTGCATATTGCAATGTAAGTTGGTCGTGGCCGTTTCATATCATATTTATAAGATATATTTTATTATTCGCCATGTAGATAGGATTACTCCCTCGAAAATGAATATAAGCTTGCTGAGTAGTACTAGTTCTGAAAGTGATTTAGAATCAATAATCAAGCTGACCGGTCAAAAGAATATACGGGGTACAAGATGTATTGTTTGTCAAGAGGGAAAAAAACTTATGTAAACCCACGGAAACCATAAAAAAAAATTCATTGCAAGCGTAAAAATTATATTTGAAGCCAGCAACGGAAAAGGCGGAAGTTCGAATATTCACAGGATTTGTGACAAACTGAACGACATTCAACAGGACCTCAACATTCATTGGCACAAAAAGTGTTATATGTGGTTGCATTACTTGCTTCAAAAATATCGCTGGTTACAAAAAAAAATTTGAAAAATCGTTTTTCTGTGAAGCTAGTGCAAATGAAGAAATTCCGTCTGACGTCCATAGGTACTTTGCGTTTGGTGGACATATTTGATGTTAATTCATGTTTTTTTTTTTCAAAAAAAGTCACAAAAAAACTGTGTCAAGTAATGACTACCAACACAGAGCAAAAAATTAAAAACATTGCTTGAAAACATCCTGGTATTTTTCAAAAATCGGTAAGAATGATTTTATTGCAATGGAAGTCAAATACCACACCAATTGGCTGACATGGGAAAAAAAATAGAAGCAAGTGCAACTGCCTTAATATCTGGTCTCAAAAGAAAAAGTTGCATAGAAGAAGATTATCTTAATCAGCGGACTAACGAGTTGAAGAAAGGTTTCCAGAAAGGTAAAGGGTACGAGAACACAACAGTTTACAGAAGATTTTTAGAACTTGGTGGAGCTTGCCTCAATTCGCACACCAAAAGTATTCAACATAATATAAGCTTTCGAAAAAGCAAAGCAAACAGAAGAAATATCGGACATTGAATCTGATTAATCGTCTTAATTTAAATCTAAACCTTAATTTTTCACATTATACGACTATTTTTAAGCATTATATGACCTAAAAACAGTATTTGTAACACCTGTCACAGTGTTTGTTATCGAACTCCTCCGAAAAGGCTTGACCGATTTCTATGAAATTTTTTGTGTATATTTATTTGGTAGGTCTGAGAACAGGTTGTAGACTATTTTTTATACCCCTATTTTTTTCTATTTTTTTTATTAATTCTTTGTACAAAAAAATTTTATTTTATTTTTTCATTATTTAGCTTCAAATACTTATAACCCTAAATTTTCACCCTTCTACCACCAACCCCTATTTTTTAATATCGATATTAGTACTTTTACTTTCATCCCCAGATGCGTTTATATGTATGCCCAGGCAACGCCGGGTACATTCAGTTAGTATACAATAATATTACTATTAATAATTATACATTTAATATACGCACAAAACAGAAATTAGCGATATTCGACCTAACAGGCTAACGAGGCTAAGGAACGCAACGCGATAGTCGACCTTACCCAACCCTATGAATGCGTTCACACAAAAATTAGAATAAAATCAAAGATGTTCGAAATGAAAAAACCAACAAGTGCATGAGCTTGCTGAGATTACGCTCTAAAACGTTATCTAAGGGTATTTTGTGATCAGACTGCGGATAAAGTATGTATAGCGGTGTAAAGCGGCAATGTGTCGAAACATTAAGGTTTAGTTCAGTAGGCTTAGACAAGCGTTGGGATTTCCTATTTATTCCCGTGCTTTTCGCACTTTTAAATTATCAAAAAAAAATTTTTTTAGGTACCTTACATAACTGAGCTTCAGTTAAGACGGACGTCGGATTGTGGAGATTAATATTATGCAAAAAAAAATTTTTGCAGTTTTTCACATTTCATCCCCTACAGCCACCCTGTACAGGGCTACCTCTTGACGACTTGTGAATTTAGATAGTTATAAGGGTAGGGTATCATCTAAAATTGGTTCCAGCTTTTAACCTCAAAGTGCAAACGAAAATCACAATTTGAGGGTCCGTGGACTCTACTATTAACCAAATCTGCCCCCAATCAATTTTCGAAAAATTACCAGCGTCGAACCGGATTCCATTTATATTTGTACGCTAATTTTTACTTTCAGTTAATGGTAGTGGTGTATTTGTTTTTCACCAAATTTGCCCCCGCTGAAATCCGAAATTTTCACCGTTGTATGTACCAGAGATCACTGACATTCATACCCTTAATAATTATGTGCTTATACACGTTTTACACTATTTATTTTACGTTCACTGTGTTTATTATTGCTTTACTTCATTTATAACTAAGATGGAGAAGTTTGAAAATCTAGCGATGTACAAATACCACACCGTATTATGAAAGGTGATGGAAATTGTCTTTTTTTATATCTATGGTATTGGTATTGATATTTTAATACTGGAACGGAAGCTCAATAGGTTGGCACTTTAAGTGTTCAACAAGTGTGTGATAATGTAAAGAGGTGTGAGTCCGTCGGAGAGACCGAATAAGATTTTTACATCCACCATATTCCCGTCAATATATTTATTTATTTTAGAATGTTAATTTTGCCGTTAACAAAATTTGTTCCCAATCACCTTCGTCGTACCGGACGACCGTTCAGTTAATGATAATGGTGTATTTATTTTTCACCAAATCTGCCTCGGCTGAAATCCAAAATTTACAGCGTTGGACCAGACATTACTGACATTGATACGCGTTTTACACTGTTTATTTTACGTAAATACATTGTGTTCATTATTGCTTTACATCATTTATAACTAAGATGGACAAGTTTGAAAATCTAGCGATGCACAAATACCATAAAATACCACATATTACCACATACCAAAATTTTAATACTGGAAAGGGAGCTCAAAAGGTTCGCACTTTAATTGTCCAACCAGTTAGGGCCAGGTTGTAATAATTTTTCTGCAGTTCAGAAGGAGATAAGTGTTTGTTTATTCCAGAGATAAGTCAAAATCATCTACATACTGTTCTGTTTGTGAGTTGACTGCAGCAAGAGGAATTGTTCCATTGTGTTTTCAATTTTATCATAACATGATCAGCTAATTTGTAAACTTCGATTTCCCCTAAAATTATATAAAGTTAATTTCGATTTCCTGGAATCGTTTATAGGACAACTGCCTAAAGAGTCTATTCAAAATTTTTTATCTCAGATATCAACCAAGGTATCCTTTTTGTCCAAATCATATTGAAGTACCCGGTCCTGGCAACGCAGGTTAATTTCAGCATATTTGTTTATTTTGTGATTGGAAAAGTAGAGCATTCCTGTTTAATTGTATTATAATGTCGATTAGTCAACATCACCACTTTAGTCAACACTGAGTTTATTTAATCTACGTCCGGGCAACGCCGGGTACATTCAGCTAGTCATCTTATAATTACAAAAAAATGTGTACAAATCATAACAAACTATGCCAGACTCACCTAAATTACTTCGGCTACTCTAAATCATCACCAACTAACCCTTACCACAACAAACTAAACCCAATCACTTTTAAATTACAAAAAAATGCTAGTAACCATAGCAAACTATGCCAAACTCACCTAAATTACTTCGGCTACTCTAAATCATCACCAACTAACCCTTACCACAACAAACTAAACCCAATCACTTTTAATTACAAAAAAATGCTACTAACCATAGCAAACTATGCCAAACTCACCTAAATTACTTCGGCTATCAAAAATCACCCCCAACTAAACTTTACAGCAAGAAACTAAGCCCAATCACTTTAAAATTACAAAAAAATGCTAAAAATCATAACAAACTATACCAGAATCACCAAAATTACTTCGGCTACCGTAAATCACCCCAGCTGTCCCTTACCACAACAAACCAAACCATATCATCTTAAAATTACAAAAAAAGGTGTACAAATCATAACAAACTATGCCAGACTCACCTAAATTACTTCGGCTACCGTTAATCACCCCCAACTATCCCTTACCACAACAAACCAAACCATATCATCTTAAAATTACAAAAAAAGGTCTACAAATCATAACAAACTATGCCAGACTCACCTAAATTACTTCGGCTACTCTAAATCATCACCAACTAACCCTTACCACAACAAACTAAACCCAATCACTTTTAACTTACAAAAAAATGCTAGTAACCGTAGCAATCTATGCCAAACTCACCTAAATTACTTCGGCTACCATAAATCATCACCAACTAACCCTTACCACAACAAATTAAACCCAATAACCTTTAAATTACAAAAAAATGCCAGTAACCATAACAAACTATGCCAAACTCACCTAAATTACTTCGGCAACCATAAATCATCACCAACTAACCCTTACCACAACAAACTAAACCCAATCACTTTTAAATTACAAAAAAATGCTACTAACCATAGCAAACTATGCCAAACTCACCTAAATTACTTCGGCTACTCTAAATCATCACCAACTAACCCTTACCACAACAAATTAAACCCAATAACCTTTAAATTACAAAAAAATGCCAGTAACCATAACAAACTATGCCAAACTCACCTAAATTACTTCGGCAACCATAAATCATCACCAACTAACCCTTACCACAACAAACTAACCCCAATCACTTTTAAATTACAAAAAAATGCTACTAACCATAGCAAACAATGCCAAACTCACCTAAATTACTTCGGCTATCAAAAATCACCCCCAACTACACTTTCCAGCAACAAACTAAGCCCAATCACTTTCAAATTACAAAAAAATGCTAAAAATCATAACAAACTATACCAGAATCACCTAAATTACTTCGGCTACCGTAAATCACCCCCAACTATCCCTTACCACAACAAACCAAACCATATCATCTTAAAATTACAAAAAAAATGTACAAATCATAACAAACTATGCCAGACTCACCTAAATTACTTCGGCTACTCTAAATCATCACCAACTAACGCTTACCACAACAAACTAAACCCAATCAGTTTTAAATTACAAAAAATGCTAGTAACCATAGCAAACTATGCCAAACTCACCTAAATTACTTCGGCTACCATAAATCATCACCAACTAACCCTTACCACAACAAACTAAACCCAATCAATTTTAAATTACAAAAAATGCTACTAACCATAGCAAACTATGCCAAACTCACCTAAATTACTTTGGCTATCAAAAATCACCCCCAACTACACTTTACAGCAACAAACTAAGCCCAATCACTTTAAAATTACAAAAAAATGCTAAAAATCATAACAAACTATACCAGAACCACCTAAATTACTTCGGCTACCGTAAATCACCCCCAACTACCCCTTACCACAACAAACCAAACCATATCATCTTAAAATTACAAAAAAAGGTGTACAAATCATAACAAACTATGCCAGACTTACATAAATTACTTCCGCTACTCTAAATCATCACCAACTAACCCTTACCACAACAAACTAAACCCAATCACTTTTAAATTACAAAAAAATGCTAGTAACCATAGCAAACTATGCCAAACTCACCTAAATTACTTCGGTTACCATAAATCATCACCAACTAACCCTTACCACAACAAACTAAACCCAATCACTTTTAAATTACAAAAAAATGCTACTAACCTTAGCAAACTATGCCAAACTCACCTAAATTACTTCGGCTATCAAAAATCACCCCCAACTACACTTAACAGCAACAAACCAAGCCCAATCACTTTAAAATTACAAAAAAATGCTAAAAATCATAACAAACTATACCAGAATCACCTAAATTACTTCGGCTATAGTAAATCACCCCCAACTATCCCTTACCACAACAAACCAAACCATATCATCTTAAAATTACAAAAAAAGATGTACAAATCATAACAAACTATGCGAGACTCACCTAAATTACTTCGGCTACTCTAAATCATCACCAACTAACCCTTACCACAACAAACTAAACCCAATCACTTTTAAATTAAAAAAAAATGCTAGTAACCATAGCAAACTATGCCAAACTCACCTAAATTACTTCGGCTATCAAAAATCACCCCCAACTACACTTAACAGCAACAAACTATGCCCAATTACTTTAAAGTTACAAAAAAATGCTAAAAATCATAACAAACTATACCAGAATCACCTAAATTACTTCGGCTATCGTAAATCATCACCAACTATCCCTTACCACAACAAACTAAACCCAATCACTTTTAAATTACATAAAAATGCTAGTAACCATAGCAAACTATGCCAAACTCACCTAAATTACTTCGGCTATCAAAAATTACCCCCAACTACACTTTACAGCAACAAACCAAGCCCAATCACTTTAAAATTACAAAAAAATGCTAAAAATCATAAAAAACTATACCAGAATCACCTAAATTACTTCGGCTATCGTAAATCACCCCCAACTATCCCTTACCACAACAAACCAAACCATATCATCTTAAAATTACAAAAAAAGTGTACAAATCATAACAAACTATGCGAGACTCACCTAAATTACTTCGGCTACTCTAAATCATCACCAACTAACCCTTACCACAACAAACTAAACCCAATAACTTTTAAATTACAAAAAAATGCTAGTAACCATAGCAAACTATGCCAAACTCACCTAAATTACTTCGGCTACCATAAATCATCACCAACTAACCCTTACCACAACAAACTAAACCCAATCACTTTTAAATTACAAAAAAATGCTACTAACCATAGCAAACTATGCCAAACTCACCTAAATTACTTCGGCTACCATAAATCATCACCAACTAACCCTTACCACAACAAACTAAACCCAATCACTTTTAAATTACAAAAAAATGCTACTAACCATAGCAAACTATGCCAAACTCACCTAAATTACTTCGGCTACCATAAATCATCACCAACTAACCCTTACCACAACAAACTAAACCCAATCACTTTTAAATTACAAAAAAATGCTACTAACCATAGCAACTATTCCAAACTCCCCTAAATTACTTCAGCTATCAAAAATCACCCCCAACTACACTTTACAGCAACAAACTAAGCCCAATCAATTTACAATTACAAAAAAATGCTAAAAATCATAACAAACTCTACCAGAATCACCTAAATTACTTCGGCTACCGTAAATCACCCCCAACTATTCCTTACCACAACAAACCAAACCATATCAGCTTAAAATTACAAAAAAATGTGTACAAATCATAACAAACTATGCCAGACTCACCTAAATTACTTCGGCTACTCTAAATCATCACCAACTAACCCTTACCACAACAAACTAAACCCAATCAGTTTTAAATAACAAAAAAATGCTAGTAACCATAGCAAACTATGCCAAACTCACCTAAATTACTTCGGCTACCATAAATCATCACCAACTAACCCTTACCAAAACAAACTAAACCCAATCACTTTTAAATTAAAAAAAAATGCTACTAACCATAGCTAACTATGCCAGACTCACCTAAATTACTTCGGCTACTCTAAATCATCACCAACTAACCCTTACCACAACAAACTAAACCCAATCACTTTTAAATTACAAAAAAATGCTACTAACCATAGCAAACTATGCCAAACTCACCTAAATTACTTCGGCTATAAAAAATCACCCCCAACTACACTTTACAGCAACAAACTAAGCCCAATCGCTTTAAAATTACAAAAAAATGCTAAAAATCATAACAAACTATACCAGAATCACCTAAATTACTTCGGCTACCGTAAATCACCCCCAACTATCCCTTACCACAACAAACCAAACCATATCATCTTATAATTACAAAAAAATGTGTACAAATCATAACAAACTATGCCAGACTCACCCAAATTACTTCGGCTAACATAAATCACCCCCAACAACCCCTTACTACCCCAAAATAAGCCCAATCACTTTAAAATTACAAAAAATGCTACAAACCATAGCAAACTATGCCAAACTCACCTAAATTACTTCGGCTACCATAAATCACCCCCAACTACCCCTTACCACCCCAAAATAAGCCCAATCACTTTAAAATTACAAAAAATGCTACAAACCATAGCAAACTATGCCAAACTCACCTAAATTACTTCGGCTAACATAAATCACCCCCAACAACCCCTTACTACCCCAAAATAAGCCCAATCACTTTAAAATTACAAAAAAAGCTACAAACCATAGCAAACTATGCCAAACTCACTTAAATTACTTCGGCTATCATAAATCACCCCCAACTACCCCTTACCACCCCAAACTCAGCCCAATCACTTTAAAATTACAAAAAATTTTACAAGCCATATCAAACTATGCCAAACTCATCTAAATTACTTTGGCTTCCATAAATCACCCCCAACTACCCCTTACCACCCCAAAATAGGCTCAATCACTTTAAAATTACAAAAAAATTCTACATTCCATAGCAAACTATGCCAAACTCACTTAAATTACTTTGGCTTCTATAAATCACCCCCAACTACCTCTTACCACCCCAAAATAGGCTCAATCACTTTAAAATTACAAAAAAATTCTACAAACCGTAGCAAACTATGCCAAACTCCCCTAAATTACTTCGGCTACCATAAATCACAGCGAACTACCCCTTACAACCCCAAAATAAGCCCAATCACTTTAAAATTACAAAATATTTAACAAATCATAGCAAACTATGCCTAACTCACCTAAATTACTTCGGCTACCATAAATCACCCCCAACTACCCCTTACAACCCCAAAATTAGCCCAATCACTTTAAAATTACGAAAAATGCTACAAACCATGGCAAACTATCTCAAACTCACCTGAATTACTTCGGCTACCATAAATCACCCCCAACAACCCCTTACTACCCCAAAATAAGCTCAATCACTTTAAAATTACAAAAAATGCTACAAACCATAGCAAACTATGCCAAACTCACCTAAATTACTTCGGCTACCATAAATCACCCCCAACTACCCCTTACCACCCCAAAATAAGCCCAATCACTTTAAAATTACAAAAAATGCTACAAACCATAGCAAACTATGCCAAACTCACCTAAATTACTTCGGCTAACATAAATCACCCCCAACAACCCCTTACTACCCCAAAATAAGCCCAATCACTTTAAAATTACAAAAAAAGCTACAAACCATAGCAAACTATGCCAAACTCACTTAAATTACTTCGGCTATCATAAATCACCCCCAACTACCCCTTACCACCCCAAACTCAGCCCAATCACTTTAAAATTACAAAAAATGTTACAAGCCATATCAAACTATGCCAAACTCATCTAAATTACTTTGGCTTCCATAAATCACCCCCAACTACCCCTTACCACCCCAAAATAGGCTCAATCACTTTAAAATTACAAAAAAATTCTACATTCCATAGCAAACTATGCCAAACTCACTTAAATTACTTTGGCTTCTATAAATCACCCCCAACTACCTCTTACCACCCCAAAATAGGCTCAATCACTTTAAAATTACAAAAAAATTCTACAAACCGTAGCAAACTATGCCAAACTCCCCTAAATTACTTCGGCTACCATAAATCACAGCGAACTACCCCTTACAACCCCAAAATAAGCCCAATCACTTTAAAATTACAAAATATTTAACAAATCATAGCAAACTATGCCTAACTCACCTAAATTACTTCGGCTACCATAAATCACCCCCAACTACCCCTTACAACCCCAAAATTAGCCCAATCACTTTAAAATTACGAAAAATGCTACAAACCATGGCAAACTATCTCAAACTCACCTGAATTACTTCGGCTACCATAAATCACCCCCAACAACCCCTTACTACCCCAAAATAAGCCCAATCACTTTAAAATTACAAAAAATGCTACAAACCATAGCAAACTATGCCAAACTCACTTAAATTACTTCGGCTATCATAAATCACCCCCAACTACCCCTTACCACCCCTAACTCATCCCAATCACTTTAAAATTTCAAAAAATGCTACAAACCATAGCAAACTATGCCTAACTCACCTAAATTACTTCGGCTAACATAAATCACCCCCAACAACCCCTTACTACCCCAAAATAAGCCCAATCACTTTAAAATTACAAAAAAATGCTACAAACCATAGCAAACTATGCCTAACTCACCTAAATTACTTCGGCTATCATAAATCACCCCCAACTACCCCTTACCACCCCTAACTCATCCCAATCACTTTAAAATTACAAAAAATACTACAAACCATAGCAAACTATGCCAAACTCATTTAAATTACTTCGGCTATCATAAATCACTTCCAACTACGCCTTACCACCCCTAACTCATCCCAATCACTTTAAAATTACAAAAAATGCTACAAACCATAGCAAACTATGCCAAACTCACTTAAATTACTGCGGCTACCATAAATCACCCCGAACTACCCCTTACAACCCCAAAATAAACCCAATCACTTTAAAATTACAAAATATTCAACAAATCATAGCAAGCTATGCCTAACTCACCTAAATTACTTCGGCTACGATAAATCACCCCCAACTACCCCTTACCACCCCAAAATAAGCCCAATCACTTTAAAATTACAAAAAATGCAACAAACCATAGCAAACTATGCCAAACTCACTTAAATTACTTTGGCTTTTATAAATCACCCCCAACTACCCCTTACCAACCACAAACTAAAACCAATCACTTTAAAATTACAAAGAATGCTGCAAACCATAGCAAACTATGCCAAACTCACTTAAATTACTTCGGCTATTATAAATCACCCCCAACTACCCCTTACCACCCCAAACTCAGCCCAATCACTTTAAAATTACAAAAAATGTTACAAGTCATATCAAACTATGCCAAACTCATCTAAATTACTTTGGCTTCCATAAATCACCCCCAACTACCCCTTACCACCCCAAAATAGGCTCAATCACTTTAAAATTACAAAAAAATTCTACAAACCGTAGCAAACTATGCCAAACTCCCCTAAATTACTTCGGCTACCATAAATCACCCCGAACTACCCCTTACAACCCCAAAATAAACCCAATCACTTTAAAATTACAAAATATTCAACAAATCATAGCAAGCTATGCCTAACTCACCTAAATTACTTCGGCTACCATAAATCACCCCCAACTACCCCTTACCACCCCAAAATAAGCCCAATCACTTTAAAATTACAAAAAATGCAACAAACCATAGCAAACTATGCCAAACTCACTTAAATTACTTTGGCTTCTATAAATCACCCCCAACTACCCCTTACCACCCCAAAATAGGCTCAATCACTTTAAAATTACAAAAAAATTTTACAAACCCTAGCAAACTATGCCAAACTCCCCTAAATTACTTCGGCTACCATAAATTACCCCGAACTACCTCTTACAACCCCAAAATAAGCCCAATCACTTTAAAATTACAAAATATTCAACAAATCATAGCAAACTATGCCTAACTCACCTAAATTACTTCGGCTACCATAATTCACCCCCAACTACCCCTTACAACCCCAAAATTAGCCCAATCACTTTAAAATTACGAAAAGTGCTACAAACCATAGCAAACTATCTCAAACTCACCTGAATTACTTCGGCTACCATAAATCACCCCTAACTACCCCTTACCACCCCAAACTAAGCCCAATCGCTTTAAAATTACAAAAAATGCTACAAACCATAGCAAACTATGCCAAACTCACTTAAATTACTGCGGCTACCATAAATCACCCCCAACTACCCCTTACCAACCACAAACTAAACCCAATCACTTTAAAATTACAAAAAATTATACAAACCATAGCAAACTATGTCAAAGTCACCTAAATTACTTCGGCTACCATAAATCACCCACAACTACCCCTTACGACCCCAAAATTAGCCCAATCACTTTAAAATTACGAAAAATGCTACAAGCCATAGCAAACTATCTCAAACTCTCCTGAATTACTTCGGCTACCATAAACCACCCCCAACTACCCCTTACCGCCCCAAAATTAGCCTAATAACTTTAAAATTACAAAAATGCTACAAAACATAGGAAGTTATGCCAAACTCACTTAAATTTCTTCGGCTACCATAAATTAATAATCGTTTTCAATCAAAATCTTCTATTTGGTTGTGTTATTTATAAATGCCTTATCGTATTAAATCATAAAATATTAATAAATATCTGCACATAAAATATATTGTTCCGACTAATAGTCGTTATACTGAATATTAAATATGCTGATACCTATTTTGATTCTCTTCCACCTTCCAATAAATATTTGTTCCAGTTGAGATGCAAACATAAACGTATTTCTGAATTGCAACACGCGGACGGGGCAAGCCCTACCTTTTCAACATGCGTGCATTTGTATAAACAGCTCTATGGTTTTTAACGTTAAAGAGGTATAAAGGCGGTGTAAGCGCTAGAGTTTCGTAAAAATATCTGAAAAATTCGAAATTCTGCAATTGATTCAGAACTATCTTTGTGTTCGATAGTAAATTTATACTTGCAGTGGCACTGCCAACCCTGCCACTCCTGACGAGGCACCTGCTGACTACTCTCCTTTCAGGGAAACTTTATAAATCAACGTCAAAATAATTTAGGGCGCCTGAATGTGAAAATATCACTGTGTAATAAGTTCAGACTGACATGGAACACTTGAAATTTCGATATTTGTTTGTAATTCGTCACAGGTCCATGAAGGAATGCATGTTAATGTAAACAAGTGTTAGTTTGTTGGAGAGACCGAATAAGATTTTTAACATTCCTGTCAAAATATTTATTTACTTTAGAATGTTAATTTTTTAAGTTCATTTCGTGAAAATTATGACGGGCCATACGAGTACACCTGTGCGAGTATTATTTGGTACATACAAATTAATCTTTTTTGTTATCCAAATTGTTTACATACGCACTAGGCACGTGCACCTCATATAATTGTGAAAATTGCTGCTTCAGCGTCTGAAACGCTGGTACTCAACGTCGCCAAGGTCGAGGCGACGCATCGGTATTCGAAGTTCTATCGCTATTAAATAAATTATTTTATTCCCGATATTCCCGATTTGTTCTTGCCGTTAACCAAAACTCTCCCCAATCGATTTTCGAAAAATTTCCAGCGTCAGACCGGACGTCACTTATTATCGTACGCTAATTTTTACGTTCAGTTAATCATAGTGGTGTATTTGTTCTTCACCAAACCTGCTCCGGCCAAAATCCGAAATTTTCACTGACATCATACGCTTAAGTATTGTGTGCTTATACACGATTTACACTATTTATTTTACGTACATTGCGTTCATTATGGTTCTGCATTATTTATAACTAAGATGGAGCAGTTTGAAAATCTAATAGTAAGCGGAGAACAAATACCACCATGTATAATTCCCGTGAAAAGTGATGGAAATAGTCTTTCTTACTATCTTTCCTATTGCATTTTTAATACTGGATATAGAGCTCAAGAGCGAAGAATAACTTCGACTTTTTTTATACATAATTCCTAAATACTTCGTTTTTATGGTGTAAAATTTTGTATTGTGTGGTCTTTAACGTTGTCAGAGAACTAAATGGGAATAATTTGGAATAATTTAGCTTCTATGTCAACGCTCCTTCTCTTGAAACTTTGGAAAACAACGACAAGATTCTTTAGGGCGCCTGGATTTGAAAATATAACTCTGTATAATAAGTTTAGACTGACTAGAGTGAAAAGAAAGGAGCTTGCACCCAGAAACGAAATTAAATGGAACACTTGAAGTTGCAATATTTGTTTGTAATTCGTCAGAAGTCCATGAGGGAATGCGTGTTAATGTAAACAAATGTGAGTTTATTGGAGAGGCCGAATAAGATTTTTACATTATTGATGCAGCTGGAGCCTGCCACGTCAAGGGCAAGGTCACAAACGTGAAAAGGCGATGCTCGATTTAGTTTGATTGAGTATCTATGCAGAAATTCGCACATACCAAGCGTTGGATAAGCCTTTCTTATCGTTTCTTAGAATTCGAGAATTGCTGGTTCAGCGTGTGGAGCAGTACTCGATCGCGGTGTTTAATTTTAACACAACTACAATTGGGAAAATTGCTGCTCCAGCGTCGGAAACTGTTCGCAAAGTCGCCAAATTCGATGAGGCGACGCATCAGTGTTCGAAGGTCTACCGCTATCAAATAAAGTATTTTAATTTAACATTTGATCCTCGCGTTAACCAAATCTGCCCCCAATCAATTTTCGAAAAATTACCAGCGTCGAACCGGATTCCATTTATATTTGTACGCTAATTTTTACTTTCAGTTAATGGTAGTGGTGTATTTGTTTTTCACCAAATTTGCCCCCGCTGAAATCCGAAATTTTCACCGTTGTATGTACCAGAGATCACTGACATTCATACCCTTAATAATTATGTGCTTATACACGTTTTACACTATTTATTTTACGTTCACTGTGTTTATTATTGCTTTACTTCATTTATAACTAAGATGGAGAAGTTTGAAAATCTAGCGATGTACAAATACCACACCGTATTATGAAAGGTGATGGAAATTGTCTTTTTTTATATCTATGGTATTGGTATTGATATTTTAATACTGGAACGGAAGCTCAATAGGTTGGCACTTTAATTGTTCAACAAGTGTGTGATAATGTAAAGAGGTGTGAGTCCGTCGGAGAGACCGAATAAGATTTTTACATCCACCATATTCCCGTCAATATATTTATTTATTTTAGAATGTTAATTTTGCCGTTAACAAAATTTGTTCCCAATCACCTTCGTCGTACCGGACGACCGTTCAGTTAATGATAATGGTGTATTTATTTTTCACCAAATCTGCCTCGGCTGAAATCCAAAATTTACAGCGTTGGACCAGACATTACTGACATTGATACGCGTTTTACACTGTTTATTTTACGTAAATACATTGTGTTCATTATTGCTTTACATCATTTATAACTAAGATGGACAAGTTTGAAAATCTAGCGATGCACAAATACCATAAAATACCACATATTACCACATACCAAAATTTTAATACTGGAAAGGGAGCTCAAAAGGTTCGCACTTTAATTGTCCAACCAGTTAGGGCCAGGTTGTAATAATTTTTCTGCAGTTCAGAAGGAGATAAGTGTTTGTTTATTCCAGAGATAAGTCAAAATCATCTACATACTGTTCTGTTTGTGAGTTGACTGCAGCAAGAGGAATTGTTCCATTGTGTTTTCAATTTTATCATAACATGATCAGCTAATTTGTAAACTTCGATTTCCCCTAAAATTATATAAAGTTAATTTCGATTTCCTGGAATCGTTTATAGGACAACTGCCTAAAGAGTCTATTCAAAATTTTTTATCTCAGATATCAACCAAGGTATCCTTTTTGTCCAAATCATATTGAAGTACCCGGTCCTGGCAACGCAGGTTAATTTCAGCATATTTGTTTATTTTGTGATTGGAAAAGTAGAGCATTCCTGTTTAATTGTATTATAATGTCGATTAGTCAACATCACCACTTTAGTCAACACTGAGTTTATTTAATCTACGTCCGGGCAACGCCGGGTACATTCAGCTAGTCATCTTATAATTACAAAAAAATGTGTACAAATCATAACAAACTATGCCAGACTCACCTAAATTACTTCGGCTACTCTAAATCATCACCAACTAACCCTTACCACAACAAACTAAACCCAATCACTTTTAAATTACAAAAAAATGCTAGTAACCATAGCAAACTATGCCAAACTCACCTAAATTACTTCGGCTACTCTAAATCATCACCAACTAACCCTTACCACAACAAACTAAACCCAATCACTTTTAATTACAAAAAAATGCTACTAACCATAGCAAACTATGCCAAACTCACCTAAATTACTTCGGCTATCAAAAATCACCCCCAACTAAACTTTACAGCAAGAAACTAAGCCCAATCACTTTAAAATTACAAAAAAATGCTAAAAATCATAACAAACTATACCAGAATCACCAAAATTACTTCGGCTACCGTAAATCACCCCAGCTGTCCCTTACCACAACAAACCAAACCATATCATCTTAAAATTACAAAAAAAGGTGTACAAATCATAACAAACTATGCCAGACTCACCTAAATTACTTCGGCTACCGTTAATCACCCCCAACTATCCCTTACCACAACAAACCAAACCATATCATCTTAAAATTACAAAAAAAGGTCTACAAATCATAACAAACTATGCCAGACTCACCTAAATTACTTCGGCTACTCTAAATCATCACCAACTAACCCTTACCACAACAAACTAAACCCAATCACTTTTAACTTACAAAAAAATGCTAGTAACCGTAGCAATCTATGCCAAACTCACCTAAATTACTTCGGCTACCATAAATCATCACCAACTAACCCTTACCACAACAAATTAAACCCAATAACCTTTAAATTACAAAAAAATGCCAGTAACCATAACAAACTATGCCAAACTCACCTAAATTACTTCGGCAACCATAAATCATCACCAACTAACCCTTACCACAACAAACTAAACCCAATCACTTTTAAATTACAAAAAAATGCTACTAACCATAGCAAACTATGCCAAACTCACCTAAATTACTTCGGCTACTCTAAATCATCACCAACTAACCCTTACCACAACAAATTAAACCCAATAACCTTTAAATTACAAAAAAATGCCAGTAACCATAACAAACTATGCCAAACTCACCTAAATTACTTCGGCAACCATAAATCATCACCAACTAACCCTTACCACAACAAACTAACCCCAATCACTTTTAAATTACAAAAAAATGCTACTAACCATAGCAAACAATGCCAAACTCACCTAAATTACTTCGGCTATCAAAAATCACCCCCAACTACACTTTCCAGCAACAAACTAAGCCCAATCACTTTCAAATTACAAAAAAATGCTAAAAATCATAACAAACTATACCAGAATCACCTAAATTACTTCGGCTACCGTAAATCACCCCCAACTATCCCTTACCACAACAAACCAAACCATATCATCTTAAAATTACAAAAAAAATGTACAAATCATAACAAACTATGCCAGACTCACCTAAATTACTTCGGCTACTCTAAATCATCACCAACTAACGCTTACCACAACAAACTAAACCCAATCAGTTTTAAATTACAAAAAATGCTAGTAACCATAGCAAACTATGCCAAACTCACCTAAATTACTTCGGCTACCATAAATCATCACCAACTAACCCTTACCACAACAAACTAAACCCAATCAATTTTAAATTACAAAAAATGCTACTAACCATAGCAAACTATGCCAAACTCACCTAAATTACTTTGGCTATCAAAAAACACCCCCAACTACACTTTACAGCAACAAACTAAGCCCAATCACTTTAAAATTACAAAAAAATGCTAAAAATCATAACAAACTATACCAGAACCACCTAAATTACTTCGGCTACCGTAAATCACCCCCAACTACCCCTTACCACAACAAACCAAACCATATCATCTTAAAATTACAAAAAAAGGTGTACAAATCATAACAAACTATGCCAGACTCACATAAATTACTTCCGCTACTCTAAATCATCACCAACTAACCCTTACCACAACAAACTAAACCCAATCACTTTTAAATTACAAAAAAATGCTAGTAACCATAGCAAACTATGCCAAACTCACCTAAATTACTTCGGTTACCATAAATCATCACCAACTAACCCTTACCACAACAAACTAAACCCAATCACTTTTAAATTACAAAAAAATGCTACTAACCTTAGCAAACTATGCCAAACTCACCTAAATTACTTCGGCTATCAAAAATCACCCCCAACTACACTTTACAGAAACAAACTAAGCCCAATCTCTTTAAAATTACAAAAAAATGCTAAAAATCCTAACAAACTACACCAGAATCACCTAAATTACTTCGGCTACCGTAAATCACCCCCAACTACCCCTTACCACAACAAACCAAACCATATCATCTTAAAATTACAAAAAAAGGTGTACAAATCATAACAAACTATGCCAGACTCACATAAATTAGTTCCGCTACTCTAAATCATCACCAACTAACCCTTACCACAACAAACTAAACCCAATCACTTTTAAATAACAAAAAAATGCTAGTAACCATAGCAAACTATGCCAAACTCACCTAAATTACTTCGGCTACCATAAATCATCACCAACTAACCCTTACCACAACAAACTAACCCCAATCACTTTTAAATTACAAAAAAATGCTACTAACCATAGCAAACTATGCAAAACTCACCTAAATTACTTCGGCTATCAAAAATCACCCCCAACTACACTTTACAGCAACAAAATAATGCCCAATCACTTTATAATTACAAAAAAATGCTAAAAATCATAACAAACTATACCAGAATCACCTAAATTACTTCGGCTAACGTAAATCACCCCCAACTATCCCTTACATCAACAAACCAAACCATATCATCTTAAAATTACAAAAAAAGGTGTACAAATCATAACAAACTATGTCAGACTCACTCAAATTACTTCGGCTACTCTAAATCGTCACCAACTAACCCTTACCAAAACAAACTAAACCCAATCACTTTTAAATTACAAAAAAATGCTAGTAATCATAGCAAACTATGCCAAACTCACCTAAATTACTTCGGCTACCATAAATCATCACCAACTAACCGTTACCACAACAAACTAAACCCAATCACTTTTAAATTACAAAAAAATGCTACTAACCATAGCAAACCATGCCAAACTCACCTAAATTACTTCGGCTATCAAAAATCACCCCCAACTACACTTTACAGCAACAAACTAAGCCCAATCACTTTAAAATTACAAAAAAATGCTAAAAATTATAACAAACTATACCAGAATCACCTAAATTACTTCGGCTACCGTAAATCACCCCTAACTATCCCTTACCACAACAAACCAAACCATATCATATTAAAATTACAAAAAAAGGTGTATAAATCATAACAAACTATGCCAGACTCACCTAAATTACTTCGGCTACTCTAAATCATCACCAACTAACCCTTACCACAACAAACTAAACCCAATTACTTTTAAATTACAAAAAAATGCTAGTAACCATAGAAAACTATGCCAAACTCACCTAAATTACTTCGGCTACCATAAATTATCACCAACTAACCCTTACCACAACAAACTTAACCCAATCACTTTTAAATTACAAAAAAATGCTACTAACCATAGCAAACTATGCCAAACTCACCTAAATTACTTCGGCTATAAAAATCACCCCCAACTATATTTTACAGCAACAAACTAAGCCCAATCACTTTAAAATTACAAAAAAATGCTAAAAATCATAACAAACTATACCAGAATCACTTAAATTACTTCGGCTACCGTAAATCACCCCCAACTATCCCTTACCAAAACAAACCAAACCATATCATCTTAAAATTACAAAAAAAGGTGTACAAATCATAACAAGCTATGCCAGACTCACCTAAATTACTTCGGCTACTCTAAATCATCACCAACTAACACTTACCACAACAAACTAAACCCAATCATTTTTAAATTACAAAAAAATGCTAGTAACCATAGCAAACTATGCCAAACTCCCCTAAATTACTTCGGCTACCATAAATTATCACCAACTAACCCTTACCACAACAAACTAAACCCAATCACTTTTAAATTACAAAAAAATGCTTCTAACCATAGCAAACTATGCCAAACTCACCTAAATTACTTCGGCTATCAAAAATCACCCCCAACTACACTTTACAGCAACAAACTAAGCCCAATCACTTTAAAATTACAAAAAAATGCTAAAAATCATTGTTGAGTACAGTCCTGTATCCAGAGATCACGCACGAGAGAAAATAAATGAAGTTCAGGAGAAGTAGGCTACGAATAATAATATAAAAAACAATTTGTATTTGAAAGATTTTTCAATAGACCTTTGGAACAAGATATGGGAGTTTTCCTTTAATTTGGTAAAGGAGAACAACAAATTTGGTCCTTCGAGCCGGATAAGACTGGATTTTGCCAGTACAGATCATTTCCTGATATAATCGCCGCAATCGCCGCAGATTTGAGGGAACCTAGTGTCAAGAGCGCCGGAGCAGTGCTATCCGGGTACAACCACACCAACCGATATTTTAAGTCGATTTTTTGGGTCTACATTTAACGGTCTCACCTGTCCAAGAAGCAATGGATGCTTTGAAGAAAACTAGAACTATCATTAAGTCAAAATTAACACGTCAGCGCACATTCGTCAATTCATTTTCAACGGAAGAGGGAAATCTACATGAACTCCAAAGTCGATTATCAACAACGGAGCCACTGCTTCAACGTTTTGACGAAGTCCAAGCCGAAATAGAAGCTACAAACATTACTCAAGAAGAAGACGAGAAGGAGCGGAATGAATTTGAGAGCGCATATTATTTGATTGTGGGAAAAATGCAAGAAATCTTTGAGAGGAGTAAGCAAACAGATTCGCCATCTATTGTCTCAGCGGGAAGAAATTCTAATGTGTCAGCGACGTCGTCATCGGGCTTCGCTTCCCAAATCAAACTTCCGGCAATAGATTTACCTACTTTTGATGGTGCATACTCCAACTGGTTACCTTTTTCGGAAGTCTTTTTGGCTTTAGTACATGAAAATGACACCTTATCCGAT
This sequence comes from Eledona agricola, assembly GCA_964023215.1. Lineage (NCBI taxonomy): Eukaryota > Metazoa > Arthropoda > Insecta > Coleoptera > Tenebrionidae > Eledona > Eledona agricola. The sequence goes on along the minus strand of OZ026856.1, from coordinate 26,133,885 downwards.
GTGCAACGGTTATTTTACTTGAAATCGTCACTAAAGGGAAAGGCTGCTCAGATATTAGAATCGGTTCCCACCACTGGGGCCAATTACAGCGTAGCTTGGGATTTACTGAAGACGCGTTATCAGAACAAGCGTCTGTTGATCAACAACCATTTGTCGTCCTTGACTGAAATTCCGATGATTTCAAAGGAATCCGCACCAATGATTAGAGCGTTAATTGATGCGTCTTTACGTCACATAAGGTCTTTGGAAAGACTAGATCAACCTGTAGGAGAATGGGACACGATATTAATCTTTTTGCTTTGCAAGAAACTGGATTCTTCGACACTGCGGTCGTGGGAAGCGCAGCATCAAGAGGATCAGCCAACTTTTGACAACTTCATTCAGTTTTTGCGAAACAAATGTCAAATTTTGGAAAGTATAAGTCTTCAATCAGGCAATGAAGCAGCCCCAAAGCGAAGAAGTGCTTCGCTAGTTGCCTCAACGGGTGCATTAAAATGCTTTATATGTCATGAAGAGCATCGGATTTACAACTGCAGTCAATTTCTATCCTTGACAGAAAAAAAACGATTGGAGAAGGTCCGTCAGTTAAAGTTGTGCACAAATTGCTTGTTCAAAGGGCACATCGTGAAAGAGTGTAAGTCCTCAACGTGTAGAATATGCAATAAAAAACATCATACACTTCTTCACTTCACAAATGACCATAGTACAAGCCAGACGCAACAAAGCACTACCGATAATTCTTCGACAGCGTCCCAACAAAATTCCCCATCTTCAAACAACGAACAGTCGTCTCCATTGGCTATGTCTGCACTTCAATCCAATAAAGGCCTAGTTTTACTCGCTACCGCCATAATCCTGATTGAGGATTCCCGCGGAAAAATGCACCAGGCTCGTGCTCTACTAGATTCAGGCTTTCAATGCCACATAATTAAAAAGGATTTGTGTAGGAAGCTTAATATCCGCACAGAAAAGATCAAGGAGAAGATTACAGGAATAAATGACTCAACATCCACTGCAATTGAGTCTACGTCCATCACCATCCACTCCAGGCAAAGCAGATACAAGAAAACCATGGCATGCATAATTTTGCCGCAAATTGTGCCGAAATATCCGTCGAGTAGTTTCGATTCTACGTTCTTACGAATACCGCCGTCTTTGCAATTGGCCGACCCGACATTTTGAATTTCATCTTCTATTGATATACTGGTAGGAGCCTCTCTCTTTTTTGACATTTTATGCATTGGGCAGCAGCGATTGGGTCCAGAAAAGCCGATTCTACAAAAAACAGTATTCGGGTGGATACTTACGGGGCAAACCAAATTACCAGAAAATAGTCTCCTGTCATGCTTAACATTAAATCCTCCGGAACCAATTGAAAATTGCATTTCAAGATTATGGGAATTAGAAGAGGTACCAAATGTCCAACTGTGGACAAAAGAAGAAAGAGCCTGTGAGGAGTACTTCCAAGAAACAACTAGAAGAGATCACTCAGGGAGGTTCATCGTATCGATACCTTTCAAGCCTACACTGCAGAAATTAGGCTACTCTAGAGAAACGGCCTATGGTGCTGCTCTTTACTTGAGAAGTACCGACTTGAATGGAATTTGTCAAGTGCGACTGCTTTGCGCGAAGGGGAAGGTAGCACCCCTGAATAAAACCAGCATCCCACGTTTAGAACTGTGTGCAGCTTTGCTTTTGTCTAAGCTTTCTGCACTCGTAGAAGACGCTCTGAAGATGAACTTCCAAAGTAAGACTTTATGGTCAGATTCACAAATAGTCGTCTGCTGGATTAAGAACGAAGCCGCCAAACTAAAGGTTTTTGAAGCTAACCGAGTGGCGGAGATACAACGCTTAAGCGACCCCGGAAGCTGGCGTCATGTACCAACAGACAGCAATCCTGCCGATTTGGTGTCTAGAGGCGTTTTGCCTTCCATTTTGCAGAGTGCCACGCTGTGGTGGTCAGGGCCTCGTTGGTTGGAACTCCCCTCAGAACAGTGGCCTCTTAATAGTTCGCTGCAAGTTGTGCCCGAACTCAGCATTAATCAAGTCAGCTTTGCATTAAAGGCTGAACCAGAACTCACTGTCTTCAGAAAATACTCGAAGTTATCAAAACTACGCCGTATCATCGCTTACTGCTTTCGTTTTATTTCAAATTGCCGCTATTCAATGGAGAGAAAGGAAAAATTAGTGAATTCTCCTATGGCTAATGAATTGTGTCTGGCAGAAAGAGGAATAATGTTTTCTGTACAGCGCCAAAGCTTTGTTGATGAAATTAGGCAACTCTCCACAAGCGGACAACTCCAGTCAAGCAGTAAATATTTGAATCTATCTTTATTCCTGGACTCAGAAGGGTTCGTTCGCGTGGGCGGACGACTCGCTGCATCCTCATTTGTGTATAGTAAAAAACATCCTATTCTTCTACCACATAATCATCATGTAACGAGATTGCTATTTGAAGAAATGCACATTCGTTTGCTTCATTGTGGAGCTCAACATTTACTATACACTATACGCGAAAAATATTGGCCAATTGGAGGACGAAGCATAGCAAGAAAGATTGTGCACAATTGCATCATCTGTTTCAAGGTACAGCCTAAAGGATTAGAACGAATCATTGGGAACCTACCGGCTACACGACTTGCTGCATGCCGCCCTTTCACCACCGATGGAGTTGATTTTGCTGGACCTTTAATGATGAAAGACCGTTTTACCCGCAATTTTAAGCTGATGAAGGTCTATATATGCGTTTTTATTTGTTTTTCAACCAAAGCTATTCACATCGATCTTGTCACCGATCTCTCTTCTGATAATTTTTAAGCCTGTTTAAGACGCTTCATTTCTCGACGGGGCAAATGCTCTATAATCTACTCAGATAAGGGGACAAACTTTGTGGGAGCTAGCAACGAGTTGTCTACATTTTTGAGTTTGGTGTCTAAGGATGCGCAGTTTCAACAGTCATTGGCGGAAGATGGAATAAGATGGTGTTTTATTCCTCCTAGAGCTCTGAATTTTGGAGGCCTATGGGAGGCTGGAGTGAAGAGTGTTAAAAAACATTTGAGAAGAGTAATCACCGAAAGAAAATTGTCATATGAAGATTTATTAACTGTCCTGATTCAAATAGAAGCGTGCCTAAATTCACGCCCTTTATCACCTATGTCAATGGACCCATCTGACTTAAACCCACTAACTCCTTCTCATTTCCTAATTGGCACTTCTTTAAATACCATTCCTGAATCTTCTGTGCTTAATTTGCCAGCTAATCGTCTGGATCGTTTCCAAACCCTGCAACAAGCTTTCCAGGAGTTTTGGCAGCGCTGGCACCTCGAATATGTATCCGAGCTGCAGGTAAAAGCAAAATGGTTTAAGAATGGAAAGGACTCTTTGGCGATCGGTGATTTGGTCATCGTGAAGGAAGCCAATCTACCGCCCTTAAAATGGAAAATGGCCAGAATTTTGGAGCTTCATCCTGGACGTGACGGCATCAACCGTATCGCTACTATCAAGCATTCCTCCGGAGTAACAAAGCGTAGCATTCGCCTTCTCTGCAAACTACCCATGGAAGTTACATCACCTGTTGAAAGGAGGACCTTCCAAGGCGGGGGGTTTGTTGAGTACAGTCCTGTATCCAGAGATCACGCACGAGAGAAAATAAATGAAGTTCAGGAGAAGTAGGCTACGAATAATAATATAAAAAACAATTTTGTATTTGAAAGATTTTTCAATAGATCTTTGGAACAAGATATGGGAGTTTTCCTTTAATTTGGTAAAGGAGAACAACAATCATAACAAACTATACCAGAATCACCTAAATTACTTCGGCTACCGTAAATCACCCCCAACTATCCCTTACCACAACAAACCAAACCATATCATCTTCAAATTACAAAAAAAGGTGTACAAATCATTACAAATTATGCCAGACTCACCTAAATTACTTCGGCTACTCTAAATCATCACCAGCTAACCCTTAGCACAACAAACTAAACCCAATCACTTTTAAATTACAAAAAAATGCTAGTAACCATAGCAAACTATGCCAAATTCACCTAAATTACTTCGGCTACCATAAATCATCACCAACTAACCACTACCACAACAAACTAAACCCAATCACTTTTAAATTACAAAAAAAACTACTAACCATAGCAAACTATGCCAAACTCACCTAAATTACTTCGGCTATCAAAAATCACCCCCAACTACACTTTACAGCAACAAACTAAGCCCAATTACTTTAAAATTACAAAAAAATGCTAAAAATCATAACAAACTATACCAGAATCACCTAAATTACTTCGGCTACCGTAAATCACCCCCAACTATCCCTTACCACAATAAACCAAACCATATCATCTTAAAATTACAAAAAAAGGTGTACAAATCATAACAAACTATGCCAGACTCACCTAAATTACTTCGGCTACTCTAAATCATCACCAACTAACCCTTACCACAACAAACTAAACCCAATCACTTTTAAATTACAAAAAAATTCTATTAACCATAGCAAACTATGCCAAACTCACCTAAATTATTTCGGCTATCAAAAATCACCCCAACTACACTTTACAGCAACAAACTAAGCCCAATCATTTTAAAATTACAAAAAAATGCTAAAAATCATAACAAACTATACCAGAGTCACCTAAATTACTTCGGCTACCGTAAATCAACCCCAACTATCCCTTACCACAACAAACCAAACCATATCATCTTAAAATTACAAAAAAGGTGTACAAATTATAACAAACTATGCCAGACTCACCTAAATTACTTCGGCTACTCTAAATCATCACCAACTAACCCTTACCACAACAAACTAAACCCAATCACTTTTAAATTAAAAAAAAATGCTAGTAACCATAGCAAACTATGCCAAACTCACCTAAATTACTTCGGCTACCATAAATCATCACCAACTAACCCTTACCACAACAAACTAAACCCAATCATTTTTAAATTACAAAAAAATGCTATTAACAATAGCAAACTATGCCAAACTCACCTAAATTATTTCGGCTATCAAAAATCACCCCAACTACACTTTACAGCAACAAACTAAGCCCAATCATTTTAAAATTACAAAAAAATGCTAAAAACCATAACAAACTATACCAGAATCACCTAAATTGCTTCGGCTACCATAAATCACCCCCAACTATCCCTTACCAAAACAAACCAAACCATATCATCTTAAAATTTCAAAAAAATGCTAAAAATCATAGCAAACTATACCAGAGTCACCTAAATTACTTCGGCTACCGTAAATCAACCCCAACTATCCCTTACCACAACAAACCAAACCATATCATCTTAAAATTACAAAAAAGGTGTACAAATTATAACAAACTATGCCAGACTCACCTAAATTACTTCGGCTACTCTAAATCATCACCAACTAACCCTTACCACAACAAACTAAACCCAATCACTTTTAAATTAAAAAAAAATGCTAGTAACCATAGCAAACTATGCCAAACTCACCTAAATTACTTCGGCTACTCTAAATCATCACCAACTAACCCTTACCACAACAAACTAAACCCAATCACTTTTAAATTACAAAAAAATGCTATTAACAATAGCAAACTATGCCAAACTCACCTAAATTATTTCGGCTATCAAAAATCACCCCAACTACACTTTACAGCAACAAACTAAGCCCAATCATTTTAAAATTACAAAAAAATGCTAAAAACCATAACAAACTATACCAGAATCACCTAAATTACTTCGGCTACCATAAATCACCCCCAACTATCCCTTACCAAAACAAACCAAACCATATCATCTTAAAATTTCAAAAAAAGTTGTACAAATCATAACAAGCTATGCCAGACTCACCTAAATTACTTCGGCTACTCTAAATCATCACCAACTAACCCTTACCACAACAAACGAACCCAATCACTTTTAAATTACAAAAAGATGCTAGTAACCATAGCAAACTATGCCAAACTCACCTAAATTACTTCGGCTATAAAAATCACCCCCAACTACACTTTACAGCAACAAACTAAGCCCAATCACTTTAAAATTACAAAAAAATGCTAAAAATCATAACAAACTATACCAGAATCACCTAAATTACTTCGGCTACCGTAAATCACCCCCAACTATCCCTTACCACAACAAACCAAACCATATCATCTTCAAATTACAAAAAAAGGTGTACAAATCATAACAAACTATGCCAGACTCACCTAAATTACTTCGGCTACTCTAAATCATCACCAACTAACCCTTACCACAACAAACTAAATCCAATCACTTTTAAATTACAAAAAAATGCTAGTAACCGTAGCAAACTATGCCAAACTCACCTAAATTACTTCGGCTATCAAAAATCACCCCCAACTACACTTTACAGCAACAAACTAAGCCCAATCACTTTAAAATTACAAAAAAATGCTAAAAATCTTTACAAACTATACCAGAATCACCTAAATTACTTCGGCTACCGTAAATCACCCCCAACTATCCCTTACCAAAACAAACCAAACCATATCATCTTAAAATTTCAAAAAAAGTTGTACAAATCATAACAAGCTATGCCAGACTCACCTAAATTACTTCGGCTACTCTAAATCATCACCAACTAACCCTTACCACAACAAACGAACCCAATCACTTTTAAATTACAAAAAGATGCTAGTAACCATAGCAAACTATGCCAAACTCACCTAAATTACTTCGGCTATAAAAATCACCCCCAACTACACTTTACAGCAACAAACTAAGCCCAATCACTTTAAAATTACAAAAAAATGCTAAAAATCATAACAAACTATACCAGAATCACCTAAATTACTTCGGCTACCGTAAATCACCCCCAACTATCCCTTACCACAACAAACCAAACCATATCATCTTCAAATTACAAAAAAAGGTGTACAAATCATAACAAACTATGCCAGACTCACCTAAATTACTTCGGCTACTCTAAATCATCACCAACTAACCCTTACCACAACAAACTAAATCCAATCACTTTTAAATTACAAAAAAATGCTAGTAACCATAGCAAACTATGCCAAATTCACCTAAATTACTTCGACTACCATAAATCATCACCAACTAACCCTTACCACAACAAACTAAACCCAATCACTTTTAAATTACAAAAAAAATGCTACTAACCATAGCAAACTATGCCAAACTCACCTAAATTACTTCGGCTATCAAAAATCACCCCCAACTACACTTTACAGCAACAAACTAAGCCCAATCACTTTAAAATTACAAAAAAATGCTAAAAATCATAACAAACTATACCAGAATCACCTAAATAACTTCGGCTACCGTAAATCACCCCCAACTATCCCTTACCACAACAAACCAAACCATATCATCTTAAAATTACAAAAAAAGGTGTACAAATCATAACAAACTATGCCAGACTCACCTAAATTACTTTGGCTACTCTAAATCATCACCAACTAACCCTTACCACAACAAACTAAACCCAATCACTTTTAAATTACAAAAAAATGCTATTAACCATAGCAAACTATGCCAAACTCACCTAAATTATTTCGGCTATCAAAAATCACCCCCAACTACACTTTACAGCAACAAACTAAGCCCAATCACTTAAAAATTACAAAAAAATGCTAAAAACCATAACAAACTATACCAGAATCACCTAAATTACTTCGGCTACCGTAAACCACCCCCAACTATCCCTTACCACAACAAACCAAACCATATCATCTTAAAATTACAAAAAAAGGTGTACAAATCATAACAAAATATGCCAGACTCACCTAAATTACTTCGGCTACTCTAGATCATCACCAACTAACCCTTACCACAACAAAATATACCCAATCACTTTTAAATTACAAAAAAATGCTACTAACCATAGCAAACTATGCCAAACTCACCTAAATTACTTCGGCTATCAAAACAAAAATCACCCCCAACTTCACTTTACAGCAACAAACTAAGCCCAATCATTTTAAAATTAAAAAAAAATGCTAAAAATCATAAAAAACTATACCAGAATCACCTAAATTACTTCGGCTACCGTAAATCACCCCCAACTATCCCTTACCACAACAAACCAAACCATATTATCTTAAAATTACAAAAAAAGGTGTACAAATCATAACAAGCTATGCCAGACTTACCTAAATTACTTCGGCTACTCTAAATCATCACCAACTAACCCTTACCACAACAAATGAACCCAATCACTTTTAAATTACAAAAAGATGCTAGTAACCATAACAAACTATGCCAAACTCACCTAAATTACTTCGGCTATAAAAATCACCCCCAACTACACTTTACAGCAACAAACTAAGCCCAATCACTTTAAAATTACAAAACAATGCTAAAAATCTTTACAAACTATACCAGAATAACCTAAATTACTTCAGCTACCGTAAATCACCCCCAACCTATCCCTTACCAAAACAAACCAAACCATATCATCTTAAAATTACAAAAAAAGTTGTACAAATCATAACAAGCTATGCCAGACTCACCTAAATTACTTCGGCTACTCTAAATCATCACCAACTAACCCTTACCACAACAAACAAACCCAATCACTTTTAAATTACAAAAAGATGCTAGTAACCATAGCAAACTATGCCAAACTCACCTAAATTACTTCGGCTATAAAAATCACCCCCAACTACACTTTACAGCAACAAACAAAGCCCAATCACTTTAAAATTACAAAAAAATGCTAAAAATCATAACAAACTATACCAGAATCACCTAAATTACTTCGGCTACCGTAAATCACCCCCAACTATCCCTTACCACAACAAACCAAACCATATCATCTTCAAATTACAAAAAAAGGTGTACAAATCATAACAAACTATGCCAGACTCACCTAAATTACTTTGGCTACTCTAAATCATCACCAACTAACCCTTACCACAACAAACTAAACCCAATCACTTTTAAATAACAAAAAAATGCTATTAACCATAGCAAACTATGCCAAACTCACTTAAATTATTTCGGCTATCAAAAATCACCCCAACTACACTTTACAGCAACAAACTAAGCCCAATCATTTTAAAATTACAAAAAAATGCTAAAAATCATAACAAACTCTACCAGAATCACCTAAATTACTTCGGCTACCGTAAATCAACCTCAACTATCCCTTACCACAACAAACCAAACCATATCATCTTAAAATTACAAAAAAAGGTGTACAAATCATAACAAACTATGCCAGACTCACCTAAATTACTTCGGCTACTCTAAATCATCACCAACTAACCCTTACCACAACAAACTAAACCCAATCACTTTTAAATTAAAAAAAAAATGCTAGTAACCATAGCAAACTATGCGAAACTCACCTAAATTACTTCGGCTACCATAAATCATCACCAACTAACCCTTAAAACAACAAACTAAACCCAATCACTTTTAAATTACAAAAAAATGCTACTAACCATAGCAAACTATGCCAAACTCACCTAAATTACTTCGGCTATCAAAAATCACCCCCAACTACACTTTACAGCAACAAACTAAGCCCAATCACTTTAAAATTACAAAAAAATGCTAAAAATCATAACAAGCTATACCAGAATCACCTAAATTACTTCGGCTACCGTAAATCACCCCCAACTATCCCTTACCACAACAAACCAAACTATATCAACTTAAAATTACAAAAAAAGGTGTACAAATCATAACAAACTATGCCAAACTCACTTAAATTATTTCGGCTACTCTAAATCATCACCAACTAACCCTTACCACAACAAACTAAACCCAATCACTTTTAAATTACAAAAGAATGCTAGTAACCATAGCAAACTATGCCAAACTCACCTAAATTACTTCGGCTATCAAAAATCACCCCAACTACACTTTACAGCAACAAACTAAGCCCAATCATTTTAAAATTACAAAAAAATGCTAAAAATCATAACAAACTCTACCAGAATCACCTAAGTTACTTCGGCTACCGTAAATCAACCCCAACTATCCCTTACCACAACAAACCAAACCATATCATCTTAAAATTACAAAAAAAGGTGTACAAATCATAACAAACTATGCCAGACTCACCTAAATTACTTCGGCTACTCTAAATCATCACCAACTAACCCTTACCACAACAAACTAAACCCAATCACTTTTAAATTAAAAAAAAATGCTAGTAACCATAGCAAACTATGCCAAACTCACCTAAATTACTTCGGCTACCATAAATCATCACCAACTCACCCTTAAAACAACAAACTAAACCCAATCACTTTTAAATTAAAAAAAAATGCTAGTAACCATAGCAAACTATGCCAAACTCACCTAAATTACTTCGGCTATCAAAAATCACCCCCAACTACACTTTACAGCAACAAACTAAGCCCAATCACTTTAAAATTACAAAAAATGCTAAAAATCATAACAAACTATACCAGAATCACCTAAATTACTTTGGCTACCGTAAATCACCCCCAACTGTCCCTTACCACAACAAACCAAACCATATCATCTTCAAATTACAAAAAAAAATGTGTACAAATCATAACAAACTATGCCAGACTCACCTAAATTACTTCGGCTACTCTAAATCATCACCAACTAACCCTTACCAAAACAAACTAAACCCAATCACTTTTAAATTACAAAAAAATGCTACTAACCATAGCAAACTATGCCAAACTCACCTAAATTACTTCGGCTATCAAAAATCACCCCCAACTACACTTTACAGCAACAAACTAAGCCCAATCACTTTAAAATTACAAAAAAATGCTAAAAATCATAACAAACTATACCAGAATCACCTAAATTACTTCGGCTACCGTAAATCACCCCCAACTATCCCTTACCACAACAAACCGAACCATATCATCTTAAAATTACAAAAAAAGGTGTACAAATCATAACAAACTATGCCAGACTCACCTAAATTACTTTGGCTACTCTAAATCATCACCAACTAACCCTTACCACAACAAACTAAACCCAATCACTTTTAAATTACAAAAAAATGCTATTAACCATAGCAAACTATGCCAAACTCACCTAAATTATTTCGGCTATCAAAAATCAACCCAACTACACTTTACAGCAACAAACTAAGCCCAATCATTTTAAAATTACAAAAAAATGCTAAAAATCATAACAAACTCTACCAGAATCACCTAAATTACTTCGGCTACCGTAAATCAACCCCAACTATCCCTTACCACAACAAACCAAACCATATCATCTTAAAATTACAAAAAAAGGTGTACAAATCATAACAAACTATGCCAGACTCACCTAAATTACTTCGGCTACTCTAAATCATCACCAACTAACCCTTACCACAACAAAATAAACCCAATCACTTTTAAATTACAAAAAAATGCTACTCACCATATCAAACTATGCCAAACTCACCTAAATTACTTCGGCTATCAAAAATCAACCCCAACTACAGTTTACAGCAACAAACTAAGCCCAATCACTTTAAAATTACAAAAAAATGCTAAAAACCATAACAAACTATACCAGAATCTCCTAAATTACTTCGGCTACCGTAAATCACCCCCAACTATCCCTTACCACAACAAACCAAACCATATCATCTTAAAATTACAAAAAAAGGTGTACAAATCATAAAAAACTATGCCAGACTCACCTAAATTACTTCGGCTACTCTAAATCATCACCAACTAACCCTTACCACAACAAACTAAACCCAATCATTTTTAAATTACAAAAAAATGCTATTAACAATAGCAAACTATGCCAAACTCACCTAAATTACTTTGGCTATCAAAAATCACCCCCAACTACACTTTACAGCAACAAACTAAGCCCAATCACTTTAAAATTACAAAAAAATGCTAAAAACCATAACAAACTATACCAGAATCTCCTAAATTACTTCGGCTACCGTAAATCACCCCCAACTATCCCTTACCACAACAAACCAAACCATATCATCTTAAAATTACAAAAAAAGGTGTACAAATCATAACAAAATATGCCAGACTCACCTAAATTACTTCGGCTACTCTAAATCATCACCAACTAACCCTTACCACAACAAAATAAACCCAATCACTTTTAAATTACATAAAAATGCTACTAACCATAGCAAAATATGCTAAACTCACCTAAATTACTTCGGCTATCAAAACAAAAATCACCCCCAACTTCACTTTACAGCAACAAACTAAGCCCAATCACTTTAAAATTACAAAAAAATGCTAAAAATCATAACAAACTATACCAGAATTACCTAAATTACTTCGGCTACCGTAAATCACCTCCAACTATCCCTTACCACAACAAACCAAACCATATTATCTTAAAATGACAAAAAAAGGTGTACAAATCATAACAAGCTATGCCAGACTCACCTAAATTACTTCGGCTACTCTAAATCATCACCAACTAACCCTTACCACAACAAACGAACCCAATCACTTTTAAATTACAAAAAGATGCTAGTAACCATAGCAAACTATGCCAAACTCACCTAAATTACTTCGGCTACCATAAATCATAACCAACTAACCCTTACCACAACAAACTAAACCCAATCACTTTTAAATTACAAAAAAATGCTACTAACCATAGCAAACTATGCCAAACTCACCTAAATTACTTCGGCTATCAAAAATCACCCCCAACTACACTTTACAGCAACAAACTAAGCCGAATCACTTTAAAATTACAAAAAAATGCTAAAAATCATAACAAACTATACCAGAATCACCTAAATTACTTCGGCTACCGTAAATCACCCCCACCTATCCCTTACCACAACAAACCAAACCATATCATCTTAAAATTACAAAAAAAGGTGTACAAATCATAACAAACTATGCCAGACTCACCTAAATTACTTCGGCTACTCTAAATCATAACCAACTAACCCTTACCACAACAAACTAAACCCATTCACTTTTAAATTACAAAAAAATGCTAGTAACCATAGCAAACTATGCCAAACTCACCTAAATTACTTCGGCTACCATAAATCATCACCAACTAACCCTTACCACAACAAACTAAACCCAATCACTTTTAAATTACAAAAAAATGCTACTAACCACAGCAAACTCTGCCAAACTCACCTAAATTACTTCAGCTATCAAAAATCACCCCCAACTACACTTTACAGCAACAAACTAAGCTTAATCACTTTAAAATTACAAAAAAATGCTAAAAATCATAACAAACTATACCAGAATCATCTAAATTACTTCGGCTACCGTAAATCACCCCCAACTATCCATTACCACAACAAACCAAACCATATAATCTTAAAATTACAAAAAAAGGTGTACAAATCATAAAAAACTATGCCAGACTCACCTAAATTACTTCGGCTACTCTAAATCATTACCAACTAACCCTTACCACAACAAACTAAACCCAATCACTTTTAAATTACACAAAAATGCTACTAACCATAGCAAACTATGCCAAACTCACCTAAATTACTTCGGCTATCAAAGATCACCCCCAACTACACTTTGCAGCAACAAACTAAGCCCAATCACTTTAAAATTACAAAAAAATGCTAAAAATCATAACAAACTATCCCAGAATCACCTAAATTACTTCGGCTACCGTAAATCACCCCCAACTATCCCTTACCACAACAAAGCAAACCATATTATCTTAAAATTACAAAAAAAGGTGTACAAATCATAACAAGCTATGCCAGACTCACCTAAATTACTTCGGCTACTCTAAACCATCACCAACTAACCTTTACCACAACAAACTAAACCCAATCACTTTTAAATTACAAAAAAATGCTAAAAACCACAGCAAACTATGCCAAACTCACCTAAATTACTTCGGCTATCAAAAATCACCCCCAACTACACTTTACAGCAACAAACTAAGCCCAATCACTTTAAAATTACAAAAAAATGCTAAAAATCATAACAAACTATACCAGAATCACCTAAATTACTTCGGCTACCGTAAATCACCCCCAACTATCCCTTACCACAACAAACCAAACCATATCATCTTAAAATTACAAAAAAAGGTGTACAAATCATAACAATCTATGACTCACCTAAATTGCTTCGGCTACTCTAAATCATCACCACCAAACCCTTACCACAACAAACTAAACCCAATCACTTTTAAATTACAAAAAAATGCTACTAACCATAGCAAACTATGCCAAACTCACCTAAATTACTTCGGCTATCAAAAATCACCCCCAACTACACTTTACAGCAACAAACTAAGCCGAATCACTTTAAAATTACAAAAAAATGCTAAAAATCATAACAAACTATACCAGAATCACCTAAATTACTTCGGCTACCGTAAATCACCCCCACCTAACCCTTACCACAACAAACCAAACCATATCATCTTAAAATTACAAAAAAAGGTGTACAAATCATAACAAGCTATGCCAGACTCACCTAAATTACTTCGGCTACTCTAAACCATCACCAACTAACCCTTACCACAACAAACTAAACCCAATCACTTTTAAATTACAAAAAAATGCTACCAATCACAGCAAACTATGCCAAACTTACCTAAATTACTTCGGCTATCAAAAATCACCCCCAACTACACTTTACAGCAACAAACTAAGCCCAATCACTTTAAAATTACAAAAAAATGCTAAAAATCATAACAAACTATACCAGAATCACCTAAATTACTTCGGCTACCGTAAATCACCCCCAACTATCCCTTACCACAACAAACCAAACCATATCATCTTAAAATTACAAAAAAAGGTGTACAAATCATAACAAACTATGCCAGACTCACCTAAATTGCTTCGGCTACTCTAAATCATCACCACCTAACCCTTACCACAACAAACTAAACCCAATCACTTTTAAATTACAAAAAAATGCTACTAACCATAGAAAACTATGCCAAACTCACCTAAATTACTTCGGCTATCAAAAATCCCCCCCAACAACACTTTACAGCAACAAACTAAGCCCAATCACTTTAAAATTACAAAAAAATGCTAAAAATCATAACAAACTATACCAGAATCACCTAAATTACTTCGGCTACCGTAAATTACCCCTAACTATCCCTTACCACAACAAACCAAACCATATCATCTTCAAATTACAAAAAAAGGTGTACAAATCATAAAAAACTATGCCAGACTCACCTAAATTACTTCGGCTACTCTAAATCATTACCAACTAACCCTTACCACAACAAACTAAACCCAATCACTTTTAAATTACACAAAAATGCTACTAACCATAGCAAACTATGCCAAACTCACCTAAATTACTTCGGCTATCAAAGATCACCCCCAACTACACTTTGCAGCAACAAACTAAGCCCAATCACTTTAAAATTACAAAAAAATGCTACAAATCATAACAAACTATACCAGAATCACCTAAATTACTTCGGCTACCGTAAATCACCCCCAACTATCCCTTACCACAACAAAGCAAACCATATTATCTTAAAATTACAAAAAAAGGTGTACAAATCATAACAAGCTATGCCAGACTCACCTAAATTACTTCGGCTACTCTAAATCATCACCAACTAACCCTTACCACAACAAACTATACTCAATCACTTTTAAATTACAAAAAAATGCTACTAACCATAGCAAACTATGCCAAACTCACCTAAATTACTTCGGCTATAAAAATCACCCCCAACTACACTTTACAGCAACAAACTAAGCCCAATCACTTTAAAATTACAAAAAAATGCTAAAAATCATAACAAACTATACCAGAATCACCTAAATTACTTCGGCTACCGTAAATCACCCCCAACTATCCCTTACCACAACAAACCAAACCATATCATCTTCAAATTACAAAAAAAGGTGTACAAATCATAACAAACTATGCTAGACTCACCTAAATTACTTCGGCTACTCTAAATCATCACCAACTAACCCTTACCACAACAAACTAAACCCAATCACTTTTAAATTACAAAAAAATGCTAGTAACCATAGCAAACTATGCCAAATTCTCCTAAATTACTTCGGCTACCATAAATCATCACCAACTAACCCTTACCACAACAAACTAAACCCAATCACTTTTAAATTACAAAAAAATGCTACTAACCATAGCAAACTATGCCAAACTCACCTAAATTACTTCGGCTATCAAAAACCACCCCCAACTACACTTTACAGCAACAAACTAAGCCCAATCACTTTAAAATTACAAAAAAATGCTAAAAATCATAACAAACTATACCAGAATCACCTAAATTACTTCGGCTACCGTAAATCACCCCCAACTATCCCTTACCACAACAAACCAAACCATATCATCTTAAAATTACAAAAAAAGTTGTACAAATCATAACAAACTATGCCAGACTCACCTAAATTACTTTGGCTACTCTAAATCATCACCAACTAACCCTTACCACAACAAACTAGACCCAATCACTTTTAAATTACAAAAAAATGCTATTAACCATAGCAAACTATGCCAAACTCACCTAAATTATTTCGGCTATCAAAAATCACCCCAACTACACTTTACAGCAACAAACTAAGCCCAATCATTTTAAAATTACAAAAAAATGCTAAAAATCATAACAAACTCTACCAGAATCATCTAAATTACATCGGCTACCGTAAATCAACCCCAACTATCCCTTACCACAACAAACCAAACCATAACATCTTAAAATTACAAAAAAAGGTGTACAAATCATAACAAACTATGCCAGACTCACCTAAATTACTTCGGCTACTCTAAATCATCACCAACTAACCCTTACCACAACAAACTAAACCCAATCACTTTTAAATTAAAAAAAAAATGCTAGTAACCATAGCAAACTATGCCAAACTCACCTAAATTACTTCGGCTACCATAAATCATCACCAACTAACCCTTAAAACAACAAACTAAACCCAATCACTTTTAAATTAAAAAAAATGCTACTAACCATAGCAAACTATGCCAAACTCACCTAAATTACTTCGGCTATCAAAAATCACCCCCAACTACACTTTACAGCAACAAACTAAGCCCAATCACTTTAAAATTACAAAAAAATGCTAAAAATCATAAGAAGCAATACCAGAATCACCTAAATTACTTCGGCTACCGTAAATCACCCCCAACTATCCCTTACAACAACAAACCAAACTATATCATCTTAAAATTACAAAAAAAGGTGTACAAATCATAACAAACTATGCCAAACTCACTTAAATTACTTCGGCTACTCTAAATCATCACCAACTAACCCTTACCACAACAAACTAAACCCAATCACTTTTAAATTACAAAAAAATGCTACTCACCATAGCAAACTATGCCAAACTCACCTAAATTACTTCGGTTATCAAAAATCTCCCCCAACTACACTTTACAGCAACAAACTAAGCCCAATCACTTTAAAATTACAAAAAAATGCTAAAAACTATAACAAACTATACCAGAATCTCCTAAATTACTTCGGCTACCGTAAATCACCCCCAACTATCCCATACCACAACAAACCAAACCATATCATCTTAAAATTACAAAAAAAGGTGTACAAATCATAACAAAATATGCCAGACTCACCTAAATTACTTCGGCTAATCTAGATCATCACCAACTAACCCTTACCACAACAAAATAAACCCAATCACTTTTAAATTAAAATAAAATGCTACTAACCATAGCAAACTATGCCAAACTCACCTAAATTACTTCGGCTATCAAAACAAAAATCACCCCCAACTTCACTTTACAGCAACAAACTAAGCCCAATCACTTTAAAATTACAAAAAAATGCTACAAATCGTAACAAACTATACCAGAATCACTTAAATTACTTCGGCTACCGTAAATCACTCCCAACTATCCCTTACCACAACAAACCAAACCATATTATCTTAAAATTACAAAAAAAGGTGTACAAATCATAACAAGCTATGCCAGACTCACCTAAATTACTTCGGCTACTCTAAATCATCACCAACTAACCCTTACCACAACAAACGAACCCAATCACTTTTAAATTACAAAAAGATGCTAGTAACCATAGCAAACTATGCCAAACTCACCTAAATTACTTCGGCTACCATAAATCATCACCAATTAACCCTTACCACAACAAACTAAACCCAATCACTTTTAAATTACAAAAAAATGCTACTAACCATAGCAAACTATGCCAAACTCACTTAAATTACTTCGGCTATCAAAAATCACCCCCAACTACACTTTACAGCAACAAACTAAGCCGAATCACTTTAAAATTACAAAAAAATGCTAAAAATCATAACAAACTATACCAGAATCACCTAAATTACTTCGGCTACCGTAAATCACCCCCACCTATCCCTTACCACAACAAACCAAACCATATCATCTTAAAATTACAAAAAAAGGTGTACAAATCATAACAAACTATGCCAGACTCACCTAAATTACTTCGGCTACTCTAAATCATAACCAACTAACCCTTACCACAACAAACTAAACCCAATCACTTTTAAATTACAAAAAAATGCTAGTAACCATAGCAAACTATGCCAAACTCACCTAAATTACTTCGGCTACCATAAATCATCACCAACTAACCCTTACCACAACAAACTAAACCCAATCACTTTTAAATTACAAAAAAATGCTACTAACCATAGCAAACTCTGCCAAACTCACCTAAATTACTTCGGCTATCAAAAATCACCCCCAACTACACTTTACAGCAACAAACTAAGCTTAATCACTTTAAAATTACAAAAAAATGCTAAAAATCATAACAAACTATACCAGAATCACCTAAATTACTTCGGCTACCGTAAATCACCACCAACTATCCCTTACCACAACAAACCAAACCATATAATCTTAAAATTACAAAAAAAGCTGTACAAATCATAAAAAACTATGCCAGACTCACCTAAATTACTTCGGCTACTCTAAATCATTACCAACTAACCCTTACCACAACAAACTAAACCCAATCACTTTTAAATTACACAAAAATGCTACTAACCATAGCAAACTATGCCAAACTCACCTAAATTACTACGGCTATCAAAAATCACCCCCAACTACACTTTACAGCAACAAACTAAGCCCAATCACTTTAAAATTACAAAAAAATGCTAAAAACCATAACAAACTATACCAGAATCATCTAAATAACTTCGGCTACCGTAAATCACTCCCAACTATCCCTTACCACAACAAACCAAACCATATCATCTTAAAATTACAAAAAAAGATGTACAAATTATAACAAAATATGCCAGACTCACCTAAATTTCTTCGGCTACTCCAAATCATCACCAACTAACCCTTACCACAACAAACTAAACCCAATCACTTTTAAATTAAAAAAAAAATGCTAGTAACCATAGCAAACTATGCCAAACTCACCTAAATTACTTCGGCTACCATAAATCATCACCAACTAACCCTTAAAACAACAAACTAAACCCAATCACTTTTAAATTACAAAAAAATGCTACTAACCATAGCAAACTATGCCAAACTCACCTAAATTACTTCGGCTATCAAAAATCACCCCCAACTACACTTTACAGCAACAAACTAAGCCCAATCACTTTAAAATTACAAAAAAATGTTAAAAATCATAAGAAGCTATACCAGAATCACCTAAATTACTTCGGCTACCGTAAATCACCCCCAACTATCCCTTACCACAACAAACCAAACTATATCATCTTAAAATTACAAAAAAAGGTGTACAAATCATATCAAACTATGCCAAACTCACTTAAATTACTTCGGCTACTCTAAATCATCACCAACTAACCCTTACCACAACAAACTAAACCCAATCACTTTTAAATTACAAAAAAATGCTACTCACCATAGCAAACTATGCCAAACTCACCTAAATTACTTCGGCTATCAAAAATCACCCCCAACTACACTTTACAGCAACAAACTAAGCCCAATCACTTTAAAATTACAAAAAAATGCTAAAAACTATAACAAACTATACCAGAATCTCCTAAATTACTTCGGCTACCGTAAATCACCCCCAACTATCCCATACCACAACAAACCAAACCATATCATCTTAAAATTACAAAAAAAGGTGTACAAATCATAACAAAATATGCCAGACTCACCTAAATTATTCGGCTAATCTAAATCATCACCAACTAACCCTTACCACAACAAAATAAACCCAATCACTTTTAAATTAAAATAAAATGCTACTAACCATAGCAAACTATGCCAAACTCACCTAAATTACTTCGGCTATCAAAACAAAAATTACCCCCAACTTCACTTTACAGCAACAAACTAAGCCCAATCACTTTAAAATTACAAAAAAATGCTACAAATCATAACAAACTATACCAGAATCACTTAAATTACTTCGGCTACCGTAAATCACTCCCAACTATCCCTTACCACAACAAACCAAACCATATTATCTTAAAATTACAAAAAAAGGTGTACAAATCATAACAAGCTATGCCAAACTCACCTAAATTACTTCGGCTACCATAAATCATCACCAATTAACCCTTACCACAACAAACTAAACCCAATCACTTTTAAATTACAAAAAAATGCTATTAACCATAGCAAACTATGCCAAACTCACCTAAATTACTTCGGCTACCATAAATCATCACCAACTAACCCTTACCACAACAAACTAAACCCAATCACTTTTAAATTACAAAAAAATGCTACTAACCATAGAAAACTCTGCCAAACACACCTAAATTACTTCGGCTATCAAAAATCACCCCCAACTACACTTTACAGCAACAAACTAAGCTTAATCACTTTAAAATTACAAAAAAATGCTAAAAATCATAACAAACTATACCAGAATCACCTAAATTACTTCGGCTACCGTAAATCACCACCAACTATCCCTTACCACAACAAACCAAACCATATAATCTTAAAATTACAAAAAAAGGTGTACAAATCATAAAAAACTATGCCAGACTCACCTAAATTACTTCGGCTACTCTAAATCATTACCAACTAACCCTTACCACAACAAACTAAACCCAATCACTTTTAAATTACACAAAAATGCTACTAACCATAGCAAACTATGCCAAACTCACCTAAATTACTACGGCTATCAAAAATCACCCCCAACTACACTTTACAGCAACAAACAAAGCCCAATCACTTTAAAATTACAAAAAAATGCTAAAAACCATAACAAACTATACCAGAATCACCTAAATAACTTCGGCTACCGTAAATCACCCCCAACTATCCCTTACCACAACAAACCAAACCATATCATCTTAAAATTACAAAAAAAGGTGTACAAATCATAACAAACTATGCCAGACTCACCTAAATTATTTCGGCTACTCTAAATCATCACCAACTAACCCTTACCACAACAAACTATACTCAATCACTTTTAAATTACAAAAAAATGCTACTAACCATAGCAAACTATGCCAAACTCACCTAAATTACTTCGGCTATCAAAAACCCCCCCAACAACACTTTACAGCAACAAACTAAGCCCAATCACTTTAAAATTACAAAAAAATGTTAAAAATAATAACAAACTATACCAGAATCACGTAAATTACTTCGGCTACCGTAAATCACCCCTATCCCTTACCACAACAAACCAAACCATATCAACTTAAAATTACAAAAGAAAGCGTAAACAAATCATAACAAACTATGCCAGACTCACCTAAATTACTTGGGCTACTCTAAATCATCACCAACTAACCTTTACCACAACAAACTAAACCCAATCATTTTTAAATTACAAAAATATGCTACTAACCATAGCAAACTATGCCAAACTCACCTAAATTACTTCGGCTATCAAAAATCACCCCCAACTACACTTTACAGCAACAAACTAAGCCCAATTACTTTAAAATTACAAAAAAATGCTAAAAATCATAACAAACTATACCAGAATCACCTAAATTACTTCGGCTACCGTAAATCACCCCCAACTATCCCTTACCACAACAAACTAAACCATATCATCTTAAAATTACAAAAAAAGGCATACAAATCATAACAAACTATGCCAGACTCACCTAAATTACTTCGGCTACTCTAAATCATCACCAACTAACCCTTACAACAACAAACTAAACCCAATCACTTTTAAAATACAAAAAAATGCTAGTAACCATAGCAAACTATGCCAAACTCACCTAAATTACTTCGGTTACCATAAATCATCACCAACTAACCCTTACCACAACAAACTAAACCCAATCACTTTTAAATTACAAAAAAATGCTACTAACCATAGCAAACTATGCCAAACTCACCTAAATTACTTCGGCTGTCAAAAATCACCCCCAACTACACTTTACAGCAACCAGCAAAGCCCAATCACATTAAAATTACAAAAAAATGCTAAAAATCATAACAAATTATACCAGAATCACCTAAATTACTTCGGCTACCGTAAATCACCCCCAACTATCCCTTACCACAACAAACCAAACCATATCATCTTAAAATTACAAAAAAAGGTGTACAAATCATAACAAACTATGCCAGACTCACCTAAATTACTTCGGCTACTCCAAATCATTACCAACTAACCCTTACCACAACAAACTAAACCCAATCACTTTTAAATTACAAAAAAATGCTAGTAACCATAGGAAACTAGGCCAAACTCACCTAAATTACTTCGGCTACCATAAATCATCACCAACTAACCCTTACCACAACAAACTAAACGCAATCACTTTTAAATTACAAAAAAATGCTACTAACCATAGCAAACTATGCCACACTCACCTAAATTACTTCAGCTATCAAAAATCACCTCCAACTACACTTTACAGCAACAAACTAAGCCCAATCACTTTAAAATTACAAAAAAATGCTAAAAATCATAACAAACTATTCCAGAATCACCTAAATTACTTCGGCTACCGTAAATCACTCCCAACTATCCCTTACCACAACAAATCAAACCATATCATCTTATAATTACAAAAAAAGGTGTACAATTCATAACAAACTATGCCAGACTCACCTAAATTACTTCGGCTACTCTAAATCATCACCAACTAACCCTTACTAAAACAAACTAAACCCAATCATTTTTAAATTACAAAAAAATGCTACTAACCATAGCAAACTATGCCAAACTTACCTAAATTACTTCGGCTATCAAAAATCACCCCCAACTACACTTTACAGCAACAAACTAAGCCCAATCACTTTAAAATTACAAAAAAATGCTAAAAATCATAACAAACTATACCAGAATCACCTAAATTACTTCGGCTACCGTAAATCACCCCCAACTATCCCTTACCACAACAAACCAAACCATATCATCTTAAAATTACAAAAAAAGGTGTACAAATCATAACAAACTATGCCAGACTCACCTAAATTACTTCGGCTACTCTAAATCATCACCAACTAAACTTTACCACAACAAACTAAACCCAATCACTTTTAAATTACAAAAAAATGCTAATAACCATAGCAAACTATGCCAAACTCACCTAAATTACTTCGGCTACCATAAATCATCACCAACTAACCCTTACCACAACAAACTAAACCCAATCATTTTAAAATTACAAAAAAATGTAACTAACCATAGCAAACTATGCCAAACTTACCTAAATTACTTCGGCTATCAAAAATCACCCCCAACTACACTTTACAGCAACAAACTAAGCCCAATCACTTTAAAATTACAAAAAAATGCTAAAAATCATAACAAACTATACCAGAATCACCTAAATTACTTCAGCTACCGTAAATCACCCTCAACTATCCCTTACCACAACAAACGAAACCATATCATCTTAAAATTACAAAAAAAGGTGTACAAATCATAACAAACTATGCCAGACTCACCTAAATTACTTCGGCTACTCTAAATCATCACCAACTAACCCTTACCACAACAAAATAAACCCAATCACTTTTAAATTACAAAAAAATGCTAGTAACCATAGCAAACTATGCCAAACTCACCTAAATTACTTCGGCTACCATAAATCATCACCAACTAATCCTTACCACAACAAACTAAACCCAATCATATTTAAATTACAAAAAAATGCTACTAACCATAGCAAACTATGCCAAACTCACCGAAATTACTTCGGCTATCAAAAATCACCCCCAACTACACTTTACAGCAACAAACTAAGCCAAATCACTTTAAAATTACAAAAAAATTCTAAAAATCATAATAAACTATACCAGAATCACCTAAATTACTTCGGCTACCGTAAATCACCCCCAACTATTCGTTACCACAACAAACCAAACCTTATCATCTTAAAATTACAAAAAAAGTTGTACAAATCATAAACAAACTATGCCAGACTCACCTAAATTACTTCGGCTACACTAAATCATCACCAACTAACCCTTACCACAACAAACTAAACCCAGTCACTTTTAAATTACAAAAAAATGCTAGTAACCATGGCAAACTATGCCAAACTCACGTAAATTACTTCGGCTATCAAAAATCACCCCCAACTACACTTTACAGCAACAAACTAAGCCCAATCACTTTAAAATTACAAAAAAATGCTAAAAATCAGAACAAACTATACCAGAATCACCTAAATTACTTCGGCTACCGTAAATCACCCCCAACCATTCCTTACCACAACAAAACAAACCATATCATCTTAAAATTACAAAAAAATGTGTACAAATCATAACAAACTATGCCAGACTCACCTAAATTACTTCGGCTACTCTAAATCACCCCCAACTATCCCTTACCACAACAAACCAAACCATATCATCTTAAAATTACAAAAAAAGGTGTACAAATCATAACAAACTATGCCAGACTCACCTAAATTACTTCGGCTACTCTTAATCATCACCAACTAACCCATACCACAACAAACTAAACCCAATCACTTTTAAATTACAAAAAAATGCTACTAACCATAGCAAACTATGCCAAACTCACATACATTACTTCGGCTATCAAAAATAACCCCCAACTACACTTTACAGCAACAAACTTAGCCCAATCACTTTAAAATTACAAAAAAATGCTAAAAATCATAACAAACTATACCAGAATCACCTAAATTACTTCGGCTACCGTAAATCACCCCCAACTATCCCTTACCACAACAAACTAAACCATATCATCTTAAAATTACAAAAAAAGGCATACAAATCATAACAAACTATGCCAGACTCACCTAAATTACTTCGGCTACTCTAAATCATCACCAACTAACCCTTACAACAACAAACTAAACCCAATCACTTTTAAAATACAAAAAAATGCTAGTAACCATAGCAAACTATGCCAAACTCACCTAAATTACTTCGGTTACCATAAATCATCACCAACTAACCCTTACCACAACAAACTAAACCCAATCACTTTTAAATTACAAAAAAATGCTACTAACCATAGCAAACTATGCCAAACTCACCTAAATTACTTCGGCTGTCAAAAATCACCCCCAACTACACTTTACAGCAACCAGCAAAGCCCAATCACATTAAAATTACAAAAAAATGCTAAAAATCATAACAAATTATACCAGAATCACCTAAATTACTTCGGCTACCGTAAATCACCCCCAACTATCCCTTACCACAACAAACCAAACCATATCATCTTAAAATTACAAAAAAAGGTGTACAAATCATAACAAACTATGCCAGACTCACCTAAATTACTTCGGCTACTCCAAATCATTACCAACTAACCCTTACCACAACAAACTAAACCCAATCACTTTTAAATTACAAAAAAATGCTAGTAACCATAGGAAACTAGGCCAAACTCACCTAAATTACTTCGGCTACCATAAATCATCACCAACTAACCCTTACCACAACAAACTAAACGCAATCACTTTTAAATTACAAAAAAATGCTACTAACCATAGCAAACTATGCCACACTCACCTAAATTACTTCAGCTATCAAAAATCACCTCCAACTACACTTTACAGCAACAAACTAAGCCCAATCACTTTAAAATTACAAAAAAATGCTAAAAATCATAACAAACTATTCCAGAATCACCTAAATTACTTCGGCTACCGTAAATCACTCCCAACTATCCCTTACCACAACAAATCAAACCATATCATCTTATAATTACAAAAAAAGGTGTACAAATCATAACAAACTATGCCAGACTCACCTAAATTACTTCGGCTACTCTAAATCATCACCAACTAACCCTTACTAAAACAAACTAAACCCAATCATTTTTAAATTACAAAAAAATGCTACTAACCATAGCAAACTATGCCAAACTTACCTAAATTACTTCGGCTATCAAAAATCACCCCCAACTACACTTTACAGCAACAAACTAAGCCCAATCACTTTAAAATTACAAAAAAATGCTAAAAATCATAACAAACTATACCAGAATCACCTAAATTACTTCGGCTACCGTAAATCACCCCCAACTATCCCTTACCACAACAAACCAAACCATATCATCTTAAAATTACAAAAAAAGGTGTACAAATCATAACAAACTATGCCAGACTCACCTAAATTACTTCGGCTACTCTAAATCATCACCAACTAAACTTTACCACAACAAACTAAACCCAATCACTTTTAAATTACAAAAAAATGCTAATAACCATAGCAAACTATGCCAAACTCACCTAAATTACTTCGGCTACCATAAATCATCACCAACTAACCCTTACCACAACAAACTAAACCCAATCATTTTAAAATTACAAAAAAATGTAACTAACCATAGCAAACTATGCCAAACTTACCTAAATTACTTCGGCTATCAAAAATCACCCCCAACTACACTTTACAGCAACAAACTAAGCCCAATCACTTTAAAATTACAAAAAAATGCTAAAAATCATAACAAACTATACCAGAATCACCTAAATTACTTCAGCTACCGTAAATCACCCTCAACTATCCCTTACCACAACAAACGAAACCATATCATCTTAAAATTACAAAAAAAGGTGTACAAATCATAACAAACTATGCCAGACTCACCTAAATTACTTCGGCTACTCTAAATCATCACCAACTAACCCTTACCACAACAAAATAAACCCAATCACTTTTAAATTACAAAAAAATGCTAGTAACCATAGCAAACTATGCCAAACTCACCTAAATTACTTCGGCTACCATAAATCATCACCAACTAATCCTTACCACAACAAACTAAACCCAATCATATTTAAATTACAAAAAAATGCTACTAACCATAGCAAACTATGCCAAACTCACCGAAATTACTTCGGCTATCAAAAATCACCCCCAACTACACTTTACAGCAACAAACTAAGCCAAATCACTTTAAAATTACAAAAAAATTCTAAAAATCATAATAAACTATACCAGAATCACCTAAATTACTTCGGCTACCGTAAATCACCCCCAACTATTCGTTACCACAACAAACCAAACCTTATCATCTTAAAATTACAAAAAAAGTTGTACAAATCATAAACAAACTATGCCAGACTCACCTAAATTACTTCGGCTACACTAAATCATCACCAACTAACCCTTACCACAACAAACTAAACCCAGTCACTTTTAAATTACAAAAAAATGCTAGTAACCATGGCAAACTATGCCAAACTCACGTAAATTACTTCGGCTATCAAAAATCACCCCCAACTACACTTTACAGCAACAAACTAAGCCCAATCACTTTAAAATTACAAAAAAATGCTAAAAATCAGAACAAACTATACCAGAATCACCTAAATTACTTCGGCTACCGTAAATCACCCCCAACCATTCCTTACCACAACAAAACAAACCATATCATCTTAAAATTACAAAAAAATGTGTACAAATCATAACAAACTATGCCAGACTCACCTAAATTACTTCGGCTACTCTAAATCACCCCCAACTATCCCTTACCACAACAAACCAAACCATATCATCTTAAAATTACAAAAAAAGGTGTACAAATCATAACAAACTATGCCAGACTCACCTAAATTACTTCGGCTACTCTTAATCATCACCAACTAACCCATACCACAACAAACTAAACCCAATCACTTTTAAATTACAAAAAAATGCTACTAACCATAGCAAACTATGCCAAACTCACATACATTACTTCGGCTATCAAAAATAACCCCCAACTACACTTTACAGCAACAAACTTAGCCCAATCACTTTAAAATTACAAAAAAATGCTAAAAATCATAACAAACTATACCAGAATCACCTAAATTACTTCGGCTACCGTAAATCACCCCCAACTATCCCTTACCACAACAAACCAAACCATATCATCTTAAAATTACAAAAAAAAGTGTACAAATCATAACAAACTATGCCAGACTCACCTAAATTACTTTGGCTACTCTAAATCATCACCAACTAACCCTTACCACAACAAACTAAACCCAATCACTTTTAAATTACAAAAAAATGCTAGCAACCATAGCAAACTATGCCAAACTCACCTAAATTACTTCGGCTACCATAAATCATCACCAACTAACCCTTACCACAACAAACTAAACCCAATCACTTTTAAATTACAAAAAAATGCTAGTAACCATAGCAAACTATGCCAAACTCACCTAAATTACTTCGGCTACCATAAATCATCACCAACTAACCCTTACCACAACAAACTAAACCCAATCACTTTTAAATTACAAAAAAATGCTAGTAACTATAGGAAACTAGGCCAAACTCACCTAAATTACTTCGGCTACCATAAATCATCACCAACTCACCCTTACCACAACAAACTAAACCCAATCACTTTTAAATTACAAAAAAATGCTACTAACCATAGCAAACTATGCCACACTCACCTAAATTACTTCAGCTATCAAAAATCACCCCCAACTACACTTTACAGCAACAAACTAAGCCCAATCACTTTAAAATTACAAAAAAATGCTAAAAATCATAACAAACTATACCAGAATCACCTAAATTACTTCGGCTACCGTAAATCACCCCCAACCATCCCTTACTACAACAAATCAGACCATATCATCTTTAAATTATAAAAAAAGGTTTACAAATCATAACAAACTATGCCAGACTCACCTAAATTACTTCGGCTACTCTAAATCATCACCAAGTAACCCTTACCACAACAAACTAAACCCAATCATATTTAAATTACAAAAAAATGCTACTAGCCATAGCAAACTATGCCAAACTCACCGAAATTACTTCGGCTATCAAAAATCACCCCCAATTACACTTTACAGCAACAAACTAAGCCAAATCACTTTAAAATTACAAAACAATGCTAAAAATCATAACAAACTATACCAGAATCACCTAAATTACTTCGGCTACCGTAAATCACCCTCAACTATCCCTTACCACAACAAACCAAACCATATCATTTTAAAATTACAAAAAAATGTGTACAAATCATAACAAACTATGCCAGACTCACCTAAATTACTTCGGCTACTCTAAATCACCACCAACTAACCCTTACCACAACAAACTAAACCCAATCACTTTTAAATTACAAAAAAATGCTACTAACCATAGCAAACTATGCCAAACTCACCTAAATTACTTCGGCTACCATAAATCATCACCAACTAACCCTTACCACAACAAACTAAACCCAATCACTTTTAAGTTACAAAAAAATGCTACTAACCATAGCAAACTATGCCAAACTCACCTAAATTACTTCGGCTATCAAAAATCACCCCCAACTACACTTTACAGCAACAAACTAAGCCCAATCACTTCAAAATTACAAAAAAATGCTAAAAATCATAACAAACTATACCAGAATCACCTAAATTACTTCGGCTACCGTAAATCACCCCCAACTGTCCCTTACCAAAGCAAACCAAACCATATCATCTTAAAATTACAAAAAAAGGTGTACAAATCATAACAAACTATGCCAGACTCACCTAAATTACTTCGGCTTCTCTAACTCATCACCAACTAACCCTTACCACAACAAACTAATCCCAATCACTTTTAAATTACAAAAAAATGCTAGTAACCATAGCAAACTATGCCAAACTCACCTAAATTACTTCGGCTACCATAAATCATCACCAACTAACCCTTATCACAACAAACTAAACCCAATCACTTTTAAATTACAAAAAAATGCTACTAACCATAGCAAACTATGCCAAACTCACTTAAATTACTTCGACTATCAAAAATCACCCCCAACTACACTTTACAGCAACAAACTAAGCCCAATCACTTTAAAATTAGAAAAATATGCTAAAAATCATAACAAACTATACCAGAATCACCAAAATTACTTCGGCTACCGTAAATCACCCCCAACTATCCCTTACCGCAACAAACCAAACCATATCATCTTAAAATTACAAAAAAAGGTGTACAAATCATAACAAACTATGCCAGACTCACCTAAATTACTTCGGCTACTCTTAATCATCACCAACTAACACTTAAAACAACAAACTAAACCCAATCACTTTTAAATTACAAAAAAATGCTACTAACCCTAGCAAACTATGCCAAACTCACCTAAATTACTTCGGCTATCAAAAATCACCCTCAACTACACTTTACAGCAACAAACTAAGCCCAATCACTTTAAAATTACAAAAAAATGCTAAAAATTATAACAAACTATACCAGAATCACCTAAATTACTTCGGCTACCGTAAATGACCCCCAACTATCCCTTACCACAACAAACCAAACCATATCATCTTAAAATTACAAAAAAAGGTGTACTAATCATAACAAACAATGCCAGACTCACCTAAATTACTTCGGCTACTCTAAATCATCACCAACTAACCCTTACTACAACAAACTAAACCCAATCACTTTTAAAATACAAAAAAATGCTACTAACCATAGCAAACTATGCCAAACTCACCTAAATTACTTCGGCTACCATAAATCATCACCAACTAACCCTTACCACAACAAACTAAACCCAATCACTTTTAAATTACAAAAAAATGCTACTAACCATAGCAAACTATGCCAAACTCACCTAGATTACTTCGGCTATCAAAAATCACCCCCAACTACACTTTACAGCAACAAACTAAGCCCAATCACTTTAAAATTACAAAAAAATGCTAAAAATCATAACAAACTATACCAGAATCACCTAAATTACTTCGGCTACCGTAAATCACCCCCAACTATCCCTTACCACAACAAACCAAACCATATCATCTTAAAATTACAAAAAAGGTGTACAAATCATAACAAACTATGCCAGACTCACCTAAATTACTTCGGTTACTCTTAATCATCACCAACTAACACTTACAACAACAAATTAAAACCCAATCACTTTTAAATTACAAAAAAATGTTACTAACCATAGCAAACTATGCCAAACTCACCTAAATTACTTCGGCTATCAAAAATCACCCCCAAGTACACTTTAAAGCAACAAACTAAGCCCAATCACTTTAAAATTACAAAAAAATGCTAAAAATCATAACAAACTATACCAGAATCACCTAAATTACTTCGGCTACCGTAAATGACCCCCAACTATCCCTTACCACAACAAACCAAACCATATCATCTTAAAATTACAAAAAAAGGTGTACAAATCATAACAAACAATGCCAGACTCACCTAAATTACTTCGGCTACTCTAAATCATCACCAACTAACCCTTACTACAACAAACTAAACCCAATCACTTTTAAATTACAAAAAAATGCTACTAACCATAGCAAACTATGCCAAACTCACCTAAATTACTTCGGCTACCATAAATCATCACCAACTAACCCTTACCGCAACAAACTAAACCCAATCACTTTTAAATTACAAAAAAATGCTACTTACCATAGCAAACTATGCCAAACTCACCTAAATTACTTCGGCTATCAAAAATCACACCCAACTACACTTTACAGCAACAAACTAAGCCCAATCACTTTAAAATTACAAAAAATGCGAAAAATCATAACAAACTATACCAGAATCACCTAAATTACTTCGGCTACCGTAAATCACCCCCAACTATCCCTTACCACAACAAACCAAACCATATCATCTTAAAATTACAAAAAAAGTGTACAAATCATAACAAACTATGCCAGACTCACCTAAATTACTTCGGCTACTCTAAATCATCACCAACTAACCCTTACCACAAAAACTAAACCCAATCATTTTTAAATTACAAAAAAATGCTAGTAACCATAGCAAACTATGCTAAACTCACCTAAATTACTTCGGCTACTATAAATCATCACCAACTAACCCTTACCACAACAAACTAAACCCAATCACTTTTAAATTACAAAAAAATGCTACTAACCATAGCAAACTATGCCAAACTCACCTAAATTACTTCGGCTATCAAAAATCACCCCCAACTACACTTTACACCAACAAACTAAGCACAATCACTTTAAAATTACAAAAAGATGCTAAAAATCATAACAAACTATACCAGAATCACCTAAATTACTTCGGCTACCGTAAATCACCCCCAACTATCCCTTACCACAACAAACCAAACCATATCATCTTAAAATTACAAAAAAAGGTGTAGAGATCATAACAAACTATGCCATAATCACCTAAATTACTTCGGCTACTCTAAATCATCACCAACTAACACTTACAACAACAAACTAAACCCAATCACTTTTAAATTACAAAAAAATGCTACTAACCATAGCAAACTATGCCAAACTCACCTAGATTACTTCGGCTATCAAAAATCACCCCCAACTACACTTTACAGCAACAAACTAAGCCCAATCACTTTAAAATTACAAAAAAATGCTAAAAATCATAACAAACTATACCAGAATCACCTAAATTACTTCGGCTACCGTAAATCACCCCCAACTATCTTTTACCACAACAAACCAAACCATATCATCTTAAAATTACAAAAAAAGGTGTACAAATCATAACAAACTATGCCAGACTCACCTAAATTACTTCGGCTACTCTAAATCATCACCAACTAACCCTTACCACAACAAACTAAACCCAATCACTTTTAAATTACAAAAAAATGCTACTAACCATAGCAAACTATGCCAAACTCACCTAAATTACTTCGGCTACCATAAATCATCACCAACTAACCCTTACCACAACAAACTAAACCCAATAACTTTTAAGTTACAAAAAAATGCTACTAACCATAGCAAACTATGCCAAACTCACCTAAATTACTTCGGCTATCAAAAATCACCCCCAACTACACTTTACAGCAACAAACTAAGCCCAATCACTTCAAAATTACAAAAAAATGCTAAAAATCATAACAAACTATACCAGAATCACCTAAATTACTTCGGCTACCGTAAATCACCCCCAACTGTCCCTTACCAAAGCAAACCAAACCATATCATCTTAAAATTACAAAAAAAGGTGTACAAATCATAACAAACTATGCCAGACTCACCTAAATTACTTCGGCTTCTCTAACTCATCACCAACTAACCCTTACCACAACAAACTAATCCCAATCACTTTTAAATTACAAAAAAATGCTAGTAACCATAGCAAACTATGCCAAACTCACCTAAATTACTTCGGCTACCATAAATCATCACTAACTAACCCTTACCACAACAAACTAAACCCAATCACTTTTAAATTACAAAAAAATGCTACTAACCATAGAAAACTATGACAAACTCACCTAAATTACTTCGGCTATCAAAAATCACCCCCAACTACACTTTACAGCAACAAACTAAGCCCAATCACTTTAAAATTACAAAAAAATGCTAAAAATCATAACAAGCTATACCAGAATCACCTAAATTACTTCGGCTACCGTAAATCACCCCCAACTATCCCTTACCACAACAAACCAAACCATATCATCTTAAAATTACAAAAAAAGGTGTACAGATCATAACAAACTATGCCAGAATCACCTAAATTACTTCGGCTACTCTAAATCATCACAACTAACACTTACAACAACAAACTAAACCCAATCAATTTTAAATTACAAAAAAATGCTACTAACCATAGCAAACTATGCCAAACTCACCTAAATTACTTTGGCTATCAAAAATCACCCCCAACTACACTTTACTGCAACAAACTAAGCCCAATCATTTTAAAATTACAAAAAAATGCTAAAAATCATAACAAACTATACCAGAATCATCTAAATTACTTCGGCTACCGTAAATCACCCCCAACTATCCCTTACCACAACAAACCAAACCATATCATCTTAAAATTACAAAAAAAGGTGTACAAATCATAACAAACTATGCCAGACTCACCTAAATTACTTCGGCTACTCTAAATCATCACCAACTAACCCTTACCACAACAAACTAAACCCAATCACTTTTAAATTACAAAAATATGCTACTAACCATAGCAAACTATGCCAAACTCACCTAAATTACTTCGGTTACCATAAATCATCACCAACTAACCCTTACCACAACAAACTAAACCCAATCACTTTTAAGTTACAAAAAAATGCTACTAACCATAGCAAACTATGCCAAACTTACCTAAATTACTTCGGCTACCATAAATCATCACCAACTAACCCTTACCACAACAAACTAAACCCAATCACTTTTAAATTACAAAAAAATGCTACTTACCATAGCAAACTATGCCAAACCCACCTAAATTACTTCGGCTATCAAAAATCACCCCCAACTACACTTTACAGCAACAAACTAAGCCCAATCACTTTAAAATTACAAAAAAATGCTAAAAATCATAACAAACTATACCAGAATCACCTAAATTACTTCGGCTACCGTAAAACACCCCCAACTATTCCTTACCACAACAAACCAAACCATATCATCTTAAAATTACAAAAAAGTTGTACAAATCATAACAAACTATGCCAGACTCACCTAAATTACTTCGGCTACTCTAAATCATCACCAACTAACCCTTACCACAAAAACTAAACCCAATCATTTTTAAATTACAAAAAAATGCTAGTAACCATAGCAAACTATGCCAAACTCACCTAAATTACTTCGGCTACCATAAATCATCACCAACTAACCCTTACCACAACAAACTAAACCCAATCACTTTTAAATTACAAAAAAATGCTACTAACCATAGCAAACTATGCCAAACTCACCTAAATTACTTCGGCTATCAAAAATCACCCCCAACTACACTTTACAGCAACAAACTAAGCCTAATCACTTTAAAATTACAAAAAAATGCTAAAAATCATAACAAACTATACCAGAATCACCTAAATTACTTCGGCTACCGTAAATCACCCCCAACTATCCCTTACCACAACAAACCAAACCATATCATCTTAAAATTACAAAAAAAGGTGTACAGATCATAACAAACTATGCCAGAATCACCTAAATTACTTCGGCTACTCTAAATCATCACCAACTAACCCTTACCACAACAAACTAAACCCAATCACTTTTAAATTACAAAAATATGCTACTAACCATAGCAAACTATGCCAAACTCACCTAGATTACTTCGGCTATCAAAAATCACCCCCAACTACACTTTACAGCAACAAACTAAGCCCAATCACTTTAAAATTACAAAAAAATGCTAAAAATCATAACAAACTATACCAGAATCACCTAAATTACTTATGCTACCGTAAATCACCCCCAACTATCCCTTACCACAACAAACAAAACCATATCATCTTAAAATTACAAAAAAAGGTGTACTAATCTTAACAAACTATGCCAGACTCACCTAAATTACTTCGGCTACTCTAAATCATCACCAACTAACCCTTACCACAACAAACTAAACCCAATCACTTTTAAATTACAAAAAAATGCTACTAACCATAGCAAACTATGCCAAACTTACCTAAATTACTTCGGCTACCATAAATCATCACCAACTAACCCTTACCACAACAAACTAAACCCAATCACTTTTAAGTTACAAAAAAATGCTACTAACCATAGCAAACTATGCCAAACTCACCTAAATTACTTCGGCTATCAAAAATCACCCCCAACTACACTTTACACCAACAAACTAAGCCCAATCACTTTAAAATTACAAAAAGATGCTAAAAATCATAACAAACTATACCAGAATCACCTAAATTACTTCGGCTACCGTAAATCACCCCCAACTATCCCTTACCACAACAAACCAAACCATATCATCTTAAAATTACAAAAAAAGGTGTAGAGATCATAACAAACTATGCCATAATCACCTAAATTACTTCGGCTACTCTAAATCATCACCAACTAACACTTACAACAACAAACTAAACCCAATCACTTTTAAATTACAAAAAAATGCTACTAACCATAGCAAACTATGCCAAACTCACCTAGATTACTTCGGCTATCAAAAATCACCCCCAACTACACTTTACAGCTACAAACTAAGCCCAATCACTTTAAAATTACAAAAAAATGCTAAAAATCATAACAAACTATACCAGAATCACCTAAATTACTTCGGCTACCGTAAATCACCCCCAACTATCTTTTACCACAACAAACCAAACCATATCATCTTAAAATTACAAAAAAAGGTGTACAAATCATAACAAACTATGCCAGACTCACCTAAATTACTTCGGCTACTCTAAATCATCACCAACTAACCCTTGACAACACCGACCGTGAAAGCCTACACACTTTTATAACTAACCCTTACCACAAAAACTAAACCTAATCATTTTTAAATTACAAAAAAATGCTAGTAACCATAGCAAACTATGCCAAACTCA
Organism: Eledona agricola; assembly: GCA_964023215.1. NCBI lineage: Eukaryota > Metazoa > Arthropoda > Insecta > Coleoptera > Tenebrionidae > Eledona > Eledona agricola. The sequence goes on along the minus strand of OZ026856.1, from coordinate 26,097,324 downwards.
CCTAAATTACTTCGGCTACCATAAATCATCACCAACTAACCCTTACCACAACAAACTAAACCCAATCACTTTTAAATTACAAAAAAATGCTACTAACCATAGCAAACTATGCCAAACTCACCTAAATTACTTCGGCTATCAAAAATCACCCCCAACTACACTTTACACCAACAAACTAAGCCCAATCACTTTAAAATTACAAAAAGATGCTAAAAATCATAACAAACTATACCAGAATCACCTAAATTACTTCGGCTACCGTAAATCACCCCCAACTATCCTTTACCACAACAAACCAAACCATATCATCTTAAAATTACAAAAAAGGTGTAGAGATCATAACAAACTATGCCATAATCACCTAAATTACTTCGGCTACTCTAAATCATCACCAACTAACACTTACAACAACAAACTAAACCCAATCACTTTTAAATTATAAAAAAATGCTACTAACCATAGCAAACTATGCCAAACTCACCTAGATTACTTCGGCTATCAAAAATCACCCCCAACTACACTTTACAGCAACAAACTAAGCCCAATCACTTTAAAATTACAAAAAAATGCTAAAAATCATAACAAACTATACCAGAATCACCTAAATTACTTCGGCTACCGTAAATCACCCCCAACTATCTTTTACCACAACAAACCAAACCATATCATCTTAAAATTACAAAAAAAGGTGTACAAATCATAACAAACTATGCCAGACTCACCTAAATTACTTCGGCTACTCTAAATCATCACCAACTAACCCTTACCACAACAAACTAAACCCAATCACTTTTAAATTACAAAAAAATGCTACTAACCATAGCAAACTATGCCAAACTCACCTAAATTACTTCGGCTACCATAAATCATCACCAACTAACCCTTACCACAACAAACTAAACCCAATCACTTTTAAGTTACAAAAAAATGCTACTAACCATAGCAAACTATGCCAAACTCACCTAAATTACTTCGGCTATCAAAAATCACCCCCAACTACATTTTACAGCAACAAACTAAGCCCAATCACTTCAAAATTACAAAAAAATGCTAAAAATCATAACAAACTATACCAGAATCACCTAAATTACTTCGGCTACCGTAAATCACCCCCAACTGTCCCTTACCAAAGCAAACCAAACCATATCATCTTAAAATTACAAAAAAAGGTGTACAAATCATAACAAACTATGCCAGACTCACCTAAATTACTTCGGCTTCTCTAACTCATCTCCAACTAACCCTTACCACAACAAACTAATCCCAATCACTTTTAAATTACAAAAAAATGCTAGTAACCATAGCAAACTATGCCAAACTCACCTAAATTACTTCGGCTACCATAAATCATCACCAACTAACCCTTACCACAACAAACTAAACCCAATCACTTTTAAATTACAAAAAAATGCTACTAACTATAGAAAACTATGACAAACTCACCTAAATTACTTCGGCTATCAAAAATCACCCCCAACTACACTTTACAGCAACAAACTAAGCCCAATCACTTTAAAATTACAAAAAAATGCTAAAAATCATAACAAGCTATACCAGAATCACCTAAATTACTTCGGCTACCGTAAATCACCCCCAACTATCCCTTACCACAACAAACCAAACCATATCATCTTAAAATTACAAAAAAAGGTGTACAGATCATAACAAACTATGCCAGAATCACCTAAATTACTTCGGCTACTCTAAATCATCACCAACTAACACTTACAACAACAAACTAAACCCAATCAATTTTAAATTACAAAAAAATGCTACTAACCATAGCAAACTATGCCAAACTCACCTAAATTACTTTGGCTATCAAAAATCACCCCCAACTACACTTTACTGCAACAAACTAAGCCCAATCATTTTAAAATTACAAAAAAATGCTAAAAATCATAACAAACTATACCAGAATCATCTAAATTACTTCGGCTACCGTAAATCACCCCCAACTATCCCTTACCACAACAAACCAAACCATATCATCTTAAAATTACAAAAAAAGGTGTACAAATCATAACAAACTATGCCAGACTCACCTAAATTACTTCGGCTACTCTAAATCATCACCAACTAACCCTTACCACAACAAACTAAACCCAATCACTTTTAAATTACAAAAAAATGCTACTAACCATAGCAAACTATGCCAAACTCACCTAATTTACTTCGGCTACCATGAATCATCACCAACTAACCCTTACCACAACAAACTAAACCCAATCACTTTTAAATTACAAAAAAATGCTAGTAACCATAGCAAACTATGCCAAACTCACCTAAATTACTTCGGCTACCATAAATCATCACCAACTAACCCTTACCACAACAAACTAAACCCAATCACTTTTAAATTACAAAAAAATGCTACTAACCATAGAAAACTATGACAAACTCACCTAAATTACTTCGGCTATCAAAAATCACCCCCAACTACTCTTTACAGCAACAAACTAAGCCCAATCACTTTAAAATTACAAAAAAATGCTAAAAATCATAACAAGCTATACCAGAATCACCTAAATTACTTCGGCTACCGTAAATCACCCCCAACTATCCCTTACCACAACAAACCAAACCATATCATCTTAAAATTACAAAAAAAGGTATACAAATCATAACAAACTATGCCAGAATCACCTAAATTACTTCGGCTACTCTAAATCATCACCAACTAACACTTACAACAACAAACTAAACCCAATCAATTTTAAATTACAAAAAAATGCTACTAACCATAGCAAACTATGCCAAACTCACCTAAATTACTTTGGCTATCAAAAATCACCCCCAACTACACTTTACTGCAACAAACTAAGCCCAATCATTTTAAAATTACAAAAAAATGCTAAAAATCATAACAAACTATACCAGAATCACCTAAATTACTTCGGCTACCGTAAAACACCCCCAACTATTCCTTACCACAACAAACCAAACCATATCATCTTAAAATTACAAAAAAGGTGTACAAATCATAACAAACTATGCCAGACTCACCTAAATTACTTCGGCTACTCTAAATCATCACCAACTAACCCTTACCACAAAAACTAAACCCAATCATTTTTAAATTACAAAAAAATGCTAGTAACCATAGCAAACTATGCCAAACTCACCTAAATTACTTCGGCTACCATAAATCATCACCAACTAACCCTTACCACAACAAACTAAACCCAATCACTTTTAAATTACAAAAAAATGCTACTAACCATAGCAAACTATGCCAAACTCACCTAAATTACTTCGGCTATCAAAAATCACACCCAACTACACTTTACAGCAACAAACTAAGCCTAATCACTTTAAAATTACAAAAAAATGCTAAAAATCATAACAAACTATACCAGAATCACCTAAATTACTTCGGCTACCGTAAATCACCCCCAACTATCCCTTACCACAACAAACCAAACCATATCATCTTAAAATTACAAAAAAAGATGTACAGATCATAACAAACTATGCCAGAATCACCTAAATTACTTCGGCTACCATAAATCATCACTAACTAACCCTTACCACAACAAACTAAACCCAATCACTTTTAAATTACAAAAAAATGCTACTAACCATAGAAAACTATGACAAACTCACCTAAATTACTTCGGCTATCAAAAATCACCCCCAACTACACTTTACAGCAACAAACTAAGCCCAATCACTTTAAAATTACAAAAAAATGCTAAAAATCATAACAAGCTATACCAGAATCACCTAAATTACTTCGGCTACCGTAAATCACCCCCAACTATCCCTTACCACAACAAACCAAACCATATCATCTTAAAATTACAAAAAAAGGTGTACAGATCATAACAAACTATGCCAGAATCACCTAAATTACTTCGGCTACTCTAAATCATCACAACTAACACTTACAACAACAAACTAAACCCAATCAATTTTAAATTACAAAAAAATGCTACTAACCATAGCAAACTATGCCAAACTCACCTAAATTACTTTGGCTATCAAAAATCACCCCCAACTACACTTTACTGCAACAAACTAAGCCCAATCATTTTAAAATTACAAAAAAATGCTAAAAATCATAACAAACTATACCAGAATCACCTAAATTACTTCGGCTACCGTAAAACACCCCCAACTATTCCTTACCACAACAAACCAAACCATATCATCTTAAAATTACAAAAAAGTTGTACAAATCATAACAAACTATGCCAGACTCACCTAAATTACTTCGGCTACTTTAAATCATCACCAACTAACCCTTACCACATAAACTAAACCCAATCATTTTTAAATTACAAAAAAATGCTAGTAACCATAGCAAACTATGCCAAACTCACCTAAATTACTTCGGCTACCATAAATCATCACCAACTAACCCTTACCACAACAAACTAAACCCAATCACTTTTAAATTACAAAAAAATGCTACTAACCATAGCAAACTATGCCAAACTCACCTAAATTACTTCGGCTATCAAAAATCACCCCCAACTACACTTTACAGCAACAAACTAAGCCTAATCACTTTAAAATTACAAAAAAATGCTAAAAATCATAACAAACTATACCAGAATCACCTAAATTACTTCGGCTACCGTAAATCACCCCCAACTATCCCTTACCACAACAAACCAAACCATATCATCTTAAAATTACAAAAAAAGGTGTACAGATCATAACAAACTATGCCAGAATCACCTAAATTACTTCGGCTACTCTAAATCATCACCAACTAACCCTTACCACAACAAACTAAACCCAATCACTTTTAAATTACAAAAATATGCTACTAACCATAGCAAACTATGCCAAACTCACCTAAATTACTTCGGTTACCATAAATCATCACCAACTAACCCTTACCACAACAAACTAAACCCAATCACTTTTAAGTTACAAAAAAATGCTACTAACCATAGCAAACTATGCCAAACTTACCTAAATTACTTCGGCTACCATAAATCATCACCAACTAACCCTTACCACAACAAACTAAACCCAATCACTTTTAAATTACAAAAAAATGCTACTTACCATAGCAAACTATGCCAAACCCACCTAAATTACTTCGGCTATCAAAAATCACCCCCAACTACACTTTACAGCAACAAACTAAGCCCAATCACTTTAAAATTACAAAAAAATGCTAAAAATCATAACAAACTATACCAGAATCACCTAAATTACTTCGGCTACCGTAAAACACCCCCAACTATTCCTTACCACAACAAACCAAACCATATCATCTTAAAATTACAAAAAAGTTGTACAAATCATAACAAACTATGCCAGACTCACCTAAATTACTTCGGCTACTTTAAATCATCACCAACTAACCCTTACCACATAAACTAAACCCAATCATTTTTAAATTACAAAAAAATGCTAGTAACCATAGCAAACTATGCCAAACTCACCTAAATTACTTCGGCTACCATAAATCATCACCAACTAACCCTTACCACAACAAACTAAACCCAATCACTTTTAAATTACAAAAAAATGCTACTAACCATAGCAAACTATGCCAAACTCACCTAAATTACTTCGGCTATCAAAAATCACCCCCAACTACACTTTACAGCAACAAACTAAGCCTAATCACTTTAAAATTACAAAAAAATGCTAAAAATCATAACAAACTATACCAGAATCACCTAAATTACTTCGGCTACCGTAAATCACCCCCAACTATCCCTTACCACAACAAACCAAACCATATCATCTTAAAATTACAAAAAAAGGTGTACAGATCATAACAAACTATGCCAGAATCACCTAAATTACTTCGGCTACTCTAAATCATCACCAACTAACCCTTACCACAACAAACTAAACCCAATCACTTTTAAATTACAAAAAAATGCTACTAACCATAGCAAACTATGCCAAACTCACCTAGATTACTTCGGCTATCAAAAATCACCCCCAACTACACTTTACAGCAACAAACTAAGCCCAATCACTTTAAAATTACAAAAAAATGCTAAAAATCATAACAAACTATACCAGAATCACCTAAATTACTTATGCTACCGTAAATCACCCCCAACTATCCCTTACCACAACAAACAAAACCATATCATCTTAAAATTACAAAAAAAGGTGTACTAATCTTAACAAACTATGCCAGACTCACCTAAATTACTTCGGCTACTCTAAATCATCACCAACTAACCCTTACCACAACAAACTAAACCCAATCACTTTTAAATTACAAAAAAATGCTACTAACCATAGCAAACTATGCCAAACTTACCTAAATTACTTCGGCTACCATAAATCATCACCAACTAACCCTTACCACAACAAACTAAACCCAATCACTTTTAAGTTACAAAAAAATGCTACTAACCATAGCAAACTATGCCAAACTCACCTAAATTACTTCGGCTACCATAAATCATCACCAACTAACCCTTACCACAACAAACTAAACCCAATCACTTTTAAATTACAAAAAAATGCTACTTACCATAGCAAACTATGCCAAACCCACCTAAATTACTTCGGCTATCAAAAATCACCCCCAACTACACTCTACAGCAACAAACTAAGCCCAATCACTTTAAAATTACAAAAAAATGCTAAAAATCATAACAAACTATACCAGAATCACCTAAATTACTTCGGCTACCGTAAAACACCCCCAACTATTCCTTACCACAACAAACCAAACCATATCATCTTAAAATTACAAAAAAGGTGTACAAATCATAACAAACTATGCCAGACTCACCTAAATTACTTCGGCTACTCTAAATCATCACCAACTAACCCTTACCACAAAAACTAAACCTAATCATGTTTAAATTACAAAAAAATGCTAGTAACCATAGCAAACAATGCCAAACTCACCTAAATTACTTCGGCTACCATAAATCATCACCAACTAACCCTTACCACAACAAACTAAACCCAATCACTTTTAAATTACAAAAAAATGTTACTAACCATAGCAAACTATGCCAAACTCACCTAAATTACTTCGGCTATCAAAAATCACCCCCAACTACACTTTACACCAACAAACTAAGCCCAATCACTTTAAAATTACAAAAAGATGCTAAAAATCATAACAAACTATACCAGAATCACCTAAATTACTTCGGCTACCGTAAATCACCCCCAACTATCCCTTACCACAACAAACCAAACCATATCATCTTAAAATTACAAAAAAAGGTGTAGAGATCATAACAAACTATGCCATAATCACCTAAATTACTTCGGCTACTCTAAATCATCACCAACTAACACTTACAACAACAAACTAAACCCAATCACTTTTAAATTACAAAAAAATGCTACTAACCATAGCAAACTATGCCAAACTCACCTAGATTACTTCGGCTATCAAAAATCACCCCCAACTACACTTTACAGCTACAAACTAAGCCCAATCACTTTAAAATTACAAAAAAATGCTAAAAATCATAACAAACTATACCAGAATCACCTAAATTACTTCGGCTACCGTAAATCACCCCCAACTATCTTTTACCACAACAAACCAAACCATATCATCTTAAAATTACAAAAAAAGGTGTACAAATCATAACAAACTATGCCAGACTCACCTAAATTACTTCGGCTACTCTAAATCATCACCAACTAACCCTTACCACAAAAACTAAACCTAATCATTTTTAAATTACAAAAAAATGCTAGTAACCATAGCAAACTATGCCAAACTCACCTAAATTACTTCGGCTACCATAAATCATCACCAACTAACCCTTACCACAACAAACTAAACCCAATCACTTTTAAATTACAAAAAAATGCTACTAACCATAGCAAACTATGCCAAACTCACCTAAATTACTTCGGCTATCAAAAATCACCCCCAACTACACTTTACACCAACAAACTAAGCCCAATCACTTTAAAATTACAAAAAGATGCTAAAAATCATAACAAACTATACCAGAATCACCTAAATTACTTCGGCTACCGTAAATCACCCCCAACTATCCTTTACCACAACAAACCAAACCATATCATCTTAAAATTACAAAAAAGGTGTAGAGATCATAACAAACTATGCCATAATCACCTAAATTACTTCGGCTACTCTAAATCATCACCAACTAACACTTACAACAACAAACTAAACCCAATCACTTTTAAATTATAAAAAAATGCTACTAACCATAGCAAACTATGCCAAACTCACCTAGATCACTTCGGCTATCAAAAATCACCCCCAACTACACTTTACAGCAACAAACTAAGCCCAATCACTTTAAAATTACAAAAAAATGCTAAAAATCATAACAAACTATACCAGAATCACCTAAATTACTTCGGCTACCGTAAATCACCCCCAACTATCTTTTACCACAACAAACCAAACCATATCATCTTAAAATTACAAAAAAAGGTGTACAAATCATAACAAACTATGCCAGACTCACCTAAATTACTTCGGCTACTCTAAATCATCACCAACTAACCCTTACCACAACAAACTAAACCCAATCACTTTTAAATTACAAAAAAATGCTACTAACCATAGCAAACTATGCCAAACTCACCTAAATTACTTCGGCTACCATAAATCATCACCAACTAACCCTTACCACAACAAACTAAACCCAATCACTTTTAAGTTACAAAAAAATGCTACTAACCATAGCAAACTATGCCAAACTCACCTAAATTACTTCGGCTATCAAAAATCACCCCCAACTACATTTTACAGCAACAAACTAAGCCCAATCACTTCAAAATTACAAAAAAATGCTAAAAATCATAACAAACTATACCAGAATCACCTAAATTACTTCGGCTACCGTAAATCACCCCCAACTGTCCCTTACCAAAGCAAACCAAACCATATCATCTTAAAATTACAAAAAAAGGTGTACAAATCATAACAAACTATGCCAGACTCACCTAAATTACTTCGGCTTCTCTAACTCATCTCCAACTAACCCTTACCACAACAAACTAATCCCAATCACTTTTAAATTACAAAAAAATGCTAGTAACCATAGCAAACTATGCCAAACTCACCTAAATTACTTCGGCTACCATAAATCATCACCAACTAACCCTTACCACAACAAACTAAACCCAATCACTTTTAAATTACAAAAAAATGCTACTAACTATAGAAAACTATGACAAACTCACCTAAATTACTTCGGCTATCAAAAATCACCCCCAACTACACTTTACAGCAACAAACTAAGCCCAATCACTTTAAAATTACAAAAAAATGCTAAAAATCATAACAAGCTATACCAGAATCACCTAAATTACTTCGGCTACCGTAAATCACCCCCAACTATCCCTTACCACAACAAACCAAACCATATCATCTTAAAATTACAAAAAAAGGTGTACAGATCATAACAAACTATGCCAGAATCACCTAAATTACTTCGGCTACTCTAAATCATCACCAACTAACACTTACAACAACAAACTAAACCCAATCAATTTTAAATTACAAAAAAATGCTACTAACCATAGCAAACTATGCCAAACTCACCTAAATTACTTTGGCTATCAAAAATCACCCCCAACTACACTTTACTGCAACAAACTAAGCCCAATCATTTTAAAATTACAAAAAAATGCTAAAAATCATAACAAACTATACCAGAATCATCTAAATTACTTCGGCTACCGTAAATCACCCCCAACTATCCCTTACCACAACAAACCAAACCATATCATCTTAAAATTACAAAAAAAGGTGTACAAATCATAACAAACTATGCCAGACTCACCTAAATTACTTCGGCTACTCTAAATCATCACCAACTAACCCTTACCACAACAAACTAAACCCAATCACTTTTAAATTACAAAAAAATGCTACTAACCATAGCAAACTATGCCAAACTCACCTAATTTACTTCGGCTACCATAAATCATCACCAACTAACCCTTACCACAACAAACTAAACCCAATCACTTTTAAATTACAAAAAAATGCTAGTAACCATAGCAAACTATGCCAAACTCACCTAAATTACTTCGGCTACCATAAATCATCACCAACTAACCCTTACCACAACAAACTAAACCCAATCACTTTTAAATTACAAAAAAATGCTACTAACCATAGAAAACTATGACAAACTCACCTAAATTACTTCGGCTATCAAAAATCACCCCCAACTACTCTTTACAGCAACAAACTAAGCCCAATCACTTTAAAATTACAAAAAAATGCTAAAAATCATAACAAGCTATACCAGAATCACCTAAATTACTTCGGCTACCGTAAATCACCCCCAACTATCCCTTACCACAACAAACCAAACCATATCATCTTAAAATTACAAAAAAAGGTGTACAAATCATAACAAACTATGCCAGAATCACCTAAATTACTTCGGCTACTCTAAATCATCACCAACTAACACTTACAACAACAAACTAAACCCAATCAATTTTAAATTACAAAAAAATGCTACTAACCATAGCAAACTATGCCAAACTCACCTAAATTACTTTGGCTATCAAAAATCACCCCCAACTACACTTTACTGCAACAAACTAAGCCCAATCATTTTAAAATTACAAAAAAATGCTAAAAATCATAACAAACTATACCAGAATCACCTAAATTACTTCGGCTACCGTAAAACACCCCCAACTATTCCTTACCACAACAAACCAAACCATATCATCTTAAAATTACAAAAAAGGTGTACAAATCATAACAAACTATGCCAGACTCACCTAAATTACTTCGGCTACTCTAAATCATCACCAACTAACCCTTACCACAAAAACTAAACCCAATCATTTTTAAATTACAAAAAAATGCTAGTAACCATAGCAAACTATGCCAAACTCACCTAAATTACTTCGGCTACCATAAATCATCACCAACTAACCCTTACCACAACAAACTAAACCCAATCACTTTTAAATTACAAAAAAATGCTACTAACCATAGCAAACTATGCCAAACTCACCTAAATTACTTCGGCTATCAAAAATCACACCCAACTACACTTTACAGCAACAAACTAAGCCTAATCACTTTAAAATTACAAAAAAATGCTAAAAATCATAACAAACTATACCAGAATCACCTAAATTACTTCGGCTACCGTAAATCACCCCCAACTATCCCTTACCACAACAAACCAAACCATATCATCTTAAAATTACAAAAAAAGATGTACAGATCATAACAAACTATGCCAGAATCACCTAAATTACTTCGGCTACTCTAAATCATCACCAACTAACCCTTACCACAACAAACTAAACCCAATCACTTTTAAATTACAAAAAAATGCTACTAACCATAGCAAACTATGCCAAACTCACCTAGATTACTTCGGCTATCAAAAATCACCCCCAACTACACTTTACAGCAACAAACTAAGCCCAATCACTTTAAAATTACAAAAAAATGCTAAAAATCATAACAAACTATACCAGAATCACCTAAATTACTTAGGCTACCGTAAATCACCCCCAACTATCCCTTACCACAACAAACAAAACCATATCATCTTAAAATTACAAAAAAAGGTGTACAAATCATAACAAACTATGCCAGACTTACCTAAATTACTTCGGCTACTCTAAATCATCACCAACTAACCCTTACCACAACAAACTAAACCCAATCACTTTTAAATTACAAAAAAATGCTACTAACCATAGCAAACTATGCCAAACTCACCTAAATTACTTCGGCTACCATAAATCATCACCAACTAACCCTTACCACAACAAACTAAACCCAATCACTTTTAAGTTACAAAAAAATGCTACTAACCATAGCAAACTATGCCAAACTCACCTAAATTACTTCGGCTACCATAAATCATCACCAACTAACCCTTACCACAACAAACTAAAACCAATCAATTTTAAATTACAAAAAAATGCTACTTACCATAGCAAACTATGCCAAACCCACCTAAATTACTTCGGCTATCAAAAATCACCCCCAACTACACTTTACAGCAACAAACTAAGCCCAATCACTTTAAAATTACAAAAAAATGCTAAAAATCATAACAAACTATACCAGAATCACCTAAATTACTTCGGCTACCGTAAAACACCCCCAACTATTCCTTACCACAACAAACCAAACCATATCATCTTAAAATTACAAAAAAGGTGTACAAATCATAACAAACTATGCCAGACTCACCTAAATTACTTCGGCTACTCTAAATCATCACCAACTAACCCTTACCACAAAAACTAAACCCAATCATTTTTAAATTACAAAAAAATGCTAGTAACCATAGCAAACTATGCCAAACTCACCTAAATTACTTCGGCTACCATAAATCATCACCAACTAACCCTTACCACAACAAACTAAACCCAATCACTTTTAAATTACAAAAAAATGCTACTAACCATAGCAAACTATGCCAAACTCACCTAAATTACTTCGGCTATCAAAAATCACCCCCAACTACACTTTACAGCAACAAACTAAGCCTAATCACTTTAAAATTACAAAAAAATGCTAAAAATCATAACAAACTATACCAGAATCACCTAAATTACTTCGGCTACCGTAAATCACCCCCAACTATCCCTTACCACAACAAACCAAACCATATCATCTTAAAATTACAAAAAAAGGTGTACAGATCATAACAAACTATGCCAGAATCACCTAAATTACTTCGGCTACTCTAAATCATCACCAACTAACCCTTACCACAACAAACTAAACCCAATCACTTTTAAATTACAAAGAAATGCTACTAACCATAGCAAACTATACCAAACTCACCTAGATTACTTCGGCTATCAAAAATCACCCCCAACTACACTTTACAGCAACAAACTAAGCCCAATCACTTTAAAATTACAAGAAAATGCTAAAAATCATAACAAACTATACCAGAATCACCTAAATTACTTAGGCTACCGTAAATCACCCCCAACTATCCCTTACCACAACAAACAAAACCAGATCATCTTAAAATTACAAAAAAAGGTGTACAAATCATAACAAACTATGCCAGACTCACCTAAATTACTTCGGCTACTCTAAATCATCACCAACTAACCCTTACCACAACAAACTAAACCCAATCACTTTTAAATTACAAAAAAATGCTACTAACCATAGCAAACTATGCCAAACTCACCTAAATTACTTCGGCTACCATAAATCATCACCAACTAACCCTTACCACAACAAACTAAACCCAATCACTTTTAAGTTACAAAAAAATGCTACTAACCATAGCAAACTATGCCAAACTCACCTAAATTACTTCGGCTACCATAAATCATCACCAACTAACCCTTACCACAACAAACTAAACCCAATCACTTTTAAATTACAAAAAAATGCTACTTACCATAGCAAATTATGCCAAACCCACCTAAATTACTTCGGCTATCAAAAATCACCCCCAACTACACTTTACAGCAACAAACTAAGCCCAATCACTTTAAAATTACAAAAAAATGCTAAAAATCATAACAAACTATACCAGAATCACCTAAATTACTTCGGCTACCGTAAAACACCCCCAACTATTCCTTACCACAACAAACCAAACCATATCATCTTAAAATTACAAAAAAGGTGTACAAATCATAACAAACTATGCCAGACTCACCTAAATTACTTCGGCTACTCTAAATCATCACCAACTAACCCTTACCACAAAAACTAAACCCAATCATTTTTAAATTACAAAAAAATGCTAGTAACCATAGCAAACTATGCCAAACTCACCTAAATTACTTCGGCTACCATAAATCATCACCAACTAACCCTTACCACAACAAACTAAACCCAATCACTTTTAAATTACAAAAAAATGCTACTAACCATAGCAAACTATGCCAAACTCACCTAAATTACTTCGGCTATCAAAAATCACCCCCAACTACACTTTACAGCAACAAACTAAGCCTAATCACTTTATAATTACAAAAAAATGCTAAAAATCATAACAAACTATACCAGAATCACCTAAATTACTTCGGCTACCGTAAATCACCCCCAACTATCCCTTACCACAACAAACCAAACCATATCATCTTAAAATTACAAAAAAAGGTGTACAGATCATAACAAACTATGCCAGAATCACCTAAATTACTTCGGCTACTCTAAATCATCACCAACTAACCCTTACCACAACAAACTAAACCCAATCACTTTTAAATTACAAAAAAATGCTACTAACCATAGCAAACTATGCCAAACTCACCTAGATTACTTCGGCTATCAAAAATCACCCCCAACTACACTTTACAGCAACAAACTAAGCCCAATCACTTTAAAATTACAAAAAAATGCTAAAAATCATAACAAACTATACCAGAATCACCTAAATTACTTAGGCTACCGTAAATCACCCCCAACTATCCCTTACCACAACAAACAAAACCATATCATCTTAAAATTACAAAAAAAGGTGTACAAATCATAACAAACTATGCCAGACTCACCTAAATTACTTCGGCTACACTAAATCATCACCAACTAACCCTTACCACAACAAACTAAACCCAATCACTTTTAAATTACAAAAAAATGCTACTAACCATAGCAAACTATGCCAAACTCACCTAAATTACTTCGGCTATCAAAAATCACCCCCAACTACACTTTACAGCAACAAACTAAGCCTAATCACATTAAAATTACAAAAAAATGCTAAAAATCATAACAAACTATACCAGAATCACCTAAATTACTTCGGTTACCGTAAATCACCCCCAACTATCCCTTACCACAACAAACCAAACCATATCATCTTAAAATTACAAAAAAAGGTGTACAGATCATAACAAACTATGCCAGAATCACCTAAATTACTTCGGCTACTCTAAATCATCACCAACTAACCCTTACCACAACAAACTAAACCCAATCACTTTTAAATTACAAAAAAATGCTACTAACCATAGCAAACTATGCCAAACTCACCTAGATTACTTCGGCTATCAAAAATCACCCCCAACTACACTTTACAGCAACAAACTAAGCCCAATCACTTTAAAATTACAAAAAAATGCTAAAAATCATAACAAACTATACCAGAATCACCTAAATTACTTAGGCTACCGTAAATCACCCCCAACTATCCCTTACCACTACAAACAAAACCATATCATCTTAAAATTACAAAAAAAGGTGTACAAATCATAACAAACTATGCCAGACTCACCTAAATTACTTCGGCTACTCTAAATCATTACCAACTAACCCTTACCACAACAAACTAAATCCAATCACTTTTAAATTACAAAAAAATGCTACTAACCATAGCAAGCTATGCCAAACTCACCTAAATTACTTCGGCTACCATAAATCATCACCAACTAACCCTTACCACAACAAACTAAACCCAATCACTTTTAAGTTACAAAAAAATGCTACTAACCATAGCAAACTATGCCAAACTCACCTAAATTACTTCGGCTACCATAAATCATCACCAACTAACCCTTACCACAACAAACTAAACCCAATCACTTTTAAATTACAAAAAAATGCTACTAACCATAGCAAACTATGCCAAACTCACCTAGATTACTTCGGCTATCAAAAATCACCCCCAACTACACTTTACAGCAACAAACTAAGCCCAATCACTTTAAAATTACAAAAAAATGCTAAAAATCATAACAAACTATACCAGAATCACCTAAATTACTTCGGCTACCGTAAATCACCCCCAACTATCCCTTACCACAACAAACCAAACCATATCATCTTAAAATTACAAAAAATGTGTACAAATCATAACAAACTATGCCAGACTCACCTAAATTACTTCGGCTACTCTAAATCATCACCAACTAACCCTTACCACAAAAACTAAACCCAATCATTTTTAAATTACAAAAAAATGCTAGTAACCATAGCAAACTATGGCAAACTTACCTAAATTACTTCGGCTACCATAAATCATCACCAACTAACCCTTACCACAACAAACTAAACCCAATCACTTTTAAATTACAAAAAAATGCTACTAACCATAGCAAATTATGCCAAACTCACCTAAATTACTTCGGCTATCAAAAATCACCCCCAACTACACTTTACAGCAACAAACTAAGCCCAATCACTTTAAAATTACAAAAAAATGCTAAAAATCATAACAAACTATACCAGAATCACCTAAATTACTTCGGCTACCGTAAATCACCCCCAACTATCCCTTACCACAACAAACCAAACCATATCATCTTAAAATTACAAAAAAAGGTGTACAGATCATAACAAACTATGCCAGAATCACCTAAATTACTTCGGCTACTCTAAATCATCACCAACTAACCCTTACCACAACAAACTAAACCCAATCACTTTTAAATTACAAAAAAATGCTACTAACCATAGCAAACTATGCCAAACTCACCTAGATTACTTCGGCTATCAAAAATCACCCCCAACTACACTTTACAGCAACAAACTAAGCCCAATCACTTTAAAATTACAAAAAAATGCTAAAAATCATAACAAACTATACCAGAATCACCTAAATTACTTAGGCTACCGTAAATCACCCCCAACTATCCCTTACCACAACAAACAAAACCATATCATCTTAAAATTACAAAAAAAGGTGTACAAATCATAACAAACTATGCCAGACTCACCTAAATTACTTCGGCTACACTAAATCATCACCAACTAACCCTTACCACAACAAACTAAACCAAATCACTTTTAAATTACAAAAAAATGCTACTAACCATAGCAAACTATGCCAAACTCACCTAAATTACTTCGGCTATCAAAAATCACCCCCAACTACACTTTACAGCAACAAACTAAGCCTAATCACATTAAAATTACAAAAAAATGCTAAAAATCATAACAAACTATACCAGAATCACCTAAATTACTTCGGTTACCGTAAATCACCCCCAACTATCCCTTACCACAACAAACCAAACCATATCATCTTAAAATTACAAAAAAAGGTGTACAGATCATAACAAACTATGCCAGAATCACCTAAATTACTTCGGCTACTCTAAATCATCACCAACTAACCCTTACCACAACAAACTAAACCCAATCACTTTTAAATTACAAAAAAATGCTACTAACCATAGCAAACTATGCCAAACTCACCTAGATTACTTCGGCTATCAAAAATCACCCCCAACTACACTTTACAGCAACAAACTAAGCCCAATCACTTTAAAATTACAAAAAAATGCTAAAAATCATAACAAACTATACCAGAATCACCTAAATTACTTAGGCTACCGTAAATCACCCCCAACTATCCCTTACCACTACAAACAAAACCATATCATCTTAAAATTACAAAAAAAGGTGTACAAATCATAACAAACTATGCCAGACTCACCTAAATTACTTCGGCTACTCTAAATCATTACCAACTAACCCTTACCACAACAAACTAAATCCAATCACTTTTAAATTACAAAAAAATGCTACTAACCATAGCAAGCTATGCCAAACTCACCTAAATTACTTCGGCTACCATAAATCATCACCAACTAACCCTTACCACAACAAACTAAACCCAATCACTTTTAAGTTACAAAAAAATGCTACTAACCATAGCAAACTATGCCAAACTCACCTAAATTACTTCGGCTACCATAAATCATCACCAACTAACCCTTACCACAACAAACTAAACCCAATCACTTTTAAATTACAAAAAAATGCTACTAACCATAGCAAACTATGCCAAACTCACCTAGATTACTTCGGCTATCAAAAATCACCCCCAACTACACTTTACAGCAACAAACTAAGCCCAATCACTTTAAAATTACAAAAAAATGCTAAAAATCATAACAAACTATACCAGAATCACCTAAATTACTTCGGCTACCGTAAATCACCCCCAACTATCCCTTACCACAACAAACCAAACCATATCATCTTAAAATTACAAAAAATGTGTACAAATCATAACAAACTATGCCAGACTCACCTAAATTACTTCGGCTACTATAAATCATCACCAACTAACCCTTACCACAAAAACTAAACCCAATCATTTTTAAATTACAAAAAAATGCTAGTAACCATAGCAAACTATGGCAAACTTACCTAAATTACTTCGGCTATCAAAAATCACCCCCAACTACACTTTACAGCAACAAACTAAGCCCAATCACTTTAAAATTACAAAAAAATGCTAAAAATCATAACAAACTATACCAGAATCACCTAAATTACTTCGGCTACCGTAAATCACCCCCAACTATCCCTTACCACAACAAACCAAACCATATCATCTTAAAATTACAAAAAAAGGTGTACAAATCATAACAAACTATGCCAGACTCACCTAAATTACTTCGGCTACTCTAAATCATCACCAACTAACCCTTACCACAACTAACTAAACCCAATCACTTTTAAATTACAAAAAAATGCTACTAACCATAGCAAACTATGCCAAACTCACCTAAATTACTTCGGCTACCATAAATCATCACCAACTAACCCTTACCACAACAAACTAAACCCAATCACTTTTAAGTTACAAAAAAATGCTACTAACCATAGCAAACTATGCCAAACTCACCTAAATTATTTCGGCTACCTTAAATCATCACCAACTACACTTTACAGCAACAAACTAAGCCCAATCACTTTAAAATTACAAAAAAATGCTAAAAATCATAACAAACTATACCAGAATCACCTAAATTACTTCGGCTACCGTAAATGACCCCCAAATATCCCTTACCACAACAAACCAAACCATATCATCTTAAAATTACACAAAAAGGTGTACAAATCATAACAAACTATGCCAGACTCACCTAAATTACTTCGGCTACTCTAAATCATCACCAACTAACCCTTACCACAACAAACTAAACCCAATCACTTTTAAATTACAAAAAAATGTTACTAACCATAGAAAACTATGCCAAACTCACCTAAATTATTTCGGCTACCATAAATCATCACCAACTAACCCTTACCACAACAAACTAAACCCAATCACTTTTATATTACAAAAAGATGCTACTAACCATAGCAAACTATGCCAATCTCACCTAAATTACTTCGGCTATCAAAAATCACCCCCAACTACACTTTACAGCAACAAACTAAGCCCAATCTCTTTAAAATTACAAAAATATGCTAAAAATCATAACAAACTATAGCAGAATCACCTAAATTACTTCGGCTACCGTAAATCACCCCCAACTATCCCTTACCACAACAAACCAAACCATATCATCTTAAAATTACAAAAAAAGGTGTACAAATTATAACAAACTATGCCAGACTCACCTAAATTACTTCGGCTACTCTGAATCATCACCAACTAACACTTACAACAACTAAACCCAATCACTTTTAAATTACAAAAAAATGCTACTAACCATAGCAAACTATGCCAAACTCACCTAAATTACTTCGGCTATCAAAAATCACCCCCAACTACACTTTACAGCAACAAACTAAGCCCAATCACTTTAAAATTACAAAAAAATGCTAAAAATCATAACAAACTATACCAGAATCACCTAAATTACTTCGGCTACCGTAAATGACCCCCAACTATCCCTTACCACAACAAACCAAACTATATCATCTTAAAATTACAAAAAAAGGAGTACAAATCATAACAAACTATGCCAGACTCACCTAAATTACTTCGGCTACTCTAAATCATCACCAACTAACCCTTACCACAACAAACTAAACCCAATCACTTTTAAATTACAAAAAAATGCTACTAACTATAGAAAACTATGCCAAACTCACCTAAATTACTTCGGCTACTCTAAATCATCACCAACTAACCCTTACCACAACAAACTAAACCCAATCACTTTTAAGTTACAAAAAAATGCTACTAACCATAGCAAACTATGCCAAACTCACCTAAATTACTTCGGTTATCAAAAATCACCCCCAACTACACTTTACAGCAACAAACTAAGCCCAATCACTTTAAAATTACAAAAAAATGCTAAAAATCATAACAAACCATACCAGAATCACCTAAATTACTTCGGCTACTGTAAATCACCCCCAACTATCCCTTACCACAACAAGCCAAACCATATCATCTTAAAATTACAAAAAAAGGTGTACAAATCATAACAAACTATGCCAGACTCACCTAAATTACTTCGGCTACTCTAAATCATCACCAACTAACCCTTACCACAACTAACTAAACCCAATCACTTTTAAATTACAAAAAAATGCTACTAACCATAGCAAACTATGCCAAACTCACCTAAATTACTTCGGCTACCATAAATCATCACCAACTAACCCTTACCACAACAAACTAAACCCAATCACTTTTAAGTTACAAAAAAATGCTACTAACCATAGCAAACTATGCCAAACTCACCTAAATTATTTCGGCTACCTTAAATCATCACCAACTACACTTTACAGCAACAAACTAAGCCCAATCACTTTAAAATTACAAAAAAATGCTAAAAATCATAACAAACTATACCAGAATCACCTAAATTACTTCGGCTACCGTAAATGACCCCCAAATATCCCTTACCACAACAAACCAAACCATATCATCTTAAAATTACACAAAAAGGTGTACAAATCATAACAAACTATGCCAGACTCACCTAAATTACTTCGGCTACTCTAAATCATCACCAACTAACCCTTACCACAACAAACTAAACCCAATCACTTTTAAATTACAAAAAAATGTTACTAACCATAGAAAACTATGCCAAACTCACCTAAATTATTTCGGCTACCATAAATCATCACCAACTAACCCTTACCACAACAAACTAAACCCAATCACTTTTATATTACAAAAAGATGCTACTAACCATAGCAAACTATGCCAATCTCACCTAAATTACTTCGGCTATCAAAAATCACCCCCAACTACACTTTACAGCAACAAACTAAGCCCAATCTCTTTAAAATTACAAAAATATGCTAAAAATCATAACAAACTATAGCAGAATCACCTAAATTACTTCGGCTACCGTAAATCACCCCCAACTATCCCTTACCACAACAAACCAAACCATATCATCTTAAAATTACAAAAAAAGGTGTACAAATTATAACAAACTATGCCAGACTCACCTAAATTACTTCGGCTACTCTGAATCATCACCAACTAACACTTACAACAACTAAACCCAATCACTTTTAAATTACAAAAAAATGCTACTAACCATAGCAAACTATGCCAAACTCACCTAAATTACTTCGGCTATCAAAAATCACCCCCAACTACACTTTACAGCAACAAACTAAGCCCAATCACTTTAAAATTACAAAAAAATGCTAAAAATCATAACAAACTATACCAGAATCACCTAAATTACTTCGGCTACCGTAAATGACCCCCAACTATCCCTTACCACAACAAACCAAACTATATCATCTTAAAATTACAAAAAAAGGAGTACAAATCATAACAAACTATGCCAGACTCACCTAAATTACTTCGGCTACTCTAAATCATCACCAACTAACCCTTACCACAACAAACTAAACCCAATCACTTTTAAATTACAAAAAAATGCTACTAACTATAGAAAACTATGCCAAAATCACCTAAATTACTTCGGCTACTCTAAATCATCACCAACTAACCCTTACCACAACAAACTAAACCCAATCACTTTTAAGTTACAAAAAAATGCTACTAACCATAGCAAACTATGCCAAACTCACCTAAATTACTTCGGTTATCAAAAATCACCCCCAACTACACCTTACAGCAACAAACTAAGCCCAATCACTTTAAAATTACAAAAAAATGCTAAAAATCATAACAAACCATACCAGAATCACCTAAATTACTTCGGCTACTGTAAATCACCCACAACTATCCCTTACCACAACAAGCCAAACCATATCATCTTAAAATTACAAAAAAAGGTGTACAAATCATAACAAACTATGCCAGACTCACCTAAATTACTTCGGCTACTCTAAATCATCACCAACTAAACCTTACCACAACAAACTAAACCCAATCACTTTTAAATTACAAAAAAATGCTAGTAACCATAGCAAACTATGCCAAACTCACCTAAATTACTTCGGCTACCATAAATCATCACCAACTAACCCTTACCACAACAAACTAAACCCAATCACTTTTAAATTACAAAAAAATGCTACTAACCATAGCAAACTATGCCAAACTCACCTAAATTACTTCGGCTATCAAAAATCACCCCCAACTACACTTTACAGCAACAAACTAAGCCCAATCACTTAAAAATTACAAAAAAATGCTAAACATCATAACAAACTATACCAGAATCACCTAAATTACTTCGGCTACCGTAAATCACCCCCAACTATCCCTTACCACAACGAACCAAACCATATCATCTTAAAATTACAAAAAAAGGTGTACAAATCATAACAAACTATGCCAGACTCACCTAAATTGCTTCGGCTACTCTAAATCATCACCAACTAACCCTTACCACAACAAACTAAACCCAATCACTTTTAAATTACAAAAAAATGCTACTAACCATAGCAAACTATGCCAAACTCACCTAAATTACTTCGGCTATCAAAAATCACCCCCAACTACACTTTACAGCAACAAACTAAGCCCAATCACTTTAAAATTACAAAAAAATGCTAAAAATCATAACAAACCATACCAGAATCACCTAAATTACTTCGGCTACTGTAAATCACCCCCAACTATCCCTTACCACAACAAGCCAAACCATATCATCTTAAAATTACAAAAAAAGGTGTACAAATCATAACAAACAATGCCAGACTCACCTAAATTACTTCGGCTATTCTAAATCATCTCCAACTAACCCTTACCACAACAAACTAAACCCAATCACTTTTAAACTACAAAAACATGCTAGTAACCATAGCAAACTATGCCAAACTCACCTAAATTACTTCGGCTACCTTAAATCATCACCAACTAACCCTTACCACAACAAACTAAACCCAATCACATTTAAATTACAAAAAAATGCTTCTAACCATAGCAAACTATGCCAAACTCACCTAAATTATTTCGGCTATCAAAAATCACCCCCAACTACACTTTACAGCAACAAACTAAGCCCAATCACTTTCAAATTAGGAAAAAATGCTAAAAATCATAACAAACTATACCAGAATCACTTAAATTACTTCGGCTACCGTAAATCACCCCCAACTACCCCTTAGCACAACAAACCAAACCATATTATCTTAAAATTACAAAAAAAGGTGTACAAATCATAACAAACTATGCCAGATTCACCTAAATTACTTCGGCTACTCTAAATCATCACCAACTAACCCTTCCCACAACAAACTAAACCCAATCACTTTTAAATTACAATAAAATGCTACTAACCATAGCAAACTATGCCAAACTCACTTAAATTACTTCGGCTATCAAAAATCACCCCCAACTACACTTTACAGCAACAAACTTAGCCCAATCACTTTAAAATTACAAAAAAATGCTAAAAATCATAACAAACTATACCAGAATCACCTAAATTACTTCGGCTACCGTAAATCACTCCCAACTATCCCTTACCACAACAAACCAAACCATATCATCTTAAAATTACAAAAAAATAGTGTACAAATCATAACAATCTATGCCAGACTCACCTAAATTAGTTCGGCTACTCTAAATCATCACCAACTAACCCTTACCACAACAAACTAAACCCAATCACTTTTAAATTACAAAAAAATGCTACTAACCATAGCAAACTATGCCAAACTAACCAAAATTACTTCGGCTATCAAAAATCACCCCCAACTACACTTTACAGCAACAAACTAAGCCCAATCGCTTTAAAATGACAAAAAAATGCTAAAAATTATAACAAACTATACCAGAATCACCTAAATTACTTCGGCTACCGTAAATCACCCCCAACTATCCCTTACCACAACAAACCAAACCATATCATCTTATAATTACAAAAAAAGTTGTACAAATCATAACAAACTATGCCAGACTCACCTAAATTACTTCGGCTACTCTAAATCATCACCAACTAACCCTTACCACAACAAACTAGACCCAATCACTTTTAAATTACAAAAAAATGCTAGTAACCATAGCAAACTATGCCAAACTCACCTAAATTACTTCGGCTACCATAAATCATCACCAACTAACCCTTACCACAACAAACTAAACCCAATCACTTTTAAATTACAAAAAAATGCTACTAACCATAGCAACTATGCCAAACTCACCTAAATTACTTCGGTTATCAAAAATCACCCCCAGCTACACTTTACAGCAACAAACTAAGCCCAATCACTTTAAAATTACAAAAAAATGCTAAAAATCATAACAAACTATACCAGAATCACCTAAATTACTTCGGCTACCGTAAATCAGCCCCAACTATCCCTTACCACAACAAACCAAACCATATCATCTTAAAATTACAAAAAAAGGTGTACAAATCATAACAAACTATGCCAGACTCACCTAAATTACTTCGGCTACTTTAAATCATCACCAACTAACCCTTACCACAACAAACTTAACCCAATTAATTTTTAATTACAAAAAAATGCCAGTAACCATAAGAAACTATGCCAAACTCACCTAAATTACTTCGGCTACCATAAATCATCACCAACTAACCCTTACCACAACAAACTAAACCCAATCACTTTTAAATTACAAAAAAATGCTACTAACGATAGCAAACTATGCCAAACTCACCTAAATTATTTCGGCTATCAAAAATCACCCCCAACTACACTTTACAGCAACAAACTAAGCCCAATCACTTTCAAATTACAAAAAAATGCTAAAAATCATAACAAACTATACCAGAATCACCTAAATTACTTCGGCTACCGTAAATCACCCCCAACTATCCCTTACCACAACAAACCAAACCATATTATCTTAAAATTACAAAAAAAGGTGTACAAATCATAACAAACTATGCCAGACTCACCTAAATTACTTCGGCTACTCTAAATCATCACCAACTAACCCTTACCACAACAAACTAAACCCAATCACTTTTAAATTACAAAAAAATGCTAGTAACCATAGCAAACTATGCCAAACTCACCTAAATTACTTCGGCTACCATAAATCATCACCAACTAACCCTTACCACAACAAACTAAACCCAATCACTTTTAAATTATAAAAAAATGCTACTAACCATAGCAAACTATGCCAAACTCACCTAAATTACTTCGGCTATCAAAAATCACCCCCAACTACACTTTACAGCAACAAACTAAGCCCAATCACTTTTAAATTACAAAAAATTCTAAAAATCATAACAAACTATACCAGAATCACCTAAATTACTTCGCCTACCGTAAATCACCCCCAACTATCCCTTACCACAACAAACCAAACCATATCATCTTAGAATTACAAAAAAAGGTGTACAAATCATAACAAACTATGCCAGACTCACCTAAATTACTTGGGCTACTCTAAATCATCACCAACTAACCCTTACCACAACAAACTAAACCCAATCACATTTAAATTACAAAAAAATGCTACTAACCATAGCAAACTATGCCAAACTCACCTAAATTTTTTCGGCTATCAAAAATCACCCCCAACTACACTTTACAGCAACAAACTAAGCCTAATCACTTTAAAATTACAAAAAAATGCTAAAAATCATAACAAACTATACCAGAATCACCTAAATTACTTCGGCTACCGTAAATCACCCCCAACTATCCCTTACCACAACAAACCAAACCATATCATCTTAAAATTACAAAAAAAGGTGTACAAATCATAACAAACTATGCCAGACTCACCTAAATTATTTCGGTTACTCTAAATCATCACCAACTAACCCTTACCACAACAAACTAAACCCAATCACTTTTAAATGACAAAGAAATGCTACTAACCATAGCAAACTATGCCAAACTCACCTAAATTACTTCGGCTATTAAAAATCACCCCCAACTACACTTTACAGCAACAAACTAAGCCCAATCACTTTAAAATTACATAAAAATGCTAAAAATCATAACAAACTATTCCATAATCACCTAAATTACTTCGGCTACCAAATCACCCCCAACTATCCCTTACCACAACAAACCAAACCATATCATCTTAAAATTACAAAAAAAAGGTGTACAAATCATAACAAACTATGCCAGACTCACCTAAAATACTT
Source organism: Eledona agricola (assembly GCA_964023215.1). Classification (NCBI taxonomy): domain Eukaryota; kingdom Metazoa; phylum Arthropoda; class Insecta; order Coleoptera; family Tenebrionidae; genus Eledona; species Eledona agricola. The sequence continues at coordinate 26,071,245 of OZ026856.1, read as the reverse complement.
CGGTTATTCTAAATCATCACCAACTAACCCTTACCACAACAAACTAAACCCAATCACTTTTAAATTACAAAAAATTGCTACTAACCATAGTAAACTATGCCAAACTCACCTAAATTACTGCGGCTACCATAAATCATCACCAACTAACCCTTACCACAACAAACTAAACCCAATCACATTTAAATTACAAAAAAATGCTACTAACCATAGTAAACTATGCCAAACTCACCTAAATTTTTTCGGCTATCAAAAATCACCCCCAACTACACTTTACAGCAACAAACTAAGCCTAATCACTTTAAAATTACAAAAAAATGCTAAAAATCATAACAAACTATACCAGAATCACCTAAATTACTTCGGCTACCGTAAATCACCCCCAGCTATCCCTTACCACTACAAATCAAACCATATCATCTTAAAATTACAAAAAAAGGTGTACAAATCATAACAAACTATGCCAGATTCACCTAAATTACATCGGCTACTCTAAATCATCACCAACTAACCCTTACCACAACAAACTAAACCCAATCACTTTTAAATGACAAAGAAATGCTACTAACCATAGCAAACTATGCCAAACTCACCTAAATTACTTTGGCTATCAAAAATCACCCCCAACTACACTTTACAGCAACAAACTAAGCCCAATCACTTTAAAATTACAAAAAATGTTAAAAATCATAACAAACTACACCAGAATCACCTAAATTACTTCGGCTACTCTAAATCATCACCAACTAACCCTTACCACAACAAACTAAACCCAATCACTTTTAAATTACAAAAAAATGCTAGTAACCATGGCAAACTATGCCAAACTCACTTAAATTACTTCGGCTACCATAAATCAGCACCAAGTAACCCTTACCACAACAAACTAAACCCAATCACTTTTAAATTACAAAAAAATGCTACTAACCATTACAAACTATGCCTAACTCACCTAAATTACTTCGGCAATCAAAAATCACCCCCAGCTACACTTTACAGCAACAAACTAAGCCCAATCACTTTAAAATTACAAAAAAATGCTAAAAATCATAACAAACTATACCAGAATCACCTAAATTACTTCGACTACCGTAAATCACTCCCAACTACCCCTTACCACAACAAACCAAACCATATCATCTTAAAATTACAAAAAAAGGTGTACAAGTCATAACAAACTATGCCAGACTCACCTAAATTACTTCGGCTACTCTAAATCATCACCAAATAACCCTTAGCACAACAAACTAAACCCAATCACTTTTAAATTACAAAAAAATGCTACTAACCATAGCAAACTATGCCAAACTCACCTAAATTACTTCGGCTATCAAAAATAAACCCAACTACAATTTACAGCAACAAACTAAGCCCAATCAATTTAAAATTACAAAAAAAATGCTAAAAATCATAACAAACTATACCAGAATTACCTAAATTACTTCGGCTACCGTAAATCACCCCCAACTATCCCTTACCACAACAAACCAAACCATATCATCTTAAAATTACAGCAACAAACTAAGCCCAATCTCTTTAAAATTACAAAAAAATGCTAAAAATCATAACAAACTATACCAGAATCACCTAAATTACTTCGGCTACCGTAAATCACTCCCAACTATCCCTTACCACAACAAATCAAATCATATCATCTTCAAATTACAAAAAAAAGGTGTACAAATCATAACAAACTATGCCAGACTCACCTAAATTACTTCGGCTACTCTAAATCATCACCAACTAACCCTTACCACAACAAACTAAACCCAATCTCTTTTAAATAACAAAAAAATGCTAGTAACCATGGCAAACTAAGCCAAACTCACCTAAATTACTTCGGCTACCATAAATCATCACCAACTAACCCTTACCACAACAAACTAAACCCAATCACTTTTAAATTACAAAAAAATGCTACTAACCATAGCAAATTATTCCAAACTCACCTAAATTACTTCGGCTATCAAAAATCACCCCCAACTACACTTTACAGCAACAAAATAATGCCCAATCACTTTAAAATTTCAAAAAAATGCTAAAAATCATAACAAACTATACCAGAATCACCTAAATTACTTCGGCTACCGTAAATCACCCCAAACTATCCCTTACAACAACAAACCAAACCATATCATCTTAAAATTCCAAAAAAAGGTGTACAAATCATAACAAACTATGCCAGACTCACCTAAATTACTTCGGCTACTCTAAATCATCACCAACTAACCCTTACCACAACAAACTAAACCCAATCACTTTTAAATTACCAAAAATGCTAGTAACCATAGCAAACTATGCCAAACTCACCTAAATTACTTCGGCTACCATAAATCATCACCAACTAATCCTTACCACAACAAACTAAACCCTATCAATTTTAAATTACAAAAAAATGCTAGTAACCATGGCAAACTATGCCAAACTCACCTAAATTACTTCGGCTACCATAAATCATCACCAACTAACCCTTACCACAACAAACTAAACCCTATCACTTTTAAATTACAAAAAAATGCTACTAACCTTAGCAAACTATGCCAAACTCACCTAAATTACTTCGGCTATCAAAAATCACCCCCAACTACACTTTACAGCAACAAACTAAGCCCAGTCACTTTAAAATTGCAAAAAAATTCTAAAAATCATAACAAACTATACCAGAATCACCTAAATTACTTCGGCTACCGTAAATCACCCCCAACTATCCCTTACCACAACAAACCAAACCATATCATCTTAAAATTACTAAAAAAGGTGTACAAATCATAACAAACTATGCCAGACTCACCTAAATTACTTCGGCTACTCTAAATCATCACCAACTAACCCTTACCACAACAAACTAAACCCAATCACTTTTAAATTACAAAAAAATGCTAGTAACCATAGCAAACTATGCCAAACTCACTTAAATTACTTCGGCTACCATAAATCATCACCAACTAACCCTTACCACAACAAACTAAACCCAATCACTTTTAAATTACAAAAAAATGCTACTAACCATAGCAAACTATGCCAAACTCACCTAAATAACTTCGGCTATCAAAAATCACCCCCAGCTACACTTTACAGCAACAAACTAATCCCAATCACTTTAAAATTACAAAAAAATGCTCAAAATCTTAACAAACTATAACAGAATCACCTAAATTACTTCGGCTACCGTAAATCACCCCCAACTATCCCTTACCACAACAAACCAAACCATATCATTTTAAAATTACAAAAAAAGGTGTACAAATCATAACAAACTATGCCAGACTCACCTAAATTACTTCGCCTACTCTAAATCATCACCAACTAACCTTTACCACAACAAACTAAACCCAATCACTTTTAAATTACAAAAAAATGTTAGTAACCATAGCAAACTATGCCAAACTCACCTAAATTACTTCGGCTACCATAAATCATCACCAACTAACCCTTACCACAACAAACTAAACCCAATCACTTTTAAATTACAAAAAAATGCTAGTAACCATGGCAAACTATGCCAAACTCACCTAAATTACTTCGGCTACCATAAATCATCACCAACTAACCCTTACCACAACAAACTAAACCCAATCACTTTTAAATTACAAAAAAATGCTAGTAACCATAGCAAACTATGCCAAACTCACCTAAATTACTTCGGCTACCATAAATCATCACCAACTAACCCTTACCACAACAAACTAAACCCAATCACTTTTAAATTACAAAATGATGCTACTAACCATAGCAAACTATGCCAAACTCACCTAAATTACTTCGGCTATCAAAAATCACCCCCAACTACACTTTACAGCAACAAACTAAGCCCAATCACTTTAAAATTACAAAAAAATGCTAAAAATCATAACAAACTATACCAGAATCACCTAAATTACTTCGGTTACCGTAAATCACCCCCACATACCCCTTACCACAACAAACCAAACCATATCATTTTAAAATTACAAAAAAAGGTGTACAAATCATAACAAACTATGCCAGACTCACCTAAATTAGTTCGGCTACTATAAATCATCACCAACTAACCCTTACCACAACAAACTAAACCCAATCACTTTTAAATTACAAAAAAATGCTAGTAACCATTGCAAACTATGCCAAACTCACCTAAATTACTTCGGCTACCATAAATCATCACCAACTAACCCTTACCACAACAAACTAAACCCAATCACTTTTAAAATAAAAAAATTCTACTAACCATAGCAAACTACGCCAAACTCATCTAAATTACTTCGGCTATCAAAAATCACCCCCAACTACACTTTACAGCAACAAACTAAGCCCAATCAATTTAAAATTACAAAAAAAATGCTAAAAATCATAACAAACTATACCAGAACTAGCTGAATGTACCCGGCGTTGCCCGGACGTAGATTAAATAAACTCAGTGTTGACTAAAGTGGTGATGTTGACTAATCGACATTATAATACAATTAAACAGGAATGCTCTACTTTTCCAATCACAAAATAAACAAATATGCTGAAATTAACCTGCGTTGCCAGGACCGGGTACTTCAATATGATTTGGACAAAAAGGATACCTTGGTTGATATCTGAGATAAAAAATTTTGAATAGACTCTTTAGGCAGTTGTCCTATAAACGATTCCAGGAAATCGAAATTAACTTTATATAATTTTAGGGGAAATCGAAGTTTACAAATTAGCTGATCATGTTATGATAAAATTGAAAACACAATGGAACAATTCCTCTTGCTGCAGTCAACTCACAAACAGAACAGTATGTAGATGATTTTGACTTATCTCTGGAATAAACAAACACTTATCTCCTTCTGAACTGCAGAAAAATTATTACAACCTGGCCCTAACTGGTTGGACAATTAAAGTGCGAACCTTTTGAGCTCCCTTTCCAGTATTAAAATTTTGGTATGTGGTAAAATGTGGTATTTTATGGTATTTGTGCATCGCTAGATTTTCAAACTTGTCCATCTTAGTTATAAATGATGTAAAGCAATAATGAACACAATGTATTTACGTAAAATAAACAGTGTAAAACGCGTATCAATGTCAGTAATGTCTGGTCCAACGCTGTAAATTTTGGATTTCAGCCGTGGCAGATTTGGTGAAAAATAAATACACCATTATCATTAACTGAACGGTCGTCCGGTACGACGAAGGTGATTGGGAACAAATTTTGTTAACGGCAAAATTAACATTCTAAAATAAATAAATATATTGACGGGAATATGGTGGATGTAAAAATCTTATTCGGTCTCTCCGACGGACTCACACCTGTTTACATTATCACACACTTGTTGAACAATTAAAGTGCCAACCTATTGAGCTTCCGTTCCAGTATTAAAATATCAATACCAATACCATAGATATAAAAAAAGACAATTTCCATCACCTTTCATAATACGGTGTGGTATTTGTACATCGCTAGATTTTCAAACTTCTCCATCTTAGTTATAAATGAAGTAAAGCAATAATAAACACAGTGAACGTAAAATAAATAGTGTAAAACGTGTATAAGCACATAATTATTAAGAGTATGAATGTCAGTGATCTCTGGTACATACAACGGTGAAAATTTCGGATTTCAGCGGGGGCAAATTTGGTGAAAAACAAATACACCACTACCATTAACTGAAAGTAAAAATTAGCGTACAAATATAAGTGGAATCCGGTTCGACGCTGGTAATTTCTCGAAAATTGATTGGGGGCAGATTTGGTTAACGCGAGGATCAAATGTTAAATTAAAATACTTTATTTGATAGCCGTAGACCTTCGAACACTGATGCGTCGCCTCATCGAATTTGGCGACTTTGCGAACAGTTTCCGACGCTGGAGCAGCAATTTTCACAATTGTAGTTGTGTTAAAATTAAACACCGCGATCGAGTACTGCTCCACACGCTGAACCAGCAATTCTCGAATTCTAAGAAACGATAAGAAAGGCTTATCCAACGCTTGGTATGTGCGAATTTCTGCATAGATACTCAATCAAACTAAATCGAGCATCGCCTTTTCACGTTTGTGACCTTGCCCTTGACGTGGCAGGCTCCAGCTGCATCAATAATGTAAAAATCTTATTCGGCCTCTCCAATAAACTCACATTTGTTTACATTAACACGCATTCCCTCATGGACTTCTGACGAATTACAAACAAATATTGCAACTTCAAGTGTTCCATTTAATTTCGTTTCTGGGTGCAAGCTCCTTTCTTTTCACTCTAGTCAGTCTAAACTTATTATACAGAGTTATATTTTCAAATCCAGGCGCCCTAAAGAATCTTGTCGTTGTTTTCCAAAGTTTCAAGAGAAGGAGCGTTGACATAGAAGCTAAATTATTCCAAATTATTCCCATTTAGTTCTCTGACAACGTTAAAGACCACACAATACAAAATTTTACACCATAAAAACGAAGTATTTAGGAATTATGTATAAAAAAAGTCGAAGTTATTCTTCGCTCTTGAGCTCTATTTCCGGTATTAAAAATGCAATAGGAAAGATAGTAAGAAAGACTATTTCCATCACTTTTCACGGGAATTATACATGGTGGTATTTGTTCTCCGCTTACTATTAGATTTTCAAACTGCTCCATCTTAGTTATAAATAATGCAGAACCATAATGAACGCAATGTACGTAAAATAAATAGTGTAAATCGTGTATAAGCACACAATACTTAAGCGTATGATGTCAGTGAAAATTTCGGATTTTGGCCGGAGCAGGTTTGGTGAAGAACAAATACACCACTATGATTAACTGAACGTAAAAATTAGCGTACGATAATAAGTGACGTCCGGTCCGACGCTGGAAATTTTTCGAAAATCGATTGGGGAGAGTTTTGGTTAACGGCAAGAACAAATCGGGAATATCGGGAATAAAATAATTTATTTAATAGCGATAGAACTTCGAATACCGATGCGTCGCCTCGACCTTGGCGACGTTGAGTACCAGCGTTTCAGACGCTGAAGCAGCAATTTTCACAATTATATGAGGTGCACGTGCCTAGTGCGTATGTAAACAATTTGGATAACAAAAAAGATTAATTTGTATGTACCAAATAATACTCGCACAGGTGTACTCGTATGGCCCGTCATAATTTTCACGAAATGAACTTAAAAAATTAACATTCTAAAGTAAATAAATATTTTGACAGGAATGTTAAAAATCTTATTCGGTCTCTCCAACAAACTAACACTTGTTTACATTAACATGCATTCCTTCATGGACCTGTGACGAATTACAAACAAATATCGAAATTTCAAGTGTTCCATGTCAGTCTGAACTTATTACACAGTGATATTTTCACATTCAGGCGCCCTAAATTATTTTGACGTTGATTTATAAAGTTTCCCTGAAAGGAGAGTAGTCAGCAGGTGCCTCGTCAGGAGTGGCAGGGTTGGCAGTGCCACTGCAAGTATAAATTTACTATCGAACACAAAGATAGTTCTGAATCAATTGCAGAATTTCGAATTTTTCAGATATTTTTACGAAACTCTAGCGCTTACACCGCCTTTATACCTCTTTAACGTTAAAAACCATAGAGCTGTTTATACAAATGCACGCATGTTGAAAAGGTAGGGCTTGCCCCGTCCGCGTGTTGCAATTCAGAAATACGTTTATGTTTGCATCTCAACTGGAACAAATATTTATTGGAAGGTGGAAGAGAATCAAAATAGGTATCAGCATATTTAATATTCAGAATAACGACTATTAGTCGGAACAATATATTTTATGTGCAGATATTTATTAATATTTTATGATTTAATACGATAAGGCATTTATAAATAACACAACCAAATAGAAGATTTTGATTGAAAACGATTATTAATTTATGGTAGCCGAAGAAATTTAAGTGAGTTTGGCATAACTTGCTATGTTTTGTAGCATTTTTGTAATTTTAAAGTTATTAGGCTAATTTTGGGGCGGTAAGGGGTAGTTGGGGGTGGTTTATGGTAGCCGAAGTAATTCAGGAGAGTTTGAGATAGTTTGCTATGGCTTGTAGCATTTTTCGTAATTTTAAAGTGATTGGGCTAATTTTGGGGTCGTAAGGGGTAGTTGTGGGTGATTTATGGTAGCCGAAGTAATTTAGGTGACTTTGACATAGTTTGCTATGGTTTGTATAATTTTTTGTAATTTTAAAGTGATTGGGTTTAGTTTGTGGTTGGTAAGGGGTAGTTGGGGGTGATTTATGGTAGCCGCAGTAATTTAAGTGAGTTTGGCATAGTTTGCTATGGTTTGTAGCATTTTTTGTAATTTTAAAGCGATTGGGCTTAGTTTGGGGTGGTAAGGGGTAGTTAGGGGTGATTTATGGTAGCCGAAGTAATTCAGGTGAGTTTGCGATAGTTTGCTATGGTTTGTAGCACTTTTCGTAATTTTAAAGTGATTGGGCTAATTTTGGGGTTGTAAGGGGTAGTTGGGGGTGAATTATGGTAGCCGAAGTAATTTAGGTGAGTTAGGCATAGTTTGCTATGATTTGTTGAATATTTTGTAATTTTAAAGTGATTGGGCTTATTTTGGGGTTGTAAGAGGTAGTTCGGGGTAATTTATGGTAGCCGAAGTAATTTAGGGGAGTTTGGCATAGTTTGCTAGGGTTTGTAAAATTTTTTTGTAATTTTAAAGTGATTGAGCCTATTTTGGGGTGGTAAGGGGTAGTTGGGGGTGATTTATAGAAGCCAAAGTAATTTAAGTGAGTTTGGCATAGTTTGCTATGGTTTGTTGCATTTTTTGTAATTTTAAAGTGATTGGGCTTATTTTGGGGTGGTAAGGGGTAGTTGGGGGTGATTTATGGTAGCCGAAGTAATTTAGGTGAGTTAGGCATAGCTTGCTATGATTTGTTGAATATTTTGTAATTTTAAAGTGATTGGGTTTATTTTGGGGTTGTAAGGGGTAGTTCGGGGTGATTTATGGTAGCCGAAGTAATTTAGGGGAGTTTGGCATAGTTTGCTACGGTTTGTAGAATTTTTTTGTAATTTTAAAGTGATTGAGCCTATTTTGGGGTGGTAAGGGGTAGTTGGGAGTGATTTATGGAAGCCAAAGTAATTTAGATGAGTTTGGCATAGTTTGATATGACTTGTAACATTTTTTGTAATTTTAAAGTGATTGGGCTGAGTTTGGGGTGGTAAGGGGTAGTTGGGGGTGATTTATAATAGCCGAAGTAATTTAAGTGAGTTTGGCATAGTTTGCTATGGTTTGCAGCATTCTTTGTAATTTTAAAGTGATTGGGTTTAGTTTGTGGTTGGTAAGGGGTAGTTGGGGGTGATTTATAAAAGCCAAAGTAATTTAAGTGAGTTTGGCATAGTTTGCTATGGTTTGTTGCATTTTTTGTAATTTTAAAGTGATTGGGCTTATTTTGGGGTGGTAAGGGGTAGTTGGGGGTGATTTATGGTAGCCGAAGTAATTTAGGTGAGTTAGGCATAGCTTGCTATGATTTGTTGAATATTTTGTAATTTTAAAGTGATTGGGTTTATTTTGGGGTTGTAAGGGGTAGTTCGGGGTGATTTATGGTAGCCGCAGTAATTTAAGTGAGTTTGGCATAGTTTGCTATGGTTTGTAGCATTTTTTGTAATTTTAAAGTGATTGGGATGAGTTAGGGGTGGTAAGGGGTAGTTGGAAGTGATTTATGATAGCCGAAGTAATTTAAATGAGTTTGGCATAGTTTGCTATGGTTTGTAGTATTTTTTGTAATTTTAAAGTGATTGGGATGAGTTAGGGGTGGTAAGGGGTAGTTGGGGGTGATTTATGATAGCCGAAGTAATTTAGGTGAGTTAGGCATAGTTTGCTATGGTTTGTAGCATTTTTTTGTAATTTTAAAGTGATTGGGCTTATTTTGGGGTAGTAAGGGGTTGTTGGGGGTGATTTATGTTAGCCGAAGTAATTTAGGTAAGTTAGGCATAGTTTGCTATGGTTTGTAGCATTTTTTGTAATTTTAAAGTGATTGGGATGAGTTAGGGGTGGTAAGGGGTAGTTGGGGGTGATTTATGATAGCCGAAGTAATTTAAGTGAGTTTGGCATAGTTTGCTATGGTTTGTAGCATTTTTTGTAATTTTAAAGTGATTGGGCTTATTTTGGGGTAGTAAGGGGTTGTTGGGGGTGATTTATGGTAGCCGAAGTAATTCAGGTGAGTTTGAGATAGTTTGCCATGGTTTGTAGCATTTTTCGTAATTTTAAAGTAATTGGGCTAATTTTGGGGTTGTAAGGGGTAGTTGGGGGTGATTTATGGTAGCCGAAGTAATTTAGGTGAGTTAGGCATAGTTTGCTATGATTTGTTAAATATTTTGTAATTTTAAAGTGATTGGGCTTATTTTGGGGTTGTAAGGGGTAGTTCGCTGTGATTTATGGTAGCCGAAGTAATTTAGGGGAGTTTGGCATAGTTTGCTACGGTTTGTAGAATTTTTTTGTAATTTGAAAGTGATTGAGCCTATTTTGGGGTGGTAAGAGGTAGTTGGGGGTGATTTATAGAAGCCAAAGTAATTTAAGTGAGTTTGGCATAGTTTGCTATGGAATGTAGAATTTTTTTGTAATTTTAAAGTGATTGAGCCTATTTTGGGGTGGTAAGGGGTAGTTGGGGGTGATTTATGGAAGCCAAAGTAATTTAGATGAGTTTGGCATAGTTTGATATGGCTTGTAACATTTTTTGTAATTTTAAAGTGATTGGGCTGAGTTTGGGGTGGTAAGGGGTAGTTGGGGGTGATTTATGATAGCCGAAGTAATTTAGGTGAGTTTGGCATAGTTTGCTATGGTTTGTAGCATTTTTTGTAATTTTAAAGTGATTGGGCTGAGTTTGGGGTGGTAAGGGGTAGTTGGGGGTGATTTATGATAGCCGAAGTAATTTAAGTGAGTTTGGCATAGTTTGCTATGGTTTGTAGCTTTTTTTGTAATTTTAAAGTGATTGGGCTTATTTTGGGGTAGTAAGGGGTTGTTGGGGGTGATTTATGTTAGCCGAAGTAATTTAGGTGAGTTTGGCATAGTTTGCTATGGTTTGTAGCATTTTTTGTAATTTTAAAGTGATTGGGCTTATTTTGGGGTGGTAAGGGGTAGTTGGGGGTGATTTATGGTAGCCGAAGTAATTTAGGTGAGTTTGGCATAGTTTGCTATGGTTTGTAGCATTTTTTGTAATTTTAAAGTGATTGGGCTTATTTTGGGGTAGTAAGGGGTTGTTGGGGGTGATTTATGTTAGCCGAAGTAATTTGGGTGAGTTAGGCATAGTTTGCTATGGTTTGTAGCATTTTTTGTAATTTTAAAGTGATTGGGATGAGTTAGGGGTGGTAAGGGGTAGTTGGGGGTGATTTATGTTAGCCGAAGTAATTTAAGTGAGTTAGGCATAGTTTGCTATGGTTTGTAGCATTTTTTGTAATTTTAAAGTGATTGGGCTTATTTTGGGGTAGTAAGGGGTTGTTGGGGGTGATTTATGTTAGCCGAAGTAATTTAGGTGAGTTAGGCATAGTTTGCTATGGTTTGTAGCATTTTTGATAATTTTAAAGTGATTGGGCTTATTTTGGGGTGGTAAGGGGTAGTTGGGGGTGATTTATGGAAGCCAAAGTAATTTAGATGAGTTTGGCATAGTTTGGTAAGGCTTGTAACATTTTTTGTAATTTTAAAGTGATTGGGCTTATTTTGGGGTGGTAAGGGGTAGTTGGGGGTGATTTTTGGTAGACGAAATAATATGTGTGAGTTGGACTTAATCTGCCATGATTTGTGTCATTTTGTTTTATTTTAAAGTGATTGGAGTTGCTTGGGGTTGCTAAGGGGTGGTAAGGGATGATTTAAGATAACGGATCTAATTTATGTCAGTTTGGCATAGTTCGGGAATTTTTTGGGGTTGATTTGGTAAAGTTTGCAGTGGTAAGAGATATTTGAGGATGTTTAATGTTGACGGATTAAATTTGGAGTGGTTTGGTAATTTTTAATTGAGTCACGGATCGACATTATAATTGAAATCAAAATTATAATTGAAATATCTGCGGCCTCGCTAGGTACGGCAAAAGTATGATCACGAAAGCAGAAACTCGACGTTGAAATTGTTTAGGTTAAATAAGTGCTTTTAATGTAAACCGGTCGCCCGTCGTCGAAGTTGTTTTGGCTAGATACGTGCTTCTAACATAAACACGGTCTCCGCGATCCGATCATTTTTTGTTTATTTTAGCCGGTTTTTATTGAATTACAAAGGAACCGGGCCGAATTTCGCAAAATCCCTTCTTAGTGTTCAGTTTCGGCACATGATACACCCGTGTCTAAAATTTCAAGTCTCCAGCCCTCACGGTTTGGGCTGTGGGTTGATTATGAATCAGTGTGTAGATGTGTAGATGAATGAGTGAATGAATGAGTGTGTCAGTGAGGACACTTCGCTTTATATATATAGATTACCTAAATTACTTCGGCTACCGTAAATCACCCCCAACTATCCCTTACCACAACAAACCAAACCATATCATCTTAAAATTACAGCAACAAACTAAGCCCAATCTCTTTAAAATTACAAAAAAATGCTAAAAATCATAACAAACTATACCAGAATCACCTAAATTACTTCGGCTACCGTAAATCACTCCCAACTATCCCTTACCACAACAAATCAAATCATATCATCTTCAAATTACAAAAAAAAGTGTACAAATCATAACAAACTATGCCAGACTCACCTAAATTACTTCGGCTACTCTAAATCATCACCAACTAACCCTTACCACAACAAACTAAACCCAATCTCTTTTAAATAACAAAAAAATGCTAGTAACCATGGCAAACTAAGCCAAACTCACCTAAATTACTTCGGCTACCATAAATCATCACCAACTAACCCTTACCACAACAAACTAAACCCAATCACTTTTAAATTACAAAAAAATGCTACTAACCATAGCAAATTATGCCAAACTCACCTAAATTACTTCGGCTATCAAAAATCAACCCCAACTACACTTTACAGCAACAAAATAATGCCCAATCACTTTAAAATTACAAAAAAATGCTAAAAATCATAACAAACTATACCAGAATCACCTAAATTACTTCGGCTACCGTAAATCACCCCAAACTATCCCTTACAACAACAAACCAAACCATATCATCTTAAAATTCCAAAAAAAGGTGTACAAATCATAACAAACTATGCCAGACTCACCTAAATTACTTCGGCTACTCTAAATCATCACCAACTAACCCTTACCACAACAAACTAAACCCTATCACTTTTAAATTACAAAAAAATGCTAGTAACCATGGCAAACTATGCCAAACTCACCTAAATTACTTCGGCTACCATAAATCATCACCAACTAACCCTTACCACAACAAACTAAACCCAATCACTTTTAAATTACAAAAAAATGCTACTAACCATAGCAAACTATGCCAAACTCACCTAAATAACTTCGGCTATCAAAAATCACCCCCAGCTACACTTTACAGCAACAAACTAATCCCAATCACTTTAAAATTACAAAAAAATGCTCAAAATCTTAACAAACTATAACAGAATCACCTAAATTACTTCGGCTACCGTAAATCACCCACAACTATCCCTTACCACAACAAACCAAACCATATCATTTTAAAATTACAAAAAAAGGTGTACAAATCATAACAAACTATGCCAGACTCACCTAAATTACTTCGCCTACTCTAAATCATCACCAACTAACCTTTACCACAACAAACTAAACCCAATCACTTTTAAATTACAAAAAAATGTTAGTAACCATAACAAACTATGCCAAACTCACCTAAATTATTTCGGCTACCATAAATCATCACCAACTAACCCTTACCACAACAAACTAAACCCAATCACTTTTAAATTACACAATGATGCTACTAACCATAGCAAACTATGCCAAACTCACCTAAATTACTTCGGCTATCAAAAATCACCCCCAACTACACTTTACAGCAACAAACTAAGCCCAATCACTTTATAATTACAAAAAAATGCTAAAAATCATAACAAACTATACCAGAATCACCTAAATTACTTCGGTTACCGTAAATCACCCCCACATACCCCTTACCACAACAAACCAAACCATTTCATTTTAAAATTACAAAAAATGGTGTACAAATCATAACAAACTATGCCAGACTCACCTAAATTAGTTCGGCTACTATAAATCATCACCAACTAACCCTTACCACAACAAACTAAACCCAATCACTTTTAAATTACAAAAAAATGCTAGTAACCATTGCAAACTATGCCAAACTCACCTAAATTACTTCGGCTACCATAAATCATCACCAACTAACCCTTACCACAACAAACTAAACCCAATCACTTTTAAATTACAAAAAAATGCTAGTAACCATAGCAAACTATGCCAAACTCACCTAAATTACTTCGGCTACCATAAATCATCACCAACTAACCCTTACCACAACAAACTAAACCCAATCACTTTTAAATTACAAAATGATGCTACTAACCATAGCAAACTACGCCAAACTCATCTAAATTACTTCGGCTATCAAAAATCACCCCCAACTACACTTTACAGCAACAAACTAAGCCCAATCACTTTAAAATTACAAAAAAATGCTAAAAATCATAACAAACTATACCAGAATCACCTAAATTATTTCGGCTACCGTAAATCACCCCCAACTATCCCTTACCTCAACAAACCAAACCATATCATCTTAAAATTACAAAAAAGGTGTACAAATCATAACAAACTATGCCAGACTCGCCCAAATTACTTCGGCTACTCTAAATCATCACCAACTAACTCTTACAACAACAAACTAAACCAAGTCACTTTTAAATTACAAAAAAATGCTAGTAATCATAGCAAACTATGCCAAACTCACCTAAATTACTTCGGCTACCATAAATCATCACCAACTAACCCTTACCACAACAAACTTAACCCAATCACTTTTAAATTACAAAAAAATGCTACTAACCATAGCAAACTATTCCAAACCCACCTAAATTATTTCGGCTATCAAAAATCACCTTCAACTACACTTTACAGCAACAAACTAAGCCCAATCACTTTAAAATAACAAAAAATGCTAAAAATCATAGCAAACTATACCAGAATCACCTAAATTACTTCGGCTAACGTAAATCACCCCCAACTATCCCTTACCACAACAAACCAAACCATATCATCTTAAAATTACAAAAAAAGGTGTACAAATCATAACAAACTATGCCAGACTCAAATAAATTACTTTGGCTACTCTAAATCATCACCAAATAACCCTTACCACAACAAACTAAACCCAATCACTTTTAAATTACAAAAAAATGCTAGTAACCATAGCAAACTATGCTAAACTCACTTAAATTACTTCGGCTACCATAAATCATCACCAACTAACCCTTACCACAACAAACTAAACCTAATCACTTTTAAATTACAAAAAAATGCTACTAACCCTAGCAAATAATGCCAAACTCACCTAAATTACTTCGGCTACCATAAATCATCACCAACTAACCCTTACCACAACAAACTAAACCCAATCACTTTTAAATAACAAAAAAATGCTAGTAACCATGGCAAACTATGCCAAACTCACCTAAATTACTTCGGCTACCATAAATCATCACCAACTAACCCTTACCACAACAAACTAAACCCAATCACTTTTAAATTACAAAAAAATGCTACTAACCATAGCAAACTATGCCAAACTCACCTAAATTACTTCGGCTATCAAAAATCACCCCCAACTACACTTTACAGCAACAAACTAAACCCAGTCACTTTTAATTACAAAAAAATGCTACTAACCATAGCAAACTATGCCAAACTCACCTAAATTATTTCGGCTATCAAAAACCACCTTCAACTACACTTTACAGCAACAAACTAAGCCCAATCACTTTAAAATTACAAAAAAATGCTAAAAATCATAGCAAATAATTCCAGAATCACCTAAATTACTTCGGCTTACGTAAATCACCCCCATCTATCCCTTACCACAACAAACCAAACCATATCATTTTAAAATTACAAAAAAAGGTGTACAAATCATAACAAACTATGCCAGACTCAAATAAGTTACTTCGGC
The DNA here is from genome assembly GCA_964023215.1 of Eledona agricola. NCBI lineage: Eukaryota > Metazoa > Arthropoda > Insecta > Coleoptera > Tenebrionidae > Eledona > Eledona agricola. The sequence continues at coordinate 26,055,254 of OZ026856.1, read as the reverse complement.
TACTCTAAATCATCACCAACTAACCCTTACCACAACAAACTAAACCCAATCACTTTTAAATAACAAAAAAATGCTAGTAACCATGGCAAACTATGCCAAACTCACCTAAATTACTTCGGCTACCATAAATCATCACCAACTAACCCTTACCACAACAAACTAAACCCAATCACTTTTAAATTACAAAAAAATGCTACTAACCATAGCAAACTATGCCAAACTCACCTAAATTACTTCGGCTATCAAAAATCACCCCCAACTACACTTTACAGCAACAAACTAAGCCCAATCACTTTAAAATTACAAAAAAATGCTAAAAATCATAACAAACTATACCAGAATCACCTAATCACCCTTACCACAACAAACTAAACCCAATCACTTTTAAATTACAAAAAAATGCTACTAACCATAGCAAACTATGCCAAACTCACCTAACTTACTTCGGCTACCATAAATCATCACCAACTAACCCTTACCACAACAAACAAAACCCAATCACTTTTAAATTACAAAAAAATGCTAGTAACCATAGCAAACTATGCTAAACTCACTTAAATTACTTCGGCTACCATAAATCATCACCAACTAACCCTTACCACAACAAACTAAACCCAATCACTTTTAAATTACAAAAAAATGCTACTAACCATAGCAAACTATGCCAAACTCACCTAAATTACTTTGGATACCATAAATCATCACCAACTAACCCTTACCTCAACAAACTTAACCCAATCACTTTTAAATTACAAAAAAATGCTACTAACCATAGCAAACTATGCCAAACTCACCTAAATTATTTCGGCTATCAAAAATCACTTTCAACTACACTTTACAGCAACAAACTAAGCCCAATCACTTTAAAATTACAAAAAAATGCTAAAAATCATAGCAAACTATACCAGAATCACCTAAATTACTTCGGCTAACGTAAATCACCCCCAACTATCCCTTACCACAACAAACCAAACCATATCATCTTAAAATTACAAAAAAAGGTGTACAAATCATAACAAACTATGCCAGACTCAAATAAATTACTTCGGCTACTCTAAATCATCACCAACTAACCCTTACCACAACAAACTAAACCCAATCACTTTTAAATTACAAAAAAATGCTAGTAACCATAGCAAACTATGCTAAACTCACTTATATTACTTCGGCTACCATAAATCATCACCAACTAACCCTTACCACAACAAACTAAACCCAATCACTTTTAAATTACAAAAAAATGCTACTAACCATAGCAAACTATGCCAAACTCACCTAAATTACTTTGGCTACCATAAATCATCACCAACTAACCCTTACCACAACAAACAAAACCCAATCACTTTTAAATAACAAAAAAATGCTAGTAACCATGGCAAACTATGCCAAACTCACCTAAATTACTTCGGCTACCATAAATCATCACCAACTAACCCTTACCACAACAAACAAAACCCAATCACTTTTAAATAACAAAAAAATGCTAGTAACCATGGCAAACTATGCCAAACTCACCTAAATTACTTCGGCTACCATAAATCATCACCAACTAACCCTTACCACAACAAACTAAACCCAATCACTTTTAAATTACAAAAAAATGCTACTAACCATAGCAAACTATGCCAAACTCACCTAAATTACTTCGGCTATCAAAAATCACCCCCAACTACACTTTACAGCAACAAAATAATGCCCAATCACTTTAAAATTACAAAAAAATGCTAAAAATCATAACAAACTATACCAGAATCACCTAAATTACTTCGGCTACCGTAAATCACCCCAAACTATCCCTTACCACAACAAACCAAACCATATCATCTTAAAATTCCAAAAAAAGGTGTACAAATCATAACAAACTATGCCAGACACACCTAAATTACTTCGGCTACTCTAAATCATCACCAACTAACCTTTACCACAACAAACTAAACCCAATCACTTTTAAATTACAAAAAAATGCTAGTAATCATAGCAAACTATGCCAAACTCACCTAAATTACTTCGGCTACCATAAATCATCACCAACTAATCCTTACCACAACAAACTTAACCCAATCACTTTTAAATTACAAAAAAATGCTACTAACCATAGCAAACTATGCCAAACTCACCTAAATTACTTCGGCTATCAAAAATCACCCCCAACTACACTTTACAGCAACAAACTAAGCCCAATCACTTTAAAATTACAAAAAAATGCTAAAAATCATAACAAACTATACCAGAATCACCTAAATTACTTCGGCTACTGTAAATCACCCCCAACTATCCCTTACCACAACAAACCAAACCATATCATTTTAAAATTACAAAAAAAGGTGTACAAATCATAACAAACTATGCCAGACTCACCTAAATTACTTCGGCTACTCTAAATCATCACCAACTAAACCTTACCACAAGAAACTAAACCCAATCACTTTTAAATTACAAAAAAATGCTACTAACCATAGCAAACTATGCTAAACTCACTTAAATTACTTCGGCTACCATAAATCATCACCAACTAACCCTTACCACAACAAACTAAACCCAATCACTTTTAAATTACAAAAAAATGCTACTAACCATAGCAAACTATGCCAAACTCACCTAACTTACTTCGGCTACCATAAATCATCACCAACTAACCCTTACCACAACAAACAAAACCCAATCACTTTTAAATTACAAAAAAATGCTAGTAACCATAGCAAACTATGCTAAACTCACCTAAATTACTTCGGCTACCATAAATCATCACCAACTAACCCTTACCACAACAAACAAAACCCAATCACTTTTAAATAACAAAAAAATGCTAGTAACCATGGCAAACTATGCCAAACTCACCTAAATTACTTCGGCTACCATAAATCATTACCAACTAACCCTTACCACAACAAACTAAACCCAATCACTTTTAAATTACAAAAAAATGCTACTAACCATAGCAAACTATGCCAAACTCACCTAAATTATTTCGGCTATCAAAAATCACGTTCATCTACACTTTACAGCAACAAACTAAGCCCAATCACTTTAAAATTACAAAAAAATGCTAAAAATCATAGCAAACTATACCAGAATCACCTAAATTACTTCGGCTAACGTAAATCACCCCCAGCTATCCCTTACCACAACAAACCAAACCATATCATCTAAAAATTACAAAAAAAGGTGCACAAATCATAACAAACTATGCCAGAATCAAATAAATTACTTCGGCTACTCTAAATCATCACCAACTAACCCTTACCACAACAAACTAAACCCAATCACTTTTAAATTACAAAAAAATGCTACTAACCATAGCAAACTATGCCAAACTCACCTAAATTACTTCGGCTATCAAAAATCACCCCCAACTACACTTTACAGCAACAAAATAATGCCCAATCACTTTAAAATTACAAAAAAATGCTAAAAATCATAACAAACTATACCAGAATCACCTAAATTACTTCGGCTACCGTAAATCACCCCCAACTATCCCTTACCACAACAAACCAAACCATATCGTTTTTAAATTACAAAAAAAGGTGTACAAATCATAACAAACTATGCCAGACTCACCTAAATTACTTCGGCTGCTCTAAATCATCACCAACTAACCTTTACCACAACAAACTAAACCCAATAACTTTTAAATTACAAAAAAATGCTAGTAACCATAGCAAACTATGCCAAACTCACCTAAATTACTTCGGCTACCGTAAATCACCCCCAACTATCCCTTACCACAACAAACCAAACCATATCGTTTTTAAATTACAAAAAAAGGTGTACAAATCATAACAAACTATGCCAGACTCACCTAAATTACTTCGGCTGCTCTAAATCATCACCAACTAACCTTTACCACAACAAACTAAACCCAATAACTTTTAAATTACAAAAAAATGCTAGTAACCATAGCAAACTATGCCAAACTCACCTAAATTACTTCGGCTATCAAAAATCACCCCCAACTACACTTTACAGCAACAAACTAAGCCCAATCACTTTAAAATTACAAAAAAAATGCTAAAAATCATAACAAACTATACCAGAATCACCTAAATTACTTCGGCTACGGTAAATCACCCCCAACTATCCCTTACCACAACAAACCAAACCATATCATTTTAAAATTACAAAAAAAGGTGTACAAATCATAACAAACTATGCCAGACTCAAATAAATTACTTCGGCTATTCTAAATCATCACCAACTAACTCTTACCACAACAAACTAAACCCAATCACTTTTAAATTACAAAAAAATGCTAGTAACCCTAGCAAACTATGCCAAACTCACCTAAATTACTTCGGCTACCATAAATCATCACCAACTGACCCTTACCACAACAAACTAAACCCAATCACTTTTAAATTACAAAAAAATGCTACTAACCATAGCAAACTATGCCAAACTCGCCTAAATTACTTCGGCTATCAAAAATCACCCCCAACTACACTTTACAGCAACAAACTAAGCCCAATCACTTTAAAATTACAAAAAAAATGTTAAAATCATAACAAACTATACCAGAATCACCTAAATTACTTCGGCTACCGTAAATCACCCCCAACTATCCCATACCACAACAAACCAAACCATATCATCTTGAAATTACAAAAAAAGGTGTACAAATCATAACAAACTATGCCAGACTCACCTAAATTACTTCGGCTACTCTAAATCATCACCAACTAACCCTTACCAAAACAAACTAAACCCAATCACTTTTAAATTACAAAAAAATGCTAGTAACCATAGCAAACTATGCCAAACTCACCTAAATTACTTCGGCTACCATAAATCATCACCAACTAACCCTTACCAAAACAAACTATACACAATCACTTTTAAATTACAAAAAAATGCTACTAACCATAGCAAACTATGCCAAACTCACCTAAATTACTTCAGCTATCAAAAATCACCCCCAACAACACTTTACAGCAACAAACTAAGCCCAATTACTTAAAAATTACAAAAAAATGCTAAAAATCATAACAAACTATACCAGAATCACCTAAATTACTTCGGCTACCGTAAATCAACCCCAACTATCCCTTACCACAACAAACATCCATCTTAAAATTACAAAAAAAGGTGTACAAATCATAACAAACTATGCCAGACTCACCTAAATTACTTCGGCTACTCTAAATCATCACCAACTAACAATTACCACAACAAACTAAACACAATCTCTTTTAAATTACAAAAAAATGCTAGTAACCATAGCAAACTATGCCAAACTCACATAAATTACTTCGGCGACCATAAATCATCACCAACTAACCCTTACCACAACAAACTAAACTCAATCACTTTTAAATTACAAAAAAATACTACTAACCATAGCAAACTATGCCAAACTCACCTAAATTACTTCGGCTATCAAAAATCACCCCCAACTACACTTTACAGCAACAAACTAAGCCCAATCACTTTAAAATTACAAAAAAATGCTAAAAATCATAACAAACTATACCAGAATCACCTAAATTACTTCGGCTACCGTAAATCACCCCCAACTATCCCTTACTACAACAAACCAAACCATATCATCTTAAAATTACAAATAAAGGTGTACAAATCATAACAAAATATGCCAGACTCACCTAAATTAATTCGGCTACTCTAAATCATCACCAACTAACCCTTACCACAACAAGCTAAACCCAATCACATTTAAATTACAAAAAAATGCTAGTAACCATAGCAAACTATGTAAAACTCACCTAAATTACTTCGGCTACCATAAATCATCACCAACTAACCCTTACCACAACAAACTAAATCCAATCAATTTAAATTACAAAAAAATGCTACTAACCATAGCAAATTATGCCAAACTCACCTAAATTACTTCGGCTATCAAAAATCACCCCCAACAACACTTTACAGCAACAAACTAAGCCCAATCACTTTAAAATTACAAAAAAATGCTAAAAAGCATAACAAACTATACCAGAATCACCTAAATTACTTCGGCTACCGTAAATCACCCCCAACTATCCCTTACCACAACAAACCAAACCATATCATCTTAAAATCTATATATATAAAGCGAAGTGTCCTCACTGACACACTCATTCATCTACACACTGATTCATAATCAACCCACAGCCCAAACCGTGAGGGCTGGAGACTTGAAATTTTAGACACGGGTGTATCATGTGCCGAAACTGAACACTAAGAAGGGATTTTGCGAAATTCGGCCCGGTTCCTTTGTAATTCAATAAAAACCGGCTAAAATAAACAAAAAATGATCCGATCGCGGAGACCGTGATTATGTTAGAAGCACGTATCTAGCCAAAACAACTTCGACGACGGGCGACCAGTTTACATTAAAAGCACTTATTTAACCTAAACAATTTCAACGTCGAGTTTCTGCTTTCGTAATCATACTTTTGCCGTACCTAGCGAGGCCGCAGATATTTCAATTATAATTTTGATTTCAATTATAATGTCGATCCGTGACTCAATTAAAAATTACCAAAGCACTCCAAATTTAATCCGTCAACATTAAACATCCTCAAATATCTCTTACCACTGCAAGCTTTACCAAATCAACCCCAAAAAGTTCCCGAACTATGCCAAACTGACATAAACTAGATCCGTTATTTTAAATCATCCCTTACCACCCCTTAGCAACCCCAAGTAACTCCAATCACTTTAAAATAAAACAAAATGACACAAATCATGGCAGATTATGTCGAACTCACACATATTATTTCGTATACCAAAAATCACCCCCAACTACCCCTTACCACCCCAAAATAAGCCCAATCACTTTAAAATTACAAAAAAATTCTACAAACCGTAGCAAACTATGCCAAAGTCATCTAAATTAGTTTGACTTCCATAAATCACCCCAAACTACCCCTTACCACCCCAAAATAAGCCCAATCACTTTAAAATTACAAAAAATGCTACAAACCATAGCAAACTATGCCAAACTCACTTAAATTACTTCGGCTATCATAAATCACCCCCAACTACCCCTTACCACCCCTAACTCATCCCAATCACTTTAAAATTACAAAAAATGCTACAAACCATAGCAAACTATGCCAAACTCACATAAATTACTTCGGCTATCATAAATCACCCCCAACTACCCCTTATCACCCCTAACTCATCCCAATCACTTTAAAATTACAAAAAATGCTACAAACCATAGCAAACTATGCCTAACTCACCTAAATTACTTCGGCTAACATAAATCACCCCCAACAACCCCTTACTACCCCAAAATAAGCCCAATCATTTTAAAATTACAAAAAATGCTACAAACCATAGCAAACTATGCCAAACTCACTTAAATTACTTCGGCTATCATAAATCACCTCCAACTACCCCTTACCACCCCTAACTCATCCCAATCACTTTAAAATTACAAAAAATGCTACAAACCATAGTAAACTATGCCTAACTCACCTAAATTACTTCGGCTAACAAAAATCACCCCCAACAACCCCATACTACCCCAAAATAAGCCCAATCACTTTGAAATTACAAAAAATGCTACAAACCATAGCAAACTATGCCAAACTCACTTAAATTACTTCGGCTATCATAAATCACCCCCAACTACCCCTTACCACCCCTAACTCATCCCAATCACTTTAAAATTACAAAAAATGCTACAAACCATAGCAAACTATGCCTAACTCACCTAAATTACTTCGGCTAACATAAATCACCCCCAACAACCCCTTACTACCCCAAAATAAGCCCAATCACTTTAAAATTACAAAAAATGCTACAAACCATAGCAAACTATGCCAAACTCACTTAAATTACTTCGGCTATCATAAATCACCCCCAACTACCCCTTACCACCCCTAACTCATCCCAATCACTTTAAAATTACAAAAAATGCTACAAACCATAGCAAACTATGCCTAACTCACCTAAATTACTTCGGCTAACATAAATCACACCCTACAACCCCTTACTACCCCAAAATAAGCCCAATCACTTTAAAATTACAAAAAATGCTACAAACCATAGCAAACTATGCCAAACTCACTTATATTACTTCGGCTATCATAAATCACCCCCAACTACCCCTTACCACCCCTAACTCATCCAAATCACTTTAAAATTACAAAAAATGCTACAAACCATAGCAAACTATGCCTAACTCACCTAAATTACTTCGGCTAACATAAATCACCCCCAACTACCCCTTACCAACCACAAACTAAACCCAATCACTTTAAAATTACAAAAAAGTCTACAAACCATAGCAAACTATGCCAAACTCACTTAAATTACTTCGGCTATCATAAATCACCCCCAACTACCCCTTACCACCCCTAACTCATCCCAATCACTTTAAAATTACAAAAAATGCTACAAACCATAGCAAACTATGCCTAACTCACCTAAATTACTTCGGCTAACATAAATCACCCCCTACAACCCCTTACTACCCCAAAATAAGCCCAATCACTTTAAAATTACAAAAAATGCTACAAACCATAGCAAACTATGCCAAACTCACTTAAATTACTTCGGCTATCATAAATCACCCCCAACTACCCCTTACCACCCCTAACTCATCCCAATCACTTTAAAATTACAAAAAATGCTACAAACCATAGCAAACTATGCCTAACTCACCTAAATTACTTCGGCTAACATAAATCACCCCCAACAACCCTTTACTACCCCAAAATAAGCCCAATCACTTTAAAATTACAAAAAAATGCTACAAACCATAGCAAACTATGCCTAACTCACCTAAATTACTTCGGCTACCATAAATCACCCCCAACTACCCCTTACCACCCCAAAATTAGCCCAATCACTTTAAAATTACAAAAAATGCTACAAACCATAGCAAACTATGCCAAACTCACTTAAATTACTGCGGCTACCATAAATCACCCATAACTACCCCTTACCAACCACAAACTAAACCCAATCACTTTAAAATTACAAAAAAATTCTACAAACCGTAGCAAACTATGCCTAACTCACCTAAATTACTTCGGCTAACATAAATCACCCCCAACAACCCCTTACAACCCCAAAATAAGCCCAATCACTTTAAAATTAAAAAAAATTTTACAAGCCATATCAAACTATACCAAACTCATCTAAATTACTTCGGCTTCCATAAATCACCCCCAACTACCCCTTACCACCCCAAAATAGACTCAATCACTTTAAAATTGCAAAAAAATTATACAAACCGTAGCAAACTATGCCAAACTCCCCTAAATTACTTCGGCTACCATAAATCACCCCGAACTACCCCTTACAACCCCAAAATAAGCCCAATCACTTTAAAATTTCAAAAAATGTTACAAGCCATGTCAAACTATGCCAAACTCATCTAAATTACTTCGGCTTCCATAAATCACCCCCAACTACCCCTTACCACCCCAAAATATGCTCAATCACTTTAAAATTACAAAAAAATTCTACAAACCGTAGCAAACTATGCCAAACTCCACTAAATTACTTCGGCTATCATAAATCACCCCCAACTACCCCTTACCACCCCAAAATAAGCCCAATCACTTTAAAATTACAAAAAATGCTACAAACCATAGCAAACTATGCTAAACTCACTTAAATTACTTCGGCTACCATAAATCACCCCCAACTACCCCTTACCAACCACAAACTAAACCCAATCACTTTAAAATTACAAAAAATGCTACAAACCATAGCAAACTATGTCTAACTCACTTAAATTACTTCGGCTATCATAAATCACCCCTCAACTACCCCTTACCACTTCAAAATTAGCCCAATCACTTTAAAATTACAAAAAATACTACAAACCATAGCAAACTATCTCAAACTCACCTGAATTACTTCGGCTACCATAAATCACCCCCAAGTACCCTTTACCACCCCAAACTAAGCCCAATCACTTTAAAATTACAAAAAATGTTACATACCATAGCAAACTATGTCAAACTCACTTAAATTACTTCGGCTACCATAAATCACCCCCAACTACCCCTTACCACCCCAAAATAAGCCCAATCACTTTAAAATTACAAAAAATGCTACAAACCATAGCAAACTTTGTCGAACTCACTTAAATTACTTCGGATATCATAAATCACCCCTAACTACCCCTTACCACCCCAAAATTAGCCCAATCACTTTAAAATTACAAAAAATGCTACAAACCATAGCAAACTATCTCAAACTCACCTGAATTACTTCGGCTACCATAAATCACCCCCAACAACCCCTTACCTCCCCAAACTAAGCCCAATCACTTTAAAATTACAAAAAATGCTACAAACCATAGCAAACTATGCCAAACTCACTTAAATTACTTCGGCTATCATAAATCACCCCCAACTACCCCTTACCACTCCAATATTAGCCCAATCACTTTAAAATTACAAAAAATGCTACAAACCATAGCAAACTATTCCAAAGTCACCTAGATTACTCCGGCTACCATAAATCACCCCCAACTACCCCTTACCACCCGAAAATAAGCCCAATCGCTTTAAAATTACAAAAAATGCTACAAACCATAGCAAACCATGTCAGACTCACCTAAATTACTTCGGCTACCATAAATCACCCCCAACTACCCCTTACCACTCCAAACTAAGCCCAATTACTTTAAAATTAGAAAAAATGCTACGCAAACTATGCCAAACACACCTAAATTACTTCGGCTACCATAAATCACCCCCAACTACCCCTTACCACCCCAAAATAAGCCCAATTACTATAAAATTACAAAAATTATGCTAACCATAGCAAACTATGTCAAACTCACCTAAATTACTTCGGCTACCATAAATCGCCCCCAACTACCCCTTACCGCCCCAAAATTAGCCTAATCACTTTAAAATTACAAAAAATGCTACAAAACATAGCAAGCTATGCCAAACTCACTTAAATTACTTCGGCTACCATAAATTAATAATCATTTTTCAATCAAAATCTTCTATTTGGTTGTCATTTATAAATTCCTTATTGTATTAAATCATAAAATATTAATAAATATCTGCACATAAAATATATTGTTTCGACTAATAGACGTTATTCTGAATATTAAATATGCTGATACCTATTTTGATTCTCTTCCACCTTCCAATAAATATTTGTTCCAGTTGAGATGCAAACATAAAGGCATTTCTGAATTGCAACACGCTGACGGGGCAAGCCCTACCTTTTCAACATGCGTGCATTTGTATAAATAGCTCTATGGTTTTTAACTTTAAAGAGGTATAAAGGCGGTGTAAGCGCTAGATTTTCGTAAAAATATCTAAAAAATTCGAAATTCTGCAGTTGAATTACAGAAATATTTTTGTGTTCGATAGTAAATTTATATTTGGAGTGGCACTGCCAACCCTGCCACACCTGACGAGCCCCCTGCTGACTACTCTCCTTCCAGGAAAACTTTGGAAATCAACGGCAAAATAATTTAGGGCGCCTGAATGTGAAAATATCACTGTGTAATAAGTTCAGACTGACATGGAACACTTGAAATTTCGATATTTGTTTGTAATTTGTCACAGGTCCATGAAGGAATGCATGTTAATGTTAACAAGTGTTAGTTTGTTGGAGAGACCGAATAAGATTTTTAACATTCCTGTCAAAATATTTATTTACTTTAGAATGTTAATTTTTTAAATTCATTTCGTGAAAATTATGACGGGCCATACGAGTACACCTGTGCGAGTATTATTTGGTACATACAAATTAATCTCTTTTGTTATCCAAATTGTTTACATACGCACTAGACACGTGCACTTCATATAATTGTGAAAATTGCTGCTTCAGCGTCTGAAACGCTGGTACTCAACGTCGCCAAGGTCGAGGCGACGCATCGGTATTCGAAGTTCTATCTCTATTAAATAAATTATTTTATTCTCGATATTCCCGATTTGTTCTTGCCGTTAACCAAAACTCTCCCCAATCGATTTTCGAAAAATTTCCAGCGTCGGACCTAACGTCACTTATTATCCTACGCTAATTTTTACGTTCAGTTAATCATAGTGGTGTATTTGTTCTTCACCAAACCTGCTCCGGCCAAAATCCGAAATTTTAAGTATTGTGTGCTTATACACGATTTACACTATTTATTTTACGTACATTGCGTTCATTATGGTTCTGCATTATTTATAACTAAGATGGAGCAGTTTGAAAATCTAATAGTAAGCGGAGAACAAATACCACCATGTATAATTCCCGTGAAAAGTGATGGAAATAGTCTTTCTTACTATCTTTCCTATTGCATTTTTAATACCGGAAATATAGCTCAAGAGCGAAGAATAACTTCGAATTTTTATACATAATTTCTAAATACTTCGTTTTTATGGTGTAAAATTTTGTATCTATATATTTCAACATTGTCTTTAACGTTGTCAGAGAACTAAATGGGTATAATTTGGAATAATTTAGCTTCTATGTCAACTCTCCTTCTCTTGAAACTTTGGATAACAACGACAAAATTCTTTAGGGCGCCTGGATTTCAAAATATAACTCTGTATAATAAGTTTAGACTGACTAGAGTGAAAAGAAAGGAGCTTGCACCCAGAAACGAAATTAAATGGAACACTTGAAGTTGCAATATTTGTTTGTAATTCGTCAGAAGTCCATGAGGGAATGCGTGTTAATGTAAACAAATGTGAGTTTATTGGAGAGGCCGAATAAGATTTTTACATTATTGAAGCAGCTGGAGCCTGCCACATCAAGGGCAAGGTCACAAACGTGAAAAGGCGATGCTCGATTTAGTTTGATTGAGAATCTATGCAGAAATTCGCACATACCAAGCGTTGGATAAGCCTTTCTTATCGTTTCTCAGAATTCGAGAATTGCTGGTTCAGCGTGTGGAGCAGTACTCGATCGCGGTGTTTAATTTTAACACAACTACAATTGTGAAAATTGCTGCTCCAGCGTCGGAAACTGTTCGCAAAGTCGCCAAATTCGATGAGGCGACGCATCAGTGTTCGAAGGTCTACCGCTATCAAATAAAGTATTTTAATTTAACATTTGATCCTCGCGTTAACCAAATCTGCCCCCAATCAATTTTCGAAAAATTACCAGCGTCGAACCGGATTCCACTTATATTTGTACGCTAATTTTTACTTTCAGTTAATGGTAGTGGTGTATTTGTTTTTCACCAAATTTGCCCCGGCTGAAATTCGAAATTTTCACCGTTGTATGTACCAGAGATCACTGACATTCATACCCTTAATAATTATGTGCTTATACACGTTTTACACTATTTATTTTACGTTCACTCTGTTTATTATTGCTTTACATCATTTATAACTAAGATGGAGAAGTTTGAAAATCTAGCGATGTACAAATACCACACCGTATTATGAAAGGTTATGGAAATTGTCTTTTTTTATATCTATGGTATTGGTATTGATATTTTAATACTGGAACGGAAGCTCAATAGGTTGGCACTTTAATTGTTCAACAAGTGTGTGTTAATGTAAACAGGTGTGAGTCCGTCGGAGAGACCGAATAAGATTTTTACATCCACCATATTCCCGTCAAAATATTTATTTATTTTAGAATGTTAATTTTGCCGTTAACAAAATTTGTTCCCAATCACCTTCGTCGTACCGGACGACCGTTCAGTTAATGATAATGGTGTATTTATTTTTCACCAAATCTGCCTCGGCTGAAATCCAAAATTTACAGCGTTGGACCAGACATTACTGACATTGATACGCGTTTTACACTGTTTATTTTACGTAAATACATTGTGTTCATTATTGCTTTACATCATTTATAACTAAGATGGACAAGTTTGAAAATCTAGCGATGCACAAATACCATAAAATACCACATTTTACCACATACCAAAATTTTAATACTAGAAAGGGAGCTTAAAAGGTTCGCACTTTAATTGTCCAACCAGTTAGGGCCAGGTTGTAATAATTTTTGTGTAGTTCAGAAGGAGATAAGTGTTTGTTTATTCCGGAGATAAGTCAAAATCATCTACATACTGTTCTGTTTGTGAGTTGACTGCAGCAAGAGGAATTGTTCCATTGTGTTTTCAATTTTATCATAACATGATCAGCTAATTTGTAAACTTCGATTTTCCCTAAAATTATATAAAGTTATAGTAAGTTACCTGAGGGTTGAGATACCTACCGGGGGCGTCCCCAGGTGGTGGATAGGGGAACGGTGGATGCCTTTACGGGCTGAAACTAGTGGGAGTAAGTAGGGAAGCCTCAGGAGTAAAACCCTGCATGGTGGAACGAAAACAACCGCCGCCAACCATCTCCCACGTGTTTGTGCCGTGCGTGGCGTCCCGTGACGGAGGATGAAAGGATCCTGGTGGTTGAGTTGGGCCCAGGTACGCCTGGAGTCCCAGCAACACACCACTTTGGCCTGGATTTCTCCTAGACGGGCGGTCGGAACTAACCCACTCCGATCAACCGGCTGTGTCGTCCCGTCAGAGGGCCGATAGGGTGAGACTTCTGGAGGCAGAGGGGCGCGTGGGAGACTGCGAAGCTGGGCACCGGTGGCTCCGGTGTACAGCGACGCACAACCTCCTCTCTGCGTTGCTCGCCTCTGGGGTCTATATCCAAACAGTAGCCCTGACGTCCACATGGGCTTGCCATGTGGCGTCCCCGTATGGGACTCCGTGGTGGGTGGGGAGCTGGGAGGATGAAACCTCAAACTCAGGTATGGACAATACAAAAGCCAACCAAAAAACAGTGGCTGAGCGCCAACGCTCGCCACAACCACCAACAGTGGCAGAGCAGCCATGCTCGCCACAAAAAACATCTGTTTCCTTGCAGGAACGGAAAGAAGGCCGACGCAGAGGGAAGCGACTCTGTGGGGCGGAGGTCAAGAGGAGGAAGAAGGCAAAAATGCAGGCTGCTGCCCAAGCACAGCTGCCCTCTACCTCTGGCGGACCAAAACAAGCGCAGGTAGTGCCTCCCAAAGGTGTGCCGCCTCCGAAAAGGGGACAACATCCCCCCAAGGAGGCTAGGAACCCTAGTGGAGTGCCGCCGGCGTCGACAAAAACCAGGGGAGCAAACCCCCCCTCGAAAAAACGCAGCCGGTCGGATAATTCGGCGGAGGTGACGCCGAGACGTCACAAAAGGACCAGAACGGCCCCTCCACCGACCAGCTATAAAGAAGCAGCCACGAGCCACCTCAAGGTTGCAATAATAGATAGGAGCAACCCCCTCGGCAAAATAACTGCAGAGAGGGCCGCTCTTGTCAAACGAGCCATGACGGAGGCCCTCGACAAAACAATACTGTCGCCTTCGTCAAGCTCGCAAACTCCAACGTTCAAGTCGTGGACATACTCTGGTGAGATAATCAGGGTTGTCTGCGACAACGACAAAGGAATACAGTGGCTTAAGGCCACTGTAAACACCCTAAAGCCCTGGAAGGACGCCGAGCTAGCCGTCATCCGTTCGGACCAGCTTCCTAGGCTGACGAAGGCATCGCTCTGGATCCCTGAGGAGGAGGAAACTCCCCTCGCCGAGAAGGAGCTTGTCATCCGTCGCCTAGCGAGTCAGAACGCGGAGGTGACGGTGGGCAAATGGTGCGTCTTCCACCATGAGGCGAAGACCAACCCGCGAGGGCATCTCCTCGTCTTCGGCATCGGAGATGAGGACATGAAGACCCTAAGAGAGGAAGGCATGAAGATTTCTTATCTCTTCCGCCACCTCACCCTGAGGGTCAAACGGGAAGAACCAGGAAAGGAGGAAGCAGCAACACACGAAGCTGCACCTCCAGACCTGGAAACAACAGCGGCCAAGGCAGCCTCCCCACAAGGGATGGAAACCGAGGCCACCAACTAAAAAAAAAAACAACCACCAGGCAGCCCAATGGGCACTGCAAACAAGGAGGTAAAAATAGTCCAGTGCAATCTGCACCATAGCAGGGCTGCAACGGCAACTTTATGCCGGCACCTGGATATGGATCAGAATGCACTGGCACTAATTCAGGAACCCTGGATAGTCAAATCCAAGATTTCAGGGTTATCAAAACTAACTGGACGCACTTTTAGCACGCCCACTACAGAGAAGCCGAGGACAGCGGTCTACGTCCCTCGGCATATAAAAACCGAACCACTCCAACACCTGTCAACATCTGACCTAACGGCCGTAAAGGTGGAATGGGTAGTGGCCGGCAAACCGACCGTTTTAGTCCTAGCTTCAGCGTACCTCCCAATAGACGCGACCATCCCACCACCAACAAGGGAACTGGAGGACCTGATAGCGTACTGTCACTCCCAGAAATGGGAAGTCATCGTGGGATGCGACGCAAACGCACACCACGTGACCTGGGGCAGTAAGGACAACAACGCAAGGGGTGAGTCTCTTTTCGATTACATAAGCGGAAACAGCCTCTGCATCACCAACAGAGGCTGCGTTCCGACATTTGTCAACGCTAAGAGTCAAACTGTAATAGATATAACGATCGCTACGGCGCACATATCGAGAACAATCCGCAACTGGCGCGTATCAGATTCGATTACGATGTCTGACCACCAGTGGATAAAATTCGAAATCGACCTCACTAGGACACCCGCGAGATTGTTTAGGGACCCCCGAAGGACAGACAGAGATAAATATCTCAGTCAACTCCGGGAGGGACTTAAACATACACAATGTCGCGCACCTAACAGCTGCGTCGAAATAGAACAATATGTCAAGGACATACAAAATAAGATTAAAAAAGCTTTTGAAACATCCTGCCCACTGAGGACATCGGCTCAACCTGGAGAAGCTACCAAATGGTGGACCCAGGAATTGAGCGACCTCAAAATTAGAACTCGGGCAGCTTTCAACAAAGCCAAACGAAAGGGACCCGGCTCAGACTGGGACCAATACAAAACACTCCTAAGAAAGTTTAAAAAAACAGTCAGGAAAAGACAAAGAGCAGCGTGGAGAGCCTACTGCGAGGAGATCGAAAATCACTCGCAGGTGGCAAGACTTTATAAGATCCTCGCAAAAGATAAGGAGCATGACTTGGGTCTCCTAACCAAGGAAGATGGTACACGAACCACCGACCTACAAGAAAGCCTAGAGCTGCTTATGCAGACTCACTTCCCGGACTCGGTTCCAACCGAACGGGAAGAATGGCCAGATGAACCTGACACCAACCCTTCGGATCCGGAATGGGAAATTTCAGAACGAATTGTTGGAGAAGAAAGAATAAGATGGGCACTACAGAGCTTCTCCCCATTCAAATCACCAGGAAGCGACGGCATACATCCAGCACTACTCCAGTGGGGCCTGGAAGAACTGCTGCCGCACCTGGTGGGACTGTTCAGGTCGTGCCTTGCACACCAGTACATCCCAAAAGACTGGAGAGAGGTAAAAGCCGTGCTCATCCCAAAAGCGGGGAGAATGGATTACACCACCCCCAAAGCATACCGGTCCATAAGCCTGACCTCGTTCTTACTAAAGACGATGGAAAGACTGTGCGAACGCCACCTGAGGGAAACAATTGCTGACACATTGCATCCCAACCAACAGGCATACACTCCAGGCAGATCCACTGACAGTGCCCTACATTTGGTCACTAGTCGGATTGAAAGATCATTGGACAACAAAGAGTCCACCCTGGGTATATTTCTAGACATAGAAGGTGCATTTGATAAAACCACCTTCCAAAAGATTGATGCAGCCCTGACGGAAAGGAACGTACACCCCACCATCCGGGGCTGGATAGCAAACATGCTCTCAAACAGAGCAGTAAAAATCAGTGTGGGAGACAAGATGGTGAGATGTAAAGTCGCGAGAGGCTGTCCGCAGGGCGGAGTTTTATCTCCGCTGCTGTGGAACTTGGTTCTCGACAGCCTTTTGCGTCGACTCAACTCCCAAGGCTTCTACACCATTGCATACGCAGACGATTTAACAATCCTGCTTAGTGGTAAGTTCGAAAGCATCCTGTGCGACAGAGCACAGGAGGCGCTGAGAATAACTGAAAAATGGTGCAGAGAACACACTCTGTCTGCAAACCCCAGGAAGACAGAGATGGTTCTGGATGATGGAAAACCTGGGGAATGAAACCCAAGGTCCTGATGTGGGTATACACTGCAATTGTGAGACCGATGATTGCCTATGGTAGCGTCGTCTGGTGGCCAAAAAGTCAACAGACAACAGCCAAACACAAACTTAGCCGACCACAGAGAACCGCATGTCTGTGCATAACCGGCGCTATGCGGACAACACCGACACGAGCGATGGAAGTGATGTTGTGCTTGCCACCACTTGATATCTATCTCGAGGAAACGGCACTGACAACGATGGCACGCCTCAAGAGTCTCGGTGTACAGTCCAGCGTAGGATGTGGCGAGATAAGGCGCCGACTGTGGGATGAGGCGGTCAAGAAGATACCTCAACTACAGGCAGGCACCAATGATATCTCCCCCCAGTTTGTCTTTAACAAACCCTACGCAATCGACATAAAACCAAACGAAACATCCGATGAAGAGACCATAAAGGTCTTCACGGATGGATCGAAAAAGAAAGAAGGAGCGGGCTGTGGAATATTTTCAAGAAGCCTGCGAATTCGAAGCAGCTGGACTATGGATAAATACGCCAGCGTAACGGATACCGAGCTGGCAGGTATATCCATAGCCGCAAAAGAAATTGCACGCAGACAGGCCAGCGGCAAAAAGATACGAATCTACACAGATAGTAGACAAGCACTACTGTCCCTTCAAAGATACAAAACTGTATCGAGGGCAGTATTAGAAACCCATAAAGCGCTCGCGGAGATCGCCACAGCGAACACAATTTCTGTTTGCTGGGTTAGAGGCCACGCGGAAAACATGGGTAACATAAAAGCTGACGAGTTGGCGGCGAGGGCAGCCAAAAGAAAGATCTTAGGCCCCTCAAATACGCTATCAACCTCAGCAAGAACAAAACTTATAAAGGAAAACACCCACTCTCAATTCAAAGAGAGATGGGATGACACAACCAGCTGTCGCCATGCCAAGGAATTACTAATGTATCCTAGCAAGGACGCAGCAAACAAATTTTTGACAATGACCAAGAAGAACCTGCGCCTCGCGACTGGCATTCTGACCGGGCACTGTCATTTAAGAAAACACCTTCACCAAATGAAGCTAGAACACACACCACTTTGTAGAGGATGTGAACAAGAAGACGAAACAGTGCAGCACGTACTTTGCGAATGCACTGCGCTTTCGTCCATCAGAGAATCCATACTTGGGGACAAATGGCCATCAATGGCCAACATAAGGGAGATCCCCCTGGGCACGGTGGTCAACTATTTCAACCAAATAGGATGGCTATCGACCCAGCTGGAGTGATCCCCTAACGGAGGCAGGACAAGGGGCCCGCTGGGGCCTAAGTCCAGTGGTCGCACAGACTACCCTCCACTAATTTACATACATATATAAAGTTAATTTCGATTTCCTGGAATCGCTTATAGAACAACTGCCTAAAGAGACTATTCAAAATTTTTCATCTCAGATATCAACCAAGGTATCCTCTTTGTACAAATCATATTGAAGTACCCGGTCCTGGCAACGCAGATTAATTTCAGCATATTTGTTTATTTTGTGATTGGAAAAGTAGAGCATTCCTGTTTAATTGTATTATAATGTCGATTAGTCAACATCACCACTTTAG
The DNA here is from genome assembly GCA_964023215.1 of Eledona agricola. Taxonomy (NCBI): domain Eukaryota; kingdom Metazoa; phylum Arthropoda; class Insecta; order Coleoptera; family Tenebrionidae; genus Eledona; species Eledona agricola. Next base: position 26,035,680 of record OZ026856.1, on the reverse strand, counting down.
TCAACACTGAGTTCATTTAATCTACGTCCGGGCAACGCCGGGTACATTCAGCTAGTTACAAATAAAGGTGTACAAATCATAACAAACTATGCCAGACTCACCTAAATTAATTCGGCTACTCTAAATCATCACCAACTAACCCTTACCACAACAAACTAAACCCAATCACTTTTAAATTACAAAAAAATGCTAGTAACCATGGCGAACTATGCCAAACTTACCTAAATTACATGGGCTACCATAAATCATCACCAACTAACCCTTACCACAACAAACTAAACCCAAACACTTTTAAATTACAAAAAAATGCTACTAACCATAGCAAACTATGCCAAACTCACCTAAATTACTTCGGCTATCAAAAATCACTCCCAACTACACTTTACAACAACAAACTAAGCCCAATCACTTTGAAATTACAAAAAAATGCTAAAAATCATAACAAACTATACCAGAATCACCTAAATTACTTCGGCTATCGTAAATCACCCCCAACTATCCCTTACCACAACAAACCAAACCATATCATCTTAAAATTACAAAAAAAGGTGTACAAATCATAACAAACAATGCTAGACTCACCTAAATTACTTCGGCTACTCTAAATCATCACCAACTAACCCTTACCACAACAAACTAAATCCAATCACTTTTAAATTACAAAAAAATGCTAATAACCATAGCAAACTATGCCAAACTCACCTAAATTACTTCGGCTACCATAAATCATCACCAACTAACCCTTACCACAACAAACTAAACCCAATCACTTTTAAATTACAAAAAAATGCTACTAACCATAGCAAACTATGCCAAACTCACCTAAATTACATCGGCTATCAAAAATCACCCCCAACTACACTTTACAGCAACAAACTAAGCCCAATCACTTTAAAATCTATATATATAAAGCGAAGTGTCCTCACTGACACACTCATTCATCTACACACTGATTTATAATCAACCCACAACCCAAACCGTGAGGGCTGGAGACTTGAAATTATAGACACGGGTGTATCATGTGCCGAAAGTAAATACTAAGAAGGGATTTGGCGAAATTCGGCCCGGTTCATTTGTAATTCAATAAAAACCGGCTAAAATAAACAAAAAATGATCGGATCGCGGAGACCGTGTTTATGTTAGAAGCAGGTATCTAGCCAAAACAACTTCGACGACGGGCGACCTGTTTACATTAAAAGCACTTATTTAACCTAAACAATTTCAACGTCGAGTTTCTGCATTTGTGATTAAATTTTTACCGTACCTACCGAGGCCGCGGATATATCATTTATAATCTTGATTTCAATTATAATGTCGATCCGTGACTCAATTAAAAATTACAAAACCACTCCAAATTTAATCCGTCTACATTAAACATCCTCAAATATCTCTTACAATTGCAAACTTTACCAAATCAACCCCAATAAATTCCCGAACTACACCAAACTGACATAAATTAGATCCGTTATCTTAAATCAGCCCTTAACACCCTTTAGCAACCCCAAGTAACTCCAATCCCTTTAAAATAAAACAAAATGACACAACCTTACAAAAATGCTAGTAACCATAGCAAACTATGCCAAACTCACTTAATTTACTTCGGCTACCATAAATCATCACCAACTAACCCTTACCACAACAAACTAAACCCAATCACTTTTAAATTACAAAAAAATGCTACTAACCATAGCAAACTATGCCTAACTCACCTAAATTACTTCGGCTACCATAAATCACCCCCAACTACCTCTTACCACCCCAAACTCAGCCCAATCACTTTAAAATTACAAAAAATGTTACAAGCAATATCAAACTATGCCAAACTCATCTAAATTACTTCGGCTACCATAAATCACCCCCAACTAGCCCTTACCACCCCAAACTAAGCCCAATCATTTTAAAATTACAAAAAATTCTACAAACCATAGCAAACTCTGTCAAACTCACCTAAATTACTTCGGCTACCATAAATCACCCCCAACTACCCCTTACAAACCCAAAATAAGCCCAATCAATTTAAAATTACAAAAAATGTTACAAGCTATATCAAACTATGCCAAACTCATCTGAATTACTTCGGCTTCCATAAATCACCCCCAACTACCCCTTACCACCCCAAAATAAGCTCAATCACTTTAAAATTACAAAAAAATTCTACAAACCGTAGCAAACTATGCCAAACTCCCCTAAATTACTTCGGCTACCATAAATCACCCCGAACAACCCCTTACAACCCCAAAATAAGCCCAATCACTTTAAAATTACAAAATATTCAACAAATCATAGTAAACTATGCCTAACTCACCTAAATTACTTCGGCTACCATAAATCACCCCCAACAATTCCTTACCACAATAAAATAAGCCCAATCACTTTAAAATTACAAAAAATGCTACAAACCATAGCAAACTATGCCAAACTCACTTAAATTACTTCGGCTACCATAAATCACCCCCAACTACCCCTTACTACCCCAAAATAAGCCCAATTACTTTAAAATTACAAAAAATTATACAAACCATAGCAAACTATGTCAAACTCACCTGAATTATTTCGGCTAATTTATTGCTCTGTTTTCAGAGTATTTCGGCAAATGATGTTGGGGGGCCGTCCCCAATAAAAAATTTACACAAGCCGAAAATTGAAAAAATAATAAAAGGGGGTCAAGATTATGGCAGCCGGTGTCGACTGCCACGCGGTGGACCGAAACACAAGACAATAAGACTCTAAGGGTCAGTATTGGTAGTTACAGAGTCAAAGTCCACAAGTATATAAGGATGATATTCAGGACTTTGACTCTGTAACTACCAGTAAAGACAACACAAGAAGGAATTATAATAGTAGAGATTGATTGCTTATCTGCGAATCGGTCGACTGTCGCACACAAAATGGACGAGTTTGACACGATTCGCCGAGGAGAATGCATTTCGCGCATGTGTACATTTCGCGCATGTCTGTAAGGTTCGGAAATGTTGTGACGCTTTGATGTTTGTTCGAAACGAAATGCATTCGTAGTTGTTAACATTGGTGAGTATAGGCTAAGTTAAAGTTGTTAGAACTAGCAATTATTACTCGGCCGGTAACGGTGAACTCTGCCGTGTTTGGTTGGTAGATTTATCGGGGCGAAAAGGCGGTCATCGATCGTTTTATAAAAGTGATGTTATGGAAACCAAAACATCACGATGACCTGGTTTGAACGGCAAAGTTCCCGATAGACTCGTAAGTACGCACATCCAACCGCACTAACAGGCCATGTATTAATCAAAGCACTTTCACAGGCGGCGGTCCCACACTCTAGTGCTGAACCTTCCGTGACATATCCAGCCTCCTTTGATTACATCGCACACCAGGGACTCCAAGCTGTTTTTACCGAGTCCGATGGTGTCGATGAATTGGTTGTTCAGAGGACACCAACCGCCCCGAGCTCCAATTATAGTTGGAAGGACCTGTATATCCTTATCCTTATGGAGGCGTTTTACTCCGGCAAGGAAGGAGTCGCTGCTGTAATGGGCCGCCTTGTTTCTGAATGCCACGTCCAGGTTGTTGGGACCTTCCCAGTGGATTCCTATCTCTCCTATTATAAGTCGGCTTTCTTTGATTAAAATTAAATCCGGTTTGTGAAGCGCCCCGTTAAGATCGTATATCCTCGGTTCCACAGATACTTCCCAGCCTTTCTCTCTGGCCATTGCCGCGATGCGGTTGACGGTGTGGTCGTGCCTCGCTATCCTCTCCACGTGCGTGACTGGACATCTCTGCAATATATGGCAGACCGTCTCCCTCCGTTGACAGCCTGCTCTGCAGAGGACCTCTCCTGATCGATTATGCACACCCCCATGGACCGGTAGAAGGTTACCCCTTAGTTGGATTGCTTTAACGTAGTCGCCTCCATTCCAGTGGCCGGGAGGCCGATCAACCCATCGATAGCAACCCGAACAGCCACCGACCTGCCAAAGCCCGCCTCCTGATACTGAAGCTTCTAGTTGACCTGACCAATAGTTGGCGAGATTGTTGGGGTTGGTGCCTATATCTCGCAGCCAGAGGGAAATTTTTTCGGTAAATTTCTGTAGGTAGTTGTTGTTATTGAAAAGTTCCAGTAGATTGGAATCATCGGTTGCCGAGAGCTTGTTTAGGCGGTTCAGTAGGATTCCCGGAATTCTGCGAGAGAGATTTAATAGACCGAGACCTCCATCTGATGTTCTAGAATATAGGTAAGCATTAGAAGTGCTGGAGGGTAAGTGGAGGGTTTTTTTTGCGGCAAGGCGTACTAGTTGATCGGCGCTGCGTAGGGCCTTTAGAGTAACATTCGGATTTTGAAGGGTATAGATGTAGCGCGGTACAAGATAAAATTTAATTAGATGAATTTTCTGTTGAGGTTTTAGGGGGGCCTTTTGTATTCGATCCAGTTGGGGTTTGAGGTCCGCCAGAGTGGAGAATTTTGCCCCCGAGAACTCATAGTTGTGACCAAGGTAGCGAAATTGATCACCCACTCCGATGTTTGGTAGTGGGACGCTTCCGATGTAGACGTGGGACCGCCGATCTGTGTTCACGTACAGCTTCTGTTTCATGGGGAGGCGTTTTACCGTTAAGTTGGTGCATTTTTTAGTGTTGATCTGCATCCTGCGCTGTTCCAAGAAACGGGTTACGTCCCTGACCAGAAACTGCATGTCTTCCCGGCTCTCCGATAGTAAAATGAGGTCATCCGCATAGGCAAGGGTGTTTATGCGGGCGTCGCCAAGTTTTAGTCCGGCTGGTCGTGTTTCCAGGATGTAGAGCAACTCGTCAATCACCATATTAAATAAGAACGGTGAGATGGGATCTCCCTGCTTAACCCCTTTAGTAATGTGAATCGCTCTTGTTTGATCCCCTCCCACTGATATGTTGGTTGTGCATCCCTCGTAGCTGTTGGTGATCATCTTAATTATTTTGGGGTGCAGACCGAAGCGTTTCATGGCCCTGACGATGGAAGAGTGCGGCACTGTGTCGAACGCTTTCTTGAGGCCGAGGGTGGTTATGGAATGTGGCGTGATCTTTTCCCTGCAGGTCTTAATAAGTGACTGCAACAGCATGGTGTTAGCGAGAGTGCCATCAAGAGATAAAAAACCTCGTTGGGAACGATGGAATGGAAGTTTCGACATCCCCTTTCCTAAAATTTTATTAAGTAGTCGAAGGAATGCAGAAGAGATTGTTATCGGCCTCCAGTTGTCAACATTTTCGGGGTTGTTTCGATCTTTTGGAATAAGGATGGTTCGGTTGCACTTCCAGGAGTTGGGGATGTGAGTGCTGAACAAAATAAAGTTGTAGAGTAGTGATATTTCAGCAGTCGGTAGTCGTTTCAGATCGCTCATTTTTATGTTGTCTGGGCCCTTGGAGTTGGATTGGCGTCTATTTAATGTATCACTCACTTGTTGGATGGTCACAGGTGAGTAGATGTTTGTAGAATTTGTTTTGATGACACCAATTTCGCCCGAGTCAACCCATACGTCGCCCCCGTAAATATCCCTGTAAGCCTCCTCGACGTCGATGATGTTGGGTGATATTTCTTCGCTGTCTTCCAGTTTACCATCGATCACCTGGGTGGCTAATTTGGAGAGGTTTGTCCTGTAGAGCGTTTGTGCCATCTTGTACTTATAGGCTCTACTTTTCTTTACGGTGTTATTTCCGCCTTTCCCGGGTTTGTGTTTGCGGGGTCGAGTTGGGAGGTTTAACTTTCTGGTTAGAGCTGCCATCAACTCTTCAATTATATTTTGTTGTTCCGTCTGATTGCTGCAAAATTCCAGTAGTATGCCCTTCATGTAATCGTCTAAATTTTGATGCAGTTCTTGTGTCATGTATTGCATAACCGGATCGGTATCCGTGGAATTTTGTGGCTCGTGAGTGGCGGCCCCTTCGTCTGTGGTTATTTTATGACGCGTTGGAGTGCCTGTCCTAGAGATGTTGGGTGTAGGAGATTGAGGATCTGACAAATCGGCGTTGTTTTGAGAATAGTTCTTTTCCGGGCGTGCAGGTGGATATTCGTAAGTCGTATCTTTTTCAACAAGCGAAGGGAGCGATGTTTCCGGTAAGGGAGGCGTCGATGATGTTTGAGGTTCGGCAGCTTCGGTTAATTCTGCCCGAATTCTGAGGACCAACGATTTGTAGATCGGGGTCGCCCGGTACGATCTAATGGACCAGATAGTACGTTCGGGGAAAAGCTCGTGTAGATATTTGTTGATATTTCTGCCGCCGTAGGTCACCTCGGCATGAGCTAGATGGTACTGTTCGAGTTGCGACCACGCTCTGTTAACTCTCTTATCTTCCGTCTGCATGAAGTCATTATATTCGATTGGGTGGCTTCTGCGTTGGTGTTGACGGAGACCAGCGTAGGTTTTATATGCTTTGTTGCAGAGTTCGCAAGAGAACAGTTCTGGGTCGATAATTCGACCACAGGGATCGTTTCTAATAGAGTCCTCATTGTCGAATGCCGATCCACATTCGGAGCACATGAAGTGATCTCCGGGTTGTGCCATTGGTTTACCGACGCCCGTTGGGGATATTAACTCCCAGCGGAATAATGTATTTAAATAAAAATCGTCGGCTGTAAAAAAACCGTTACAGGTTAAAAGAAACGTTCCCCAAGGAAGAAGGATGGGGAACGTTGGGACAATACAATAATGCGAGGACAGAACCTTTAAAAATCACTCCCTTTTTTTTTTTTTTTTTTTTTTTTTTTTTTTTAAATCACCCCCAACTACCCCTTACCACCCCAAACTAAGCCCAATCACTTTAAAATTACAAAAAATGCTACAAACCATAGCAAACTATTCCAAAGTCACCTAAATAACTTCGGCTACCACAAATCACCCCCAACTACCTCTTACCACCCCAAAATAATCCCAATCACTTTAACATTACAAATAATGCTCCAAACCATAGCAAACTATCTCAAACTGACCTAAATTACTTCGACTACCATAAATCACCTTCAACTACCCCTTACCACCCCAAACTAAGCCCAATCACTTTAAAATTACAAAAAATGCTACAAACCATAGCAAACTATTCCAAAGTCACCTAAATTACTCCGGCTAAAATAAATCACCCCCAACTACTCCTTACCACCCCAAAATAAGCCCAATTACTTAAAAATTACAAAAATTATACAAACCATAGCAAACTATGTCAAACTCACCTAAATTACTTCGGCTACCATAAATTAATAGTCATTTTTAACCAAAATCTTCTATTTGGTTGTGTCATTTATAAATGCCTTATCGTATTAAATCATAAAATATTAATAAATATCTGCACATAAAATATATTGCTTTGACTAATAGACGTTATTCTGAATATTAAATATGCTGATACCTATTTTGATTCTCTTCCACCTTCCAATAAATATTTGTTCCAGTTGAGATGCAAACATAAACGTATTTCTGAATTGCAACACGCTGTCGGGGCAAGCCCTACCTTTTCAACATGCGTGCATTTGTATAAACTGCTCTATGGTTTTTAACTTTAAAAAGGTATAAAGGCGGTGTAAGCGCTAGATTTTCGTAAAAATATCTGAAAAATTCGAAATTCTGCAATTGAATTACAGAACTATCTTTGTTTTCGATAGTAAATTTAAACTCGGAGTAGCACTGCCAACCCTGCCACCCCTGACGAGGCCCCTGCTGACTACTCTCCTTCCAGGGAAACTTTATAAATCAACGGCAAAATAATTTAGGGCGCCTGAATGTAAAAATATCACTGTGTAATAAGTTCAGACTGACATGGAACACTTGAAATTTCGATATTTGTTTGTAATTCGTCACAGGTCCATGAAGGAATGCATGTTAATGTAAACAAGTGTTAGTTTGTTGGTGAGACCGAATAAGATTTTTAACATTCCCGTCAAAATATTTATTTACTTTAGAATGTTAATTTTTTAAATTCATTTCGTGAAAATTATGACGGGCCATACGAGTACACCTGTGCGAGTATTATTTGGTACATACAAATTAATCTCTTTAGTTATCCAAATTGTTTTCATACGCACTAGGCACGTGCAACTCATATAATTGTGAAAATTGCTGCTTCAGCGTGTGAAACGCTGGTACTCAACGTCGCCAAGGTCTATTGCTATTAAATAAATTATTTGAATATAATATTCCCGATTTGTTTTTGCCGTTAACCAAAACTCTCCCCAATCGATTTTTGAAAAATTTCCAGCGTCGGACCAAACTTCACTTATTTTCGTACGCTAATTTTTAGGTTCAGTTAATGATAGTGGTGTATTTGTTCTTCACCAAACCTGCTTCGAGCGAAATCCGAAATTTTCACTGACATCATACGCTTAAGTATTGTATGCTTATACACGATTTACACTATTTATTTTACGTACATTGCGTTCATTATTGTTCTGCATTATTTATAACTAAGATGGAGCAGTTTTAAAATCTAATAGTAAGCGCAGAACAAATACCACCACGTATAATTCCCTTGAAAAGTGATGGAAATAGTCTTTCTTACTATATTTCCTATTGCATTTTTAATAAAGGAAATAGAGCTCAAGACCGAAGAATAACTTCGAATTTTTTTATACATAACTAGCTGAATGTACCCGGCGTGGCCCGGACGTAGATTAAATAAACGCAGTGTTGACATAAGTGGTGTATTGGCGATGTTGACTTAATCGACATTATAATACAATGGGAATGCTTTACCTTGCCTATCACAAATTAAACAAATTTGCTGCAATTAACCTGAGTTGGCAGGACTTTAATATGATTTGGACAAAGAGGATACCTTGGTTGATATCTGAGATGAAAAATCTTGAATATACTATTTAGGCAAAGACGCAGTTTGGAAGTGTTCTATAAGCGATTCCAGGAAATCGTAATTAACGTTCGGGAAAATAAAAGTTTACAAATTAGCTGATCATGTTATGATAAAGTTGAAAACACAATGGAAACATTTCTCCTGCTGCAGTCATCTCACAAACGGAACAGTATGTGGATGATTTTGACTTATCTTCAGCATAAACAAACTCTTCAGCATAATTATCTCCTTCTGAACTGCACAAAAATTATTAAAACCTGGCCGCAACTTGTTTGACAATTAAAGTGCAAACCTTTTGAGCTCACTTTCCAGTATTAAAATTTCAATACGAATACCATAGATAGTAAAAAAGATATCCATCACCTTTCACGGGAATAATACAGTGTGGTATTTGTACATCGCTATATTTTCAAACTTCTCCTTATTAGTTATAAATGATGTACAGCAATAATGAACAGAATGTACGTAAAATAAATAGTGTAAAACGTGTATAAGCACAGAATTATTAAAGGTATGAATGTCAGTAAAGTCTCGTACAACGGTGCAAATTTCGGATTTCAGCCGGGGCAAATTTGGTGAAAAACAAATACACCACTATCATTAACTGAACGTAAAAATTAGCGTACAAATATAAGTGGTGTCCGGTAAAAACTTGGTTAACGCGAGGAACAAATGAACCACCAAAGGAATGTTAAATTAAAATACTTTATTTGATCTGCATAGATATTAAATCAAACCAAATCGAGCATCGCCTTTTCACGTTTGTGACCTTGCCCTTGACGTGGCAGGCTCAAGCTGCTTCAATAATGTAAAAATCTTATTCGGCATCTCCAATAAACTCACATTTGTTTACATTAACAAACATTCCTTCATGGACTTGTGACGAATTACAAACAAATAATGCAACTTCAAGTGTTCCATTTAATTTCGTTCCTGGGTGCAAGCTCCTTTCTTTTCACTCTAGTCAGTCTGAACTTATTACACAGAGTGATATTTTCAAATACAGGCGCCCTAAATAATTTTGTAGTTGTTTTCAAAAGTTTCAAGAGAAGGAGAGTTGACAGAGAAGCTAAATTATTCCAAATTATTCCCATTTAGTTTTCTGACAACCTTAAAGACAATGTTGAAATATATAAATACAAAATTTCACACCATAAAAACGAAGTATTTGGGAATTATGGATAAAAAAAGTCGAAGTTATTTATGTTAATTTGGCGTGATTTGCTATGGTTAAAAAAAATGCAAAAATATTAGGTTGATTTGCGGTTGTTTCGGATGATATGGGTTTCTTTGAGGATTGTTTGGAATGGTTATTGATGGTTGGCAGGGTTTAGCTTTGGCGGATTAAACGAAATTTTTGGTAATTATAATGTAATTGGGCTTTGTTTGGCTTGGTAAGAAGTGGTTGGGGTGATTTAGGGGAATTCGAAGTCATTTATGCGAGTTTGGCGTAGTTTGCTTAGAATTCGTATTTTTTTTTTAATTATGGGTTGACCTGGAATAGTTTTGAATGAAAAGTGTATGACTTTTAGGGATAGTTTGGAATGGTGCGTTATGTTTGGGGTGTTCAGGTAAAATTACATTACATTACGTACTCAGGTAAAATTTACAAAAATTTTGGTAATTTTAAAATGAAGAATTAAAGTGCGAACCTCTTGAGCTCTATTTCCGGTATTAAAAATGCAATAGGAAAGATAGTAAAAAAGACTATTTCCATCACTTTTCACGGGAATTATACATGGTGGTATTTGTTCTCCGCTTACTATTAGATTTTCAAACTGCTCCATCTTAGTTATAAATTATCCAGAAACATAATGAACGCAATGTACGTAAAATAAATTGTGTAAATCTATATATATAAAGCGAAGTGTCCTCACTGACACATTCATTCATTCACTCATTCATCTACACACTGATTCATAATCAACCCACAGCCCAAACCGTGAGGGCTGGAGACTTGAAATTTTAGACACGGGTGTATCATGTGCCGAAACTGAACACTAAGAAGGGATTTTGCGAAATTCGGCCCGGTTCCTTTGTCTATATATATAAAGCGAAGTGTCCTCACTGACACACTCATCTACACATCTACACATCTACACATCTACACATGCACTGATTCACCGACAACCTACAGCCCAAACCGGGAGGGCTGGAGACTTGAAATTTTAGACACGGGTCTATCAAGGGCCGAGAATGAACGCTAATAAGGAGATTTTGCAAAATTCGGTCCGGTTCCTTTGTATTTAAATAAAAACCGAATAAAAACCGGTTAAAATAAGCAAAAAATGATCGGCTCGCGGAGACCGGGTTTTTTTTAGAAGCACGTGTCTAGCCAAAACAACTTCGACGTCGGGCGACCGGTTTACATTAAAAGCACTTTCACTTTTGCCGTACCTAGCGAGGCGCAGATATTTCAATTATAATTTTGATTTCAATTATAATGTCCCCGATCCGTGACTCATTTAAAAATTACCAAACCACTCCAAATTTAATCCGCCTACATTAAAAATCCTCAAATATCTCTTACCATTACAAACTTTACCAAATCAACCCCAAAAAATTCCCGAACTACGCCAAACTGACAAATTAGATCCGTTATCTTAAATCATCCCTTACCACCCCTTAGCAACCCCAAGTAACTCCAATCACTTTAAAATAAAACAAAATGACACAAACCATAGCAGACTATTCTCACACTCACACACATTATTTCGGCTACCAAAATTCACCCCCAACTACCCCTTACCGCCCCAAACTAAGCCCAATCACTTTAAAATTAGAAAAAATGCTACAAACAATAGCAAAACTATGCCAAACTCACCCAAATTACTTCGGCTATCATAAATCACCCCCAACTACCCCTTACCACCCCAAACTAAGCCCAATCACTTTAAAATTACAAAAAATGCCACAAACCATAGCAAACTATGCCAAACTCACCCAAATTACTTCGGCTACCATAAATCACCCCCAACTACCCCTTACCACCCCAAACTAAGCGCAATCACTTTAAAATTACAAAAAATGTTACAAATCATACTAAACTATGCCAAACTCAACCAAATTACTTCGGTTACCATAAATCAACCCCCAACTACCCCTTACCACCCCAAACTAAACCAAATCACTTTAAAATTACAAAAAATGCTACAAACCATAGCAAACTATGCCAAACTCACCCAAATTACTTCGGCTATCATAAATCACCCCCAACTACCCCTTACCACCTCAAACTAAGCCCAATCACTTTAAAATTACAAAAAATTCCACAAACCATAGCAAACTATGCCAAACTCACCCAAATTACTTCGGCTATTATAAATCACCCCCAACTACCCCTTACCGCCCCAAACTAAGCCCACTCACTTTAAAATTACAAAAAATGATACAAACCATAGCAAACTATGCCAAAATCACCCAAATTACTACGGCTACCATAAATCACCCCCAACTACCCCTTACCACCACAAACTAAGCCCAATCACTTTAAAATTACAAAAAATGCTACAAACCATAGCAAACTATGCCAAACTCACCCAAATTACTTCGGCTATTATAAATCACCCCCAACTACCCCTTACCGCCCCAAACTAAGCCCAATCACTTTAAAATTAGAAAAAATGATACAAACCATAGCAAACTATGCCAAAATCACCCAAATTACTTCGGCTACCATAAATCACCCCCAACTACCCCTTACCACCACAAACTAAGCCAAATCACTTTAAAATTACAAAAAATGCCACAAACCATAGCAAACTATGCCAAACTCACCCAAATTACTTCGGCTACCATAAATCACCCCCAACTACCCCTTACCGCCCCAAACTAAGCCCAATCACTTTAAAATTACAAAAAATGCCACAAACCATAGCAAACTATGCCAAACTCACCCAAATTACTTCGGCTATTATAAATCACCCCCAACTACCCCTTACCGCCCCAAACTAAGCCCAATCACTTTAAAATTAGAAAAAATGATACAAACCATAGCAAACTATGCCAAACTCACCCAAATTACTTCGGCTATTATAAATCACCCCCAACTACCCCTTACCGCCCCAAACTAAGCCCAATCACTTTAAAATTACAAAAAATGATACAAACCATAGCCAACTATGCCAAACTCACCCAAATTACTTCGGCTATCATAAATCACCCCCAACTACCCCTTACCGCCCCAAACTAAGCCCAATCACTTTAAAATTACAAAAAATGATACAAACCATAGCAAACTATGCCAAAATCACCCAAATTACTTGGGCTACCATAAATCATCCCCAACTACCCCTTACCACCCCAAACTAAGCTAAATCACTTTAAAATTACAAAAAATGATACAAACCATAGCAAACTATGCCAAACTCACCCAAATTACTTCGGCTACCATAAATCACCCCCAACTACCCCTTACCTCCACAAACTAAGCCAAATCACTTTAAAATTACAAAAAATGATACAAACCATAGCAAACTATGTCAAACTCACCTAAATTACTTCGGTTACCATAAATTAATAATCATTTTCAATCAAAATCTTCCATTTGGTTGTGTCATTTATAAATGACTTATCGTATTAAATCATAAAATATTAATAAATATCTGCACATAAAACATATTGTTTCGACTAATAGACGTTATTCTGAATACTAAATTTGCTAATACCAATTTTGATTTTCTTCCACTTTCCAATAATTATTTGTTCCAGTTGAGATGCAAACATAAACGTATTTCTGAATTGCAACACGCTGACGGGGCAAGCCCTACCTTCTCAACATGCGTGAATTTGTATAAACAGCTCTATGGTTTTTAACTTTAAAGCGGTATAAACGCGGTGTAAACCCTAGATTTTCGTGAAAATATCTGAAAATTTCGAAATTCTGCAATTGAATTACAGAACTATTGTTGTGTTCGATAGTAAATTTATATTTGGAGTGGCACTGCCAACTCTGCCACCCCTGACGAGCCCCTTGCTGAATACTCTCCTTCCAGGGAAACTTTTGAAATCAACGGCAAAATAATTTAGGGCGCCTGAATGTGAAAATATCACTGTGTAATAAGTTCAGACTGACGTGGAACACTTGAAATTTCGGTATTCGTTTGTAATTCGTCACAGGTCCATGAAGGAATGCATGTTAATGTAAACAAGTGTTAGTTTGTCGGAAAGGCCGAATAAGATTTTTAACATTCCCGTCAAAATATTTATTTACTTTAGAATGTTAATTTCTTAAATTCATTTCGTGAAAATTATGACGGGCCATACGAGTACACCTGTGCGAGTATTATTTGGTACATACAAATTAATCTCTTTTGTTATCCAAATTGTTTTTATACGCACTAGGCACGTGCACCTCATATAATTGTGAAAATTGCTGCTTCAGCGTCTGGAACGCTGGTATTCAAGGTCGCCAAGGTCGAGGCGACGCATGGGTATTCGAAGTTCTATCGCTATTAAATAAATTATTTTATTCCCGATATTCCCGATTTGTTCTTGCCGTTAACCACAACTCTCCCCAATCGATTTTCGAAAAATTTCCAGCGTCGGACCGGACTTCACTTATTACCGTACGCTAATTTTTACGTTCAGTTAATGATAGTGGTGTATTTGTTCTTCACCAAACCTGCTCCGGCCAAAATCCGAAATTTTCACTGACATCATACGCTTAAGTATTGTGTGCTTATACACGATTTACACTATTTATTTTACGTACATTGCGTTCATTAATGGTTCTGCATTATTTATAACTAAGATGGAGCAGTTTGAAAATCTAATAGTAAGCGGAGAACAAATACCACCATGTATAATTCCCGTGAAAAGTGATGGAAATAGTCTTTTTTACTATTTTTCCTATTGCATTTTTAATACCGGAAATAGAGCTCAAGAGGTTCGCACTTTAATTCTTCATTTTAAAATTACCAAAATTTTTGTAAAATTTACCTGAATACGTTAAACACCCCAAACATAACGCACCATTCCAAACTATCCCTAAAAGTCATACACTTACCATTCAAAACTACTCCAGGTCAACCCATAATTAAAAAAAAATTACGAATTCTAAGCAAACTACGCCAAACTCGCATAAATGACTTCGAATTCCCCTAAATCACCCCAACCACTTCTTACCAAGCCAACCAAAGCCCAATCACATTATAATTACCAAAAATTTCGTTTAATCCGCCAAAGCTAAACCCTGCCAACCATCAATAACCATTCCAAACAATCCTCAAAGAAACCCATATCATCCGAAACAACCCCAAATCAACCTAATATTTTTGCATTTTTTTGAACCATAGCAAATCACGCCAAATTAAAATAAATAACTTCGACTTTTTTTATACATAATTCCCAAATACTTCGTTTTTATGGTGTGAAATTTTGTATTTATATATTTCAACATTGTCTTTAACGTTGTCAGAGAACTAAATGGGAATAATTTGGAATAATTTAGCTTCTCTGTCAACTCTCCTTCTCTTGAAACTTTTGAAAACAACGACAAAATTATTTGGGGCACCTGGATTTGAAAATATCACTCTGTGTAATAAGTTCAGACTGACTAGAGTGAAAAGAAAGGAGCTTGCACCCAGAAACGAAATTAAATGGAACACTTGAAGTTGCAATATTTGTTTGTAATTCGTCACAAGTCCATGAAGGAATGCGTGTTAATGTAAACAAATGTGAGTTTATTGGAGATGCCGAATAAGATTTTTACATTATTGAAGCAGCTTGAGCCTGCCACGTCAAGGGCAAGGTCACAAACGTGAAAAGGCGATGCTCGATTTGGTTTTATTCAATATCTATGCAGAAATTCGCACATTCCAAGCATTGGATAAGCCTTTCTTATCGTTTCTTAGAATTCGAGAATTGCTGGTTCAGCGTGTGGAGCAGTACTCGATCGCGGTGTTTAATTTTAACACAACTACAATTGTGAAAATTGCTGCTCCAGCGTCGGAAACTGTTCGCAAAGTCGCCAAATTCGATGAAGCGACGCATCAGTGTTCGAACGTCTACCACTATCAAATAAAGTATTTTAATTTAACATTTGATCCTCGCGTTAACCAAATCTGCCCCCAATCAATTTTCGAAAAATTACCAGCGTCGAACCGGACTCCACTTATATTTGTACGCTAATTTTTACGTTCAGTTAATGGTAGTGGTGTATTTGTTTTTCACCAAATTTGCCCTGGCTGAAATCCGAAATTTTCACCGTTGTATGTACCAGACATCACTGACATTCATACCCTTAATAATTATGTGCTTATACACGTTTTACACTATTTATTTTACGTACAATGTGTTCATTATTGCTTTACATCATTTATAACTAAGATGGAGAAGTTTGAAAATCTAGCGATGTACAATTACCACACCGTATTATGAAAGGTGATGGAAATTGTCTTTTTTAATATCTATGGTATTGGTATTGATATTTTAATACTGGAACGGGAGCACAAGAGGTTCGCACTTTAATTGTTCAACAAGTTTGTGTTAATGTAAACAAGTGTGAGTTCGTCGGAGAAGCCGAATAAGATTTTTACATCCACCATATTCCCGTCAAAATATTTATTTATTTTATATAGAATGTTAATTTTGCCGTTAACCAAATTTGCTCTCAATCACCATCGTCGTACCGGACCGTTCAGTTAATGATAATGTTGTTTTTATTTTTCACCAAATCTGCCTCGGCTGAAATCCAAAATTTACAGCGTTGGATCAGACTTTACTGACATTGATACGCGTTTTACACTATTTATTTTACGTAAATACATTGTGTTCATTATTGCTTTACATCATTTATAACTAAGATGGACAAGTTTGAAAATCTAGCGATGCACAAATACCACCAAATACCACATTTTACCACATACCAAAATTTTAATACTGGAAAGGGAGCTCAAAAGGTTCGCACTGTAATTGTCCAACCAGTTGCGGCCAGGTTTTAATAATTTTTGTGCAGTTTAGAAGAAGATAATTATGCTGAAGTGTTTGTTTATTCTGAAGATAAGTCAAAATCATCTACATACTGTTCTGTTTGTGAGTTGACTGCAGCAAAAGGAATGGTTCCATTGTGTTTTCAATTTTATCATAACATGATCAGCTAATTTGTAAACTTCGATTTCCCCGAAAATTATCTAAAGTTAATTTCGATTTCCTGGAATCGCTTATAGAACAACTGCGTCTTTGCCTAAAGAGTCTATTCAAGATTTTTTATCTCAGATATCAACCAAGGTATCCTCTTTGTCCAAATCATATTGAAGTACCCGGTCCTGACAACGAACGTTAATTTCAACAAATTTGTTTATTTTGTGATTGAAAAAGTAGAGGATTCCTGTTTAATTGTATTATAATGTCGATTAGTCAACATCACCACTTTAGTCAACACTGCGTTTATTTAATCTACGTCCGGGCAACGCCGGGTACATTCAGCTAGTAATTCAATAAAAACCGGCTAAAATAAACAAAAAATGATCGGATCGCGGAGACCGTGTTTATGTTAGAAGCACGTATCTAGCCAAAACAACTTCGACGACGGGCGACCGGTTTACATTAAAAGCACTTATTTAACCTAAACAATTTCAACGTCGAGTTTCTGCTTTCGTGATCATTCTTTTGCCGTACCTAGCGAGGCCGCAGATATTTCAATTATAATTTTGATTTCAATTATAATGTCGATCCGTGACTCAATTAAAAATTACCAAATCACTCCAAATTTAATCCGTCAACATTAAACATCCTCAAATATCTCTTACCACTGCAAACTTTACCAAATCAACCCCAAAAAATTCCCGAACTATGCCAAACTGACATAAACTAGATCCGTTATTTTAAATCATCCCTTACCACCCCTTAGCAACCCCAAGTAACTCCAATCACTTTAAAATAAATCAAAATGACACAAATCATGGCAGATTATGTCCAACTCACACATATTATTTCGTCTACCAAAAATCACCCCCAACTACCCCTTACCACCCCAAAATAAGCCCAATCACTTTAAAATTACAAAAAATGTTACAAACCTTACCAAACTATGCCAAACTCACTTAAATTACTTCGGCTATCATAAATCACCCCCAACTACCCCTTACCACCCCTAACTCATCCCAATCACTTTAAAATTACAAAAAATGCTACAAACCATAGCAAACTATGCCTAACTCACCTAAATTACTTCGGCTAACATAAATCACCCCCAACTACCCCTTACTACCCCAAAATAAGCCCAATCACTTTATAATTATAAAAAATGCTACAAACCATAGCAAACTATGCCTAACTCACCTAAATTACTTCGGCTAACATAAATCACCCCCAACAACCTCTTACTACCCCAAAATAAGCCTAATCACTTTAAAATTACAAAAAATGCTACAAACCATAGCAAACTATGCCTAACTCACCTAAATTACTTCGGCTAACATAAATCACCCCCAACTACCCCTTACAATACCAAAATAAGCCCAATCACTTTAAAATTACAAAAAAATGCTACAAACCATAGCAAACTATGCCTAACTTACCTAATTTCCTTCGGCTACCATAAATCACCCCCAACTACCCCTTACCACCCCAAAATAAGCCCAATCACTTTAAAATTACAAAAAATGCTACAAACCATAGCAAACTATGCCGAACCCACTTAAATTACTGCGGCTACCATAAATCACCCCCAACTACCCCTTACCAACCACAAACTAAACCCAATCACTTTAAAATTACAAAAAATGCTACAAACCATAGCAAACTATGCCAAACTCACTTAAATTACTTCGGCTATCATAAATCACCCCCAACTACCCCTTACCACCCCAAACTCAGCCCAATCACTTTAAAATTACAAAAAATGTTACAAGCCATATCAAACTATGCCAAACTCATCTAAATTACTTTGGCTTCCATAAATCACCCCCAACTACCCCTTACCACCCCAAAATAGGCTCAATCACTTTAAAATTACAAAAAAATTCTACAAACCGTAGCAAACTATGCCAAACTCCCCTAAATTACTTCGGCTACCATAAATCACCCCGAACTACCCCTTACAACCCCAAAATAAACCCAATCATTTTAAAATTACAAAATATTCAACAAATCATAGCAAACTATGCCTAACTCACCTAAATTACTTCGGCTACCATAAATCATCCCCAACTACCCCTTACCACCCCAAAATAAGCCCAATCACTTTAAAATTACAAAAAATGCTACAAACCATAGCAAACTATGCCTAACTTACCTAATTTCCTTCGGCTACCATAAATCACCCCCAACTACCCCTTACCACCCCAAAATAAGCCCAATCACTTTAAAATTACAAAAAATGCTACAAACCATAGCAAACTATGCCGAACCCACTTAAATTACTGCGGCTACCATAAATCACCCCCAACTACCCCTTACCAACCACAAACTAAACCCAATCACTTTAAAATTACAAAAAATGCTACAAACCATAGCAAACTATGCCAAACTCACTTAAATTACTTCGGCTATCATAAATCACCCCCAACTACCCCTTACCAACCCAAACTCAGCCCAATCACTTTAAAATTACAAAAAATGTTACAAGCCATATCAAACTATGCCAAACTCATCTAAATTACTTTGGCTTCCATAAATCACCCCCAACTACCCCTTACCACCCCAAAATAGGCTCAATCACTTTAAATTTACAAAAAAATTCTACAAACCGTAGCAAACTATCTCAAACACACCTGAATTACTTCGGCTACCATAAATCACCCCCAACTACCCCTTACCAACCACAAACTAAACCCAATCACTTAAAAATTACAAAAAATGCTACAAACCATAGGAAACTATGCCTAACTCACCTAAATTACTTCGGCTACCATAAATCACCCCCAAATACCCCATACCACCCCCAAAATAAGCCCAATCACTTTAAAATTACAAAAAATGCTACAAACCATAGCAAACTATGCCTAACTCACCTAAATTACTTCGGCTACCATAAATCACCCCCAACTACCCCTTACCACCCCAAAATAAGCCCAATCACTTTAAAATTACGAAAAATGCTACAAGCTATAGCAAACTATCTCAAACTCACCTGAATTACTTCGGCTACCATAAATCACCCCCAACTACCCCTTACCACCCCCAAAATAAGCCCAATCACTTTAAAATTACAAAAAATGCTACAAACCATAGCAAACTATGCCTAACTCACCTAAATTACTTCGGCTACCATAAATCACCCCCAACTACCCCTTACCACCCCAAAATAAGCCCAATCACTTTAAAATTACGAAAAATGCTACAAGCTATAGCAAACTATCTCAAACTCACCTGAATTACTTCGGCTAACATAAATCACCCCCAACTACCCCTTACTACCCCAAAATAAGCCCAATCACTTTAAAATTACAAAAAATGCTACAAACCATAGCAAACTATGCCTAACTCACCTAAATTACTTCGGCTAACATAAATCACCCCCAACTACCCCTTACTACCCCAAAATAAGCCCAATCACTTTAAAATTATAAAAAATGCTACAAACCATAGCAAACTATGCCTAACTCACCTAAATTACTTCGGCTAACATAAATCACCCCCAACTACCCCTTACCACCCCTAACTCATCCCAATCACTTTAAAATTACAAAAAATGCTACAAACCATAGCAAACTATGCCTAACTCACCTAAATTACTTCGGCTACCATAAATCACCCCCAACTACCCCTTACCACCCCAAACTCAGCCCCATCACTTTAAAATTACAAAAAATGTTACAAGCAATATCAAACTATGCCAAACGCATCTGAATTACTTCGGCTTCCATTAATCACCCCCAACTACCCCTTACCACCCCAAAATAGGCTCAATCACTTTAAAATTACAAAAAATTCTACAAACCGTAGCAAACTGTGCCAAACTCCCCTAAATTACTTCGGCTACCATAAATCACCCCCAACTACCCCTTACAACCCCAAAATAAGCCCAATCACTTTAAAATTACAAAAAATTCTACAAACCATACCAAACTATGCCAAACTCACTTAAATTACTTCGGCTATCATAAATCACCCCCAACTACCCCTTACCACCCCTAACTCATCCCAATCACTTTAAAATTACAAAAAATGCCACAAACCATAGCAAACTATGCCTAACTCACCTAAATTACTTCGGCTAACATAAATCACCCCCAACAACACCTTACTACCCCAAAATAAGCCCAATCACTTTAAAATTACAAAAAAATGCTACAAACCATAGCAAACTATGCCAAACTCACTTAAATTACTGCGGCTACCATAAATCACCCCCAACTACCCCTTACCAACCACAAACTAAACCCAATCACTTTAAAATTACAAAAAATGCTACAAATCATAGCAAACTATGCTAAACTCACTTAAATTACTTCGGCTATCATAAATCACCCCCAACTACCCCTTACCACCCCAAACTCAGCCCAATCACTTTAAAATTACAAAAAATGTTACAAGCCATATCAAACTATGCCAAACTCATCTAAATTACTTTGGCTTCCATAAATCACCCCCAACTACCCCTTACCACCCCAAAATAGGCTCAATCACTTTAAAATTACAAAAAAATTCTACAAACCGTAGCAAACTATGCCAAACTCCCCTAAATTACTTCGGCTAACATAAATCACCCCGAACTACCCCTTACAACCCCAAAATAAACCCAATCACTTTAAAATTACAAAATATTCAACAAATCATAGCAAACTATGCCTAACTCACCTAAATTACTTCGGCTACCATAAATCACCCCCAACTACCCCTTACCACCCCAAACTCAGCCCAATCACTTTAAAATTACAAAAAATGCTACAAACCATAGCAAACTATGCCAAACTCACCTAAATTACTTCGGCTACCATAAATCACCCCCAACTACCCCTTACCACCCCAAACTAAGCCCAATCACTTTAAAATTATAAAAAATGCTACAAACCATAGCAAACTATGCCTAACTCACCTAAATTACCTCGGCTAACATAAATCACCTCCAACAACCCCTTACTACCCCAAAATAAGCCCAATCACTTTAAATTTACAAAAAAATGCTACAAACCATAGCAAACTATGCCAAACTCACTTAAATTACTGCGGCTACCATAAATTACCCCCAACTACCCCTTACCAACCACAAACTAAACCCAATCACTTTAAAATTACAAAAAATGCTACAAACCATAGCAAACTATGCCAAACTCACTTAAATTACTTCGGCTACCATAAATCACCCCCAACTACCCCTTACCACCCCAAACTCAGCCCCATCACTTTAAAATTACAAAAAATGTTACAAGCAATATCAAACTATGCCAAACGCATCTGAATTACTTCGGCTTCCATTAATCACCCCCAACTACCCCTTACCTCCCCAAAATAGGCTCAATCACTTTAAAATTACAAAAAATTCTACAAACCGTAGCAAACTGTGCCAAACTCCCCTAAATTACTTCGGCTACCATAAATCACCCCCAACTACCCCTTACAACCCCAAAATAAGCCCAATCACTTTAAAATTACAAAAAATTCTACAAACCATACCAAACTATGCCAAACTCACTTAAATTACTTCGGCTATCATAAATCACCCCCAACTACCCCTTACCACCCCTAACTCATCCCAATCACTTTAAAATTACAAAAAATGCCACAAACCATAGCAAACTATGCCTAACTCACCTAAATTACTTCGGCTACCATAAATCATCCCCAACTACCCCTTACCACCCCAAAATAAGCCCAATCACTTTAAAATTACAAAAAATGCTACAAACCATAGCAAACTATGCCTAACTTACCTAATTTCCTTCGGCTACCATAAATCACCCCCAACTACCCCTTACCACCCCAAAATAAGCCCAATCACTTTAAAATTACAAAAAATGCTACAAACCATAGCAAACTATGCCGAACCCACTTAAATTACTGCGGCTACCATAAATCACCCCCAACTACCCCTTACCAACCACAAACTAAACCCAATCACTTTAAAATTACAAAAAATGCTACAAACCATAGCAAACTATGCCAAACTCACTTAAATTACTTCGGCTATCATAAATCACCCCCAACTACCCCTTACCAACCCAAACTCAGCCCAATCACTTTAAAATTACAAAAAATGTTACAAGCCATATCAAACTATGCCAAACTCATCTAAATTACTTTGGCTTCCATAAATCACCCCCAACTACCCCTTACCACCCCAAAATAGGCTCAATCACTTTAAATTTACAAAAAAATTCTACAAACCGTAGCAAACTATCTCAAACACACCTGAATTACTTCGGCTACCATAAATCACCCCCAACTACCCCTTACCAACCACAAACTAAACCCAATCACTTAAAAATTACAAAAAATGCTACAAACCATAGGAAACTATGCCTAACTCACCTAAATTACTTCGGCTACCATAAATCACCCCCAAATACCCCATACCACCCCCAAAATAAGCCCAATCACTTTAAAATTACAAAAAATGCTACAAACCATAGCAAACTATGCCTAACTCACCTAAATTACTTCGGCTACCATAAATCACCCCCAACTACCCCTTACCACCCCAAAATAAGCCCAATCACTTTAAAATTACGAAAAATGCTACAAGCTATAGCAAACTATCTCAAACTCACCTGAATTACTTCGGCTACCATAAATCACCCCCAACTACCCCTTACCACCCCCAAAATAAGCCCAATCACTTTAAAATTACAAAAAATGCTACAAACCATAGCAAACTATGCCTAACTCACCTAAATTACTTCGGCTACCATAAATCACCCCCAACTACCCCTTACCACCCCAAAATAAGCCCAATCACTTTAAAATTACGAAAAATGCTACAAGCTATAGCAAACTATCTCAAACTTTGGCTTCTATAAATCACCCCCAACTACCCCTTACCACCCCAAAATAGGCTCAATCACTTTAAAATTACAAAAAAATTCTACAAACCGTAGCAAACTATGCCAAACTCCCCTAAATTACTTCGGCTACCATAAATCACCCCGAACTACCCCTTACAACCCCAAAATAAGCCCAATCACTTTAAAATTACAAAATATTCAACAAATCATAGCAAACTATGCCTAACTCACCTAAATTACTTCGGCTACCATAAATCACCCCCAACTACCCCTTACCACCCCAAAATAAGCCCAATCACTTTAAAATTACAAAAAATGCTACAAACCATAGCAAACTATGCCTAACTCACCTAAATTACTTCGGCTAACATAAATCACCCCCAACAACCCCTTACTACCCCAAAATAAGCCAAATCACTTTAAAATTACAAAAAAATGCTACAAACCATAGCAAACTATGCCTAACTCACCTAAATTACTTCGGCTACCATAAATCACCCCCAACTACCCCTTACCACCCCAAAATAAGCCCAATCACTTTAAAATTACGAAAAATGCTACAAGCCATAGCAAACTATCTCAAACTCACCTGAATTACTTTGGCTACCATAAATCACCCCCAACTACCCCTTACCACCCC
The DNA here is from genome assembly GCA_964023215.1 of Eledona agricola. NCBI lineage: Eukaryota > Metazoa > Arthropoda > Insecta > Coleoptera > Tenebrionidae > Eledona > Eledona agricola. The sequence continues at coordinate 26,011,353 of OZ026856.1, read as the reverse complement.
AAACTAAGCCCAATCACTTTAAAATTACAAAAAATGCTACAAACCATAGCAAACTATGCCAAACTCACCTAAATTACTTCGGCTACCATAAATCACCCCCAACTATCCCTTACCGCCCCAAAATTAGCCTAATCACTTTAAAATTACAAAAATGCTACAAAACATAGCAAGCTATGCCAAACTCACTTAAATTTCTTCGGCTACCATAAATTAATAATCGTTTTCAATCAAAATCTTCTATTTGGTTGTGTTATTTATAAATGCCTTATCGTATTAAATCATAAAATATTAATAAATATCTGCACATAAAATATATTGTTCCGACTAATAGTCGTTATTCTGAATATTAAATATGCTGATACCTATTTTGATTCTATTCCACCTTCCAATAAATATTTGTTCCAGTTGAGATGCAAACATAAACGTATTTCTGAATTGCAACACGCTGACGGGGCAAGCCCTACCTTTTCAACATGCGTGCATTTGCATTAACAGCTCTATGGTTTTTAACTTTAAAGAGGTATAAAGGCGGTGTAAGCGCTAGAGTTTCGTAAAAATATCTGAAAAATTCGAAATTCTGCAATTGAATCAGAACTATCTTTGTGTTCGATAGTAAATTTATACTTGGAGTGGCACTGCCAACCCTGCCACCCATGACGAGGCACCTGCTGACTACTCTCCTTCCAGGGAAACTTTATAAATCAACGTCAAAATAATTTAGGACGCCTGAATGTGAAAATATCACTGTGTAATAAGTTCAGACTGACATGGAACACTTGAAATTTCGATATTTGTTTGTAATTCGACACAGGTCCATGAAGGAATGCATGTTAATGTAAACAAGTGTTAGTTTGTCGGAGAGACCGAATAAGATTGTTAACATTCCTGTCAAAATATTTATTTACTTTAGAATGTTAATTTCTTAAATTGATTTTGTGAAAATTATGACGGGCCATACGAGTACACCTGTGCGAGTATTATTTGGTGCATACAAATTAATCTCTTTTGTTATCCGAATTGTTTTTATACGCACTAGGCACGTGCACCTCATATAATTGTGAAAATTGCTGCTTCAGCGTCTGGATCGGTGGTACTCAACGTCGCCAAGGTCGAGGCGACGCATCGGTATTCAAAGTTCTGTCGCTATTAAATAAATTATTTTAATATAATATTCCCGATTTGTTCTTGCCGTTAACCAAAACTCTCCCCAATCGATTTTCGAAAAATTTCCAGCGTCGGACCGGACTTCACTTATTTTCGTACGCTAATTTTTACGTTCAGTTAATGATAGTGGTGTATTTGTTCTTCACCAAACCTGCTCCGGCCGAAATCCGAAATTTTCACTGACATCATACGCTTAAGTATTGTATGCTTAGACACGATTTATTTACACTATTTATTTTACGTACATTGCGTCCATTATTGTTCTGTATTATTTATAACTAAGATGGAGCAGTTTGAAAATCTAATAGTAAGCGGAGAACAAATACCACCACGTATAATTCCCGTGAAAAGTGATGGAAATAGTCTTTCCTATTGCATTTTATTACCGAAAATAGAGCTCAAGAGGTTCGCACTATAATTGTTCATTTTAAAATTACCAAATTTTCTGTATATTTTACCTGAATACGTTAAACACCCCTAAACATAATGTACCATTCCAAACTACCCTCAAAAATCATACACTTGCCATTCCAAGCTACCCCACATCAACCTAAAATGTAAAAAAATTTCGAATTCCAAGCAAACTACGCTAAACTCGCATAAATTACTACGACTTCCGCTATATCACCTCAACCACTTCTTACCAAGCCAAACTAAACCCAATCACATTAAAATTACCAAAAGTTTCGTTTAATCCGCCAAAGCTTAACCCCGCCAACCATCAATAACCATTCAAAACAATCTCCAAAAAAACCCTTATCATCCGAAACTACACCAAATACATCGTTTTTATGGTGTGAAATTATGTATTTATATATTTCAACATTCTTCGACGACATTCTTTAACGTTGTTAGAGAACTAAATGGGAATAATTTGGAATAATTCAGATTCTCTGACAACTCTCCTTCTCTGGAAGAGTGAAAAAGAGTGAAAAAAAGGAGCTTGCACCCAGAAACGAAATTATCGTCATTTTCCAAATCATATTGAAGTACCCGGTCCTGGAAATGCAGGTTAATTTCAGCAAATTTGTTTATTTTGTGATTGGAAAAGTAGAGCATTCCTGTTTAATTGTATTATAATGTCGATTAGTCTACATCACAAATACACCACTTTTGTCAACACTGCGTTTATTTAATCTACGCCCGGGCAACGCCGGGTACATTCAGCTAGTGTATTTATATATTTCAACATTCTTCGACGACATTTTTTAACGTTGTTAGAGAACTAAATGGGAATAATTTGGAATAGTTCAGCTTCTCTGTCAACTCTCCTTCTTTTGAAGAGTGAAAAAAAAGGAGCTTGCACCCAGAAACGAAATTATCGTCATTTTCCAAATCATATTGAAGTACCCGGTCCTGGCAATGCAGGTTAATTTCAGCAAATTTGTTTATTTTGTGATTGGAAAAGTAGAGCATTCCTGTTTAATTGTATTATAATGTCGATTAGTCTGCATCACAAATACACCACTTTTGTCAACACTGCGTTTATTTAATCTACGTCCGGGCAACGCCAGGTACATTCAGCTAGTTTATATATCTATTATATAAAGCGAAGTGTCCTCACTGACACACTCATTCACCTACACACTGATTCATAATCAACCCACAGCCCAAACCGTGAGGGCTGGAGACTTGAAATTTTAGACACGGGTGTATCATGTGCCGAAACTGAACACTAAGAAGGGATTTTGCGAAATTCGGCCCGGTTTCTTTGTAATTCAATAAAAACCGGCTAAAATAAACAAAAAATGATCCAATCGCGGAGACCGTGTTTATGTTAGAAGCACGTATCTAGCCAAAACAACTTCGACGACGGGCGACCGGTTTACATTAAAAGCACTTATTTAACCTAAACAATTTCAACGTCGAGTTTCTGCTTTCGTGATCATACTTTTGCCGCACCTAGCGAGGCCGCAGATATTTTAATTATAATTTTGATTTCAATTATAATGTCGATCCGTGACTCAATTAAAAATTACCAAATCACTCCAAATTTAATCCGTCAACATTAAACATCCTCAAATATCTCTTACCACTGCAAACTTTACCAAATCAACCCCAAAAAAAGCCAAATTGACATAAATTAGATCCGTTATCTTAAATCATCTCTTACCACCCTTTAGCAACCCCAAGTAACTCCAATCACTTTAAAATAAAACAAAATGACACAAATCATAGCAAACTATCCCTAACTCACCTAAATTACTTCGGCTACCATAAATCACCCCCAACTATCCCTTACCACCCCAAACTCAGCCCAATCACTTTAAAATTACAAAAAATTCTACAAACCATACCAAACAATGCCAAACTCACTTAAATTACTTCGGCTATCATAAATCACCCCCAACTACCCCTTACCACCCCTAACTCATCCCAATCACTTTAAAATTACAAAAAATGCTACAAACCATAGCAAACTATGCCTAACTCACCTAAATTACTTCGGCTAACATAAATCACCCCCAACTACCCCTTACTACCCCAAAATAAGCATAATCACTTTAAAATTATAAAAAATGCTACAAACCATAGCAAACTATGCCTAACTCACCTAAATTACTTCGGCTAACATAAATCACCCCCAACTACCCCTTACCGCCCCAAAATAGGCTCAATCACTTTAAAATTACAAAAAAATTCTACAAACCGTAGCAAACTATGCCAAACTCCCTTAAATTACTTCGGCTACCATAAATCACCCCGAACTACCCCTTACAACCCCAAAGTAAGCCCAATCACTTTAAAATTACAAAATATTCAACAAATTATAGCAAACTATGCCTAACTCACCTAAATTACTTCGGCTACCATAAATCACCCCCAACTACCCCTTACCACCCCAAAATAAGCCCAATCACTTTAAAATTACAAAAAATGCTACAAACCATAGCAAACTATGCCAAACTCCCCTAAATTACTTCGGCTACCATAAATCACCCCCAACTACCCCTTACGACCCCAAAATAAGCCCAATCACTTTAAAATTACGAAAAATGCTACAAGCCATAGCAAACTATGCCAAACTCCCCTAAATTACTTCGGCTACCATAAATCACCCCCAACTACCCCTTACGACCCCAAAATAAACCCAATCACTTTAAAATTACAAAAAATGCTACAAACCATAGCAAACTATGCCTAACTCACCTAAATTACTTCGGCTAACATAAATCACCCCCAACTACCCCTTACTACCCCAAAATAAGCATAATCACTTTAAAATTGTAAAAAATGCTACAAACCATAGCAAACTATGCCTAACTCACCTAAATTACTTCGGCTAACATAAATCACCCCCAACTACCCCTTACCGCCCCAAAATAGGCTCAATCACTTTAAAATTACAAAAAAATTCTACAAACCGTAGCAAACTATGCCAAACTCCCTTAAATTACTTCGGCTACCATAAATCACCCCGAACTACCCCTTACAACCCCAAAGTAAGCCCAATCACTTTAAAATTACAAAATATTCAACAAATTATAGCAAACTATGCCTAACTCACCTAAATTACTTCGGCTACCATAAATCACCCCCAACTACCCCTTACCACCCCAAAATAAGCCCAATCACTTTAAAATTACGAAAAATGCTACAAGCCATAGCAAACTATGCCAAACTCCCCTAAATTACTTCGGCTACCATAAATCACCCCCAACTACCCCTTACCACCCCAAAATAAGCCCAATCACTTTAAAATTACGAAAAATGCTACAAGCCATAGCAAACTATGCCAAACTCCCCTAAATTACTTCGGCTACCATAAATCACCCCCAACTACCCCTTACGACCCCAAAATAAACCCAATCACTTTAAAATTGTAAAAAATGCTACAAACCATAGCAAACTATGCCTAACTCACCTAAATTACTTCGGCTAACATAAATCACCCCCAACTACCCCTTACCGCCCCAAAATAGGCTCAATCACTTTAAAATTACAAAAAAATTCTACAAACCGTAGCAAACTATGCCAAGCTCCCTTAAATTACTTCGGCTACCATAAATCACCCCGAACTACCCCTTACAACCCCAAAATAAGCCCAATCACTTTAAAATTACAAAATATTCAACAAATCATAGCAAACTATGCCAAACTCCCCTAAATTACTTCGGCTACCATAAATCACCCCCAACTACCCCTTACGACCCCAAAATAAGCCCAATCACTTTAAAATTACAAAATATTCAACAAATCATAGCAAACTATGCCTAACTCACCTAAATTACTTCGGCTACCATAAATCACCCCCAACTACCCTTTACCACCCCAAAATAAGCCCAATCACTTTAAAATTACCAAAAATGCTACAAACCATAGCAAACTATCTCAATCTCACCTGAATTACTTCGGCTACCATAAATCACCCCCAACTACCCCTTACCACCCCAAACTAAGCTCAATCATTTTAAAATTACAAAAAATGCTACAAACCATAGCAAACTATTCCAAACTCACCTAAATTACTTCGGCTACCATAAATCACCCCCAACTACCCCTTACCGCCCCAAAATTAGCCTAATCACTTTAAAATTACAAAAATGCTACAAAACATAGCAAGCTATGCCAAACTCACTTAAATTACTTCGGCTACCATAAATTAATAATCGTTTTTAATCAAAATCTTCTATTTGGTTGTGTTATTTATAAATGCCTTATCGTATTAAATCATAAAATATTAATAAATATCTGCACATAAAATATATTGTTCCGACTAATAGTCGTTATTCTGAATATTAAATATGCTGATACCTATTTTGATTCTCTTCCACCTTCCAATAAATATTTGTTCCAGTTGAGATGCAAACATAAACGTATTTCTGAATTGCAACACGCTGACGGGGCAAGCCCTACCTTTTCAATATGCGTGCATTTGTATAAACAGCTCTATGGTTTTTAACTTTAAAGAGGTATAAAGGCGGTGTAAGCGCTGGAGTTTCGTAAAAATATCTGAAAAAACCGAAATTCTGCAATTGAATCAGAACTATCTTTGTGTTCGATAGTAAATTTATACTTGGAGTGGCACTGCCAACCCTGCCACCTCTGACGAGGCACCTGCTGACTACTCTCCTTCCAGGGAAACTTCATAAATCAACGTCAAAATAATTTAGGGCGCCTGAATGTGAAAATATCACTGTGTAATAAGTTCAGACTGACATGGAACACTTGAAATTTCGATATTTGTTTGTAATTCGTCACAGGTCCATGAAGGAATGCATGTTAATGTAAACAAGTGTTAGTTTGTCGGAGAGACCGAATAAGATTTTTAACATTCCCGTCAAAATATTTATTTACTTAATTTCTTAAATTGATTTTGTGAAAATTATGACGGGCCATACGAGTACACCTGTGCGAGTATTATTTGGTACATACAAATTAATCTCTTTTGTTATCCAAATTGTTATTATACGCACTAGGCACGTGCACCTCATATAATTGTGAAAATTGCTGCTTCAGCGTCTGGATCGCTGGTACTCAACGTCGCCAAGGTCGAGGCGACGCATCGGTATTCAAAGTTCTATCGCTATTAAATAAATTATTTTAATATAATACTAGCTGAATGTACCCGGCGTTGCCCGGACGTAGATTAAATAAACGCAGTGTTGACAAAAGTGGTGTATTTGTGATGTAGACTAATCGACATTATAATACAATTAAACAGGAATGCTCTACTTTTCCAATCACAAAATAAACAAATTTGCTGAAATTAACCTGCATTGCCAGGACCGGGTACTTCAATATGATTTGGAAAATGACGATAATTTCGTTTCTGGGTGCAAGCTCCTTTTTTTTCACTCTTCAAGAGAAGGTGAGTTGACAGAGAAGCTGCATTATTCCAAATTATTCCCATTTAGTTCTCTAACAACGTTAAAGAATGTCGTCGAAGAATGTTGAAATATATAAATACATAATTTCACACCATAAAAACGATGTATTTGGTGTAGTTTCGGATGATAAGGGTTTTTTTGGGGATTGTTTTGAATGGTTATTGATGGTTGGCGGGGTTTAGCTTTGGCGGATTAAACGAAACTTTTGGTAATTTTAATGTGATTGGGTTTAGTTTGGCTTGGTAAGAAGTGGTTGGGGTGATATAGCGGAAGTCGAAGTAATTTATGCGTGTTTAGCGTAGTTTGCTTGCAATTCGTAATTTTTTTACATTTTAGGTTGATGTGGGGTAGTTTGGAATGGCAAGTGTATGATTTTTGAGGGTAGTTTCGAATGGTACATTATGTTTAGGGGTGTTTAACGTATTCAGGTAAAATATACAGAAAATTTGGTAATTTTAAAATGAACAATTATAGTGCGAACCTCTTGAGCTCTATTTTCGGTAAAAAAATGCAATAGGAAAGATAGTAAAAAAGACTATTTCCATCACTTTTCAGAGGAATTATACGTGGTGGTATTTGTACCCCGCTTACTATTCCTCCATCTTAGTTATAAATAATGCAGAACAATAATGAACACAATGTACATAAAATAAATAGTGTAAATCGTGTATAAGCACACATTGCTTATGATGTCAGTGAAATCCGGTAAAACTGCAAATTTCGGATTTTGGCCGGAGCAGGTTTGGTGAAGATCAAATACACCACTATCATTAAATGAACGTAAAAATTAGCGTACGGTATAGAAGTGGAGTCCGGTAAGACGATGGTAATTTTTCGAAAATCGATTGCGGAGATATTTACTTAACGTCAAGAACAAATCGGGAATATTATATTAAAACAATTTATTTAATAGCGATAGAACTTCGAATACTGATGCGTCGCCTCGACCTTGGCGACGTTGAGTACCAGCGTTCCAGACGCTGAAGCAGCAATTTTAACAATTATATTAGGTGCACGTGCCTAGTGCGTATTAAAAGAATTTGGATTACCAAATAATACTCCCGCAGGTGTACTCGTATGGCCCGTCATAATTTGCACCAAATGAATTAACATACTAAAGTAAATAAATACATTGACGGGAATGTGGTGGATGTAAAAATCTTATTCGGCCTCTCTGACAAACTAACACTTGTTTACATTAACATGCATGCCTTCATGGACCTGTGACGAATTACAAACAAATATCTAAATTTCAAGTGTTCCATTTGATTTGGTTTCTGGATGCAAGCGGTTTTTTTCACTCTTGTCAGTCTGAACTTATTACATAGTGATATTTTCACATCCAGGTGCCCTAAATTTATTTTGCCGCTGATTTCAAAAATTTTTCTGGAAGGAAAGTAGTCAGCAGTGGGGCTCGTCAGGGTTGGCAGGGTTGGCAGTGCCACTCCAAGAATAAATTTACTATCGAACACAAAATTAGTTCTGTAATTCAGTTGCAGAATTATGAATTTTTCAGATATTTTCACGAAAATCTAGCGTTTACACCGCCACTGGTATGAATGTCAGTGATATCTAGTACATACAATGGTGAAAATTTCGGGGCAAATTTGGTGAAAAACAAATACACCACTATCATTAACTAAACGTAAAAATTAGCGTACAAATATAAGTGGAGTCCGGTCCGATGCTGATAATTTTTCGAAAATTGATTGGGGGCAGATTTGGTTAACGCGAGGATCAAATGTTAAATTAAAATACTTTATTTGATAGCGGTAGACCTTCGAACACTGATGCGTCGCCTCATCGAATTTGGCGACTTAGCGAAGAGTTTCCGACACTGGAGTAGCAATTTTCACAATTGTAGTTGTGTTAAAATTAAACACCGCGATCGAGTACTGCTCCACACGCTGAACCAGCAATTCTCGAATTCTAAGAAACGATAAGAAAGGCTTATCCAACGCTTGGTATGTGCGAATTTCTGCATAAACACTCAATCAAACTAAATCGAGCATCGCCTTTTCACGTTTGTGACCTTGCCCTTGACGTGGCAGGCTCCAGCTGCTTCAATAATGTAAAAATCTTATTCGGCCTCTCCAATAAACTCACATTTGTTTACATTAACACGCATTCCCTCATGGACTTGTGACGAATTACAAACAAATATTGCAAATTCAAGTGTTCCATTTAATTTCGTTTTTATGTGATTGGTCTTATTTTGGGATTGTAAAGGGTAGTTGGGGGTGATTTATGGTAGCCGAAGTAATTTAGGGGAGTTTGGCATAGTTTGCTATGGTTTGTAGAATTTTTTGTAATTTTAAAGTGATTGGGCTTATTTTGGGGTGGTAGGGGGTAATTGGGGGTGATTTATTGTAGCCGAAATAATTTAGGTGAGTTAGGCATAGTTTGCTATGGTTTGTAGAATATTTTGTAATTTTAAAGTGATTGGGCTTATTTTGGGGTTGTAAGGGGTAGTTGGGGGTGATTTATGGTAGCCGAAGTAATTTAGGGGAGTTTGGCACAGTTTGCTACGGTTTGTAGAATTTTTTTGTAATTTTAAAGTGATTGGACTTATTTTGGGGTGGTAGGGGGTAATTGGGGGTGATTTATTGTAGCCGAAATAATTTAGGTGAGTTAGGCATAGTTTGCTATGGTTTGTAGAATATTTTGTAATTTTAAAGTGATTGGGCTTATTTTGGGGTTGTAAGGGGTAGTTGGGGGTGATTTATGGTAGCCGAAGTAATTTAGGGGAGTTTGGCACAGTTTGCTACGGTTTGTAGAATTTTTTTGTAATTTTAAAGTGATTGAGCCTATTTTGGGTAGGTAAGGGGTAGTTGGGGGTGAATAATGGAAGCCGAAGTAATTTAGATGAGTTTGGCATAGTTTGGTATGGTTTGTAACATTTTTTGTAATTTTAAAGTGATTGGACTTATTTTGGGGTGGTAAGGGGTAGTTGGGGGTGATTTATGGTAGCCGAAGTCATTTAGGTGAGTTTGACATGGTTTGCTATGGTCTGTAGCATTTTTGTAATTTTAAAGCGATTGAGCTTATTTTGGGGTGGTAAGGGGTAGTTGGGGGTGATTTATGGTAGCCGAAGTAATTTAAATGAGTTTGACATAGTTTGGTATGGTTTGTAAAATTTTTTGTAATTTTAAAGTGATTGGGTTTAGTTTATGGTTGGTAAGGGGTAGTTGGGGGTGATTTATGGTAGCCGAAGTAATTTAAGTGAGTTTGACATAGTTTGGTATGGTTTGTAACATTTTTTGTAATTTTAAAGTGATTGGGTTTAGTTTGTGGTTGGTAAGGGGTAGTTAAGAGTGATTTATGGTAGCCGAAGTCATTTAGGTGAGTTTGACATGGTTTGCTATGGTTTGTAGCATTTTTTGTAATTTTAAAGCGATTGAACTTATTTTGGGGTGGTAAGGGGTAGTTGGGGGTGATTTATGGTAGCCGAAGTAATTTAAGTGAGTTTGACATAGTTTGGTATGGTTTGTAACATTTTTTGTAATTTTAAAGTGATTGGGCTTAGTTTGGGGTGGTAAGGGGTAGTTGGGGGTGATTGATGGTAGCCGAAGTAATTTAACTGAGTTTGACATAGTTTGCTATGGTATGTAACATTTTTTGTAATTTTAAAGTGATTGGACTTATTTTGGGGAGGTAAGGGGTAGTGGGGGGTGATTTATGGTAGCCGATGTAATTTAGGGGAGTTTGGAATAGTTTGCTATCGTTTGTAGCATTTTTTGTAATTTTAAAATGATTGGGCTTAGTTTGGGGTGGTAAGGGGTAGTTGGGGGTGATTGATGGTAGCCGAAGTAATTTAACTGAGTTTGACATAGTTTGCTATGGTATGTAACAGTTTTTGTAATTTTAAAGTGATTGGACTTATTTTGGGGAGGTAAGGGGTAGTGGGGGGTGATTTATGGTAGCCGATGTAATTTAGGTGAGTTTGGAATAGTTTGCTATAGTTTGCAGCATTTTTTGTAATTTTAAAATGATTGGGCTTAGTTTGGGGTGGTAAGGGGTAGTTGGGGGTGATTGATGGTAGCCGAAGTAATTTAAGTGAGTTTGACATAGTTTGCTAAGGTATGTAACATTTTTTGTAATTTTAAAGTGATTGGACTTATTTTGGGGTGGTAAGGGGTAGTTGGGGGTGATTGATGGTAGCCGAAGTAATTTAAGTGAGTTTGACATAGTTTGCTAAGGTATGTAACATTTTTTGTAATTTTAAAGTGATTGGACTTATTTTGGGGTGGTAAGGGGTAGTTGGGGGTGATTGATGGTAACCGAAGTAATTTAACTGAGTTTGACATAGTTTGCTATGGTATGTAACATTTTTTGTAATTTTAAAGTGATTGGACTTATTTTGGGGTGGTAAGGGGTAGTTGGGGGTGATTGATGGTAGCCGAAGTAATTTAACTGAGTTTGACATAGTTTGCTATGGTATGTAACATTTTTTGTAATTTTAAAGTGATTGGACTTATTTTGGGGTGGTAAGGGGTAGTTGGGGGTGATTGATGGTAGCCGAAGTAATTTAACTGAGTTTGACATAGTTTGCTATGGTATGTAACATTTTTTGTAATTTTAAAGTGATTGGACTTATTTTGGGGAGGTAAGGGGTAGTGGGGGGTGATTTATGGTAGCCGAAGTAATTTAGGTGAGTTTGGAATAGTTTGCTATCGTTTGTAGCATTTTTTGTAATTTTAAAGTGATTGGGCTTAGTTTGGGGTGGTAAGGGGTAGTTGGGGGTGATTTGTGGTAGCCGAAATAATTTAAGTGAGTTTGACATAGTTTGGTATGGTTTGTAACATTTTTTGTAATTTTAAAGTGATTGGGCTTAGTTTGGGATGGTAAGGGGTAGTTGGGGGTGATTTGTGGTAGCCGAAATAAGTTAAGTGAGTTTGACATAGTTTGGTATGGTTTGTAACATTTTTTGTAATTTTAAAGTGATTGGGCTTAGTTTGTGGTGGTAAGGGGTAGTTGGGCGTGATTGATGGTAGCCGAAGTAATTTAAGTGAGTTTGACATAGTTTGCTAAGGTATGTAACATTTTTTGTAATTTTAAACTGATTAAACTTATTTTGGGGTGGTAAGGGGTAGTTGGGGGTGATTGATGGTAGCCGAAGTAATTTAAGTGAGTTTGACATAGTTTGCTAAGGTATGTAACATTTTTTGAAATTTTAAAGTGATTGGGCTTAGTTTGGGGTGGTAAGGTGTAGTTGGGGGTGATTTGTGGTAGCCGAAATAATTTAAGTGAGTTTGACATAGTTTGGTATGGTTTGTAACATTTTTTGTAATTTTAAAGTGATTGGGCTTAGTTTGGGGTGGTAAGGGGTAGTTGGGGGTGATTGATGGTAGCCGAAGTAATTTAAGTGAGTTTGACATAGTTTGCTAAGGTATGTAACATTTTTTGTAATTTTAAAGTGATTAAACTTATTTTGGGGTGGTAAGGGGTAGTTGGGGGTGATTGATGGTAGCCGAAGTAATTTAAGTGAGTTTGACATAGTTTGCTAAGGTATGTAACATTTTTTGAAATTTTAAAGTGATTGGACTTATTTTGGGGTGGTAAGGGGTAGTTGGGGGTGATTAATGGAAGCCGAAGTAATTTAGATGAGTTTGGCATAGTTTGATATTGCTTGTAACATTTTTTGTAATTTTAAAGTGATTGGGCTGAGTTTGGGGTGGTAAGGGGTAGTTGGGGGTGATTTATGGTAGCCGAAGTAACTTAGGTGAGTTAGGGATAGTTTGCTATGATTTGTGTCATTTTGTTTTATTTTAAAGTGATTGGAGTTACTTGGGGTTGCTAAGGGGTGGTAAGGGATGATTTAGGATAACGGATCTAGTTTATGTCAGTTTGGCATAGTTCGGGAATTTTTTGGGGTTGATTTGGTAAACTTTGCAGTGGTAAGAGATATTTGAGGATGTTTAATGTTGACGGATTAAATTTGGAGTGATTTGGTAATTTTTAATTGAGTCACGGATCGACATTATAATTGAAATCAAAATTATAATTGAAATATCTGCGGCCTCGCTAGGAACGGCAAAAGTATGATCACGAAAGCAGAAACTCGACGTTGAAATTGTTTAGGTTAAATAAGTGCTTTTAATGTAAACAGGTCGCCCGTCGTCGAAGTTGTTTTGGCTTGATACGTGCTTCTAATATAAACACGGTCTCCGCGATCCGATCATTTTTTGTTTATTTTAGCCGGTTTTTATTGAATTACAAAGGAACCGGGCCGAATTTCGCAAAATCCCTTCTTAGCGTTCACTTTCGGCACATGATACACCCGTGTCTAAAATTTCAAGTCGCCAGCCCTCACGGTTTGGGCTGTGGGTTGTCGGTGAATCAGTGAATGTGTAGATGTGTAGATGAGTGTGTCAGTGAGGACACTTCGCTTTATATATATAGATTCCCGATTTGTTCTTGCCGTTAACAAAACTCTCCCCAATCGATTTTCGAAAAATTTCCAGCGTCGGACCGGACTTCACTTATTTTCGTACGCTAATTTTTACGTTCAGTTAATGATAGTGGTGTATTTGTTCTTCACCAAACCTGCTCCGGCCGAAATCCGAAATTTTCACTGACATCATACGCTTAAGTATTGTATGCTTAGACACGATTTATTTACACTATTTATTTTACGTATTTTACGTTCATTATTGTTCTGCATTATTTATAACTAAGATGGAGCAGTTTGAAAATCTAATAGTAAGCGGAGAACAAATATCACCACGTATAATTCCCGTGAAAAGTGATGGAAATAGTCTTTCTTACTATCTTTCCTATTGCATTTTTAATACCGGAAATAGAGCTCAAGAGCGAAGAATAACTTCGACTTTTTTTATACATAATTCCTAAATACTTCGTTTTTATGGTGTAAAATTTTGTATTTATATATTTCAACATTCTCTTTAACGTTGTCAGAGAACTAAATGGGAATAATTTGGAATAATTTAGCTTCTATGTCAACTCTCCTTCTCTTGAAAATTTTGAAAACAACGACAAAATTCTTTAGGGCGCCTGGATTTGAAAATATAACTCTGTGTAATAAGTTTAGACTGACTAGAGTGAAAAGAAAGGAGCTTGCACCCAGAAACGAAATTAAATGGAACACTTGAAGTTGAAATATTTGTTTGTAATTCGTCACAATTCCATGAGGGAATGCGTGTTAATGTAAACAAATGTGAGTTTATTGGAGAGGCCGAATAAGATTTTTACATTATTGAAGCAGCTGGAGCCTGCCACGTCAAGGGCAAGGTCAGAAACGTGAAAAGGCGATGCTCGATTTAGTTTGATTGAGTGTCTATGCAGAAATTCGCACATACCAAGCGTTGGATAAGCCTTTCTTATCGTTTCTTAGAATTCGAGAATTGCTGGTTCAGCGTGTGGAGCAGTACTCGATCGCGGTGTTTAATTTTAACACAACTACAATTGTGAAAATTGCTGCTCCAGCGTCGGAAACTGTTCGCAAAGTCGCCAAATTCGATGAGGCGACGCATCAGTGTTCGAAGATCTACCGCTATCAAATAAAGTATTTTAATTTAACATTTGATCCTCGCGTTAACCAAATCTGCCCCCAATCAATTTTCGAAAAATTATCAGCATCGGACCGGACTCCACTTATATTTGTACGCTAATTTTTACGTTTAGTTAATGATAGTGGTGTATTTGTTTTTCACCAAATTTGCCCCGAAATTTTCACCGTTGTATGTACCAGATATCACTGACATTCATACCAGTGGCGGTGTAAGCGCTAAATTTTCGTGAAAATATCTGAAAAATTTATAATTCTGCAGCTGAATTACAGAACTAATTTTGTGTTCGATAGTAAATTTATACTTGGAGTGGCACTGCCAACCCTGCCACCCCTGACGAGCCCCACTGCTGACTACTTTCCTTCCAGAAAAATTTTTGAAATCAGCGGCAAAATAAATTTAGTTCACCTGGATGTGAAAATATCACTATCGCTTGCATCCAGAAACGAAATCAAATGGAACACTTGAAACTTAGATATTTGTTTGTAATTCGTCACAGGTCGATGAAGGCATGCATGTTAATGTAAACAAGTGTTAGTTTGTTGGAGAGGCCGAATAAGATTTTTACATCCACCACATTCCCGTCAAAATATTTATTTACTTTAGTATGTTAATTCATTTTGTGCAAATTATGACGGGCCATTCGAGTACACCTGCGCGAGTATTATTTGGTAATCCAAATTCTTTTAATACGCACTAGGCACGTGCACCTAATATAATTGTTAAAATTGCTGCTTCAGCGCCTGGAACGCTGGTACTCAACGTCGCCAAGGTCGAGGCGACGCATCAGTATTCGAAGTTCTATCGCTATTAAATAATTTTTTTTAATATAATATTCCCGATTTGTTCTTGACGTTAAGTAAATATCTCCCCAATCGATTTTCGAAAAATTACCATCGTCGTACCGGACTCCACTTATATACCGTACGCTAATTTTTACGTTCATTTAATGATAGTGGTGTATTTGATCTTGACCAAACCTGCTCCGGCCAAAATCCGAAATTTGCAGTTTTACCGGATTTCACTGACATCATAAGTAATGTGTGTTTATACACGATTTACACTATTTATTTTATGTACATTGTGTTCATTATTGTTCTGCATTATTTATAACTAAGATGGAGGAATAGTAAGCGGTGTACAAATACCACCACGTATAATTCCTCTGAAAAGTGATGGAAATAGTCTTTTTAACTATCTTTCCTATTGGATTTTATTACCGAAAATAGAGCTCAAGAGGTTCGCACTATAATTGTTCATTTTAAAATTACCAAATTTTCTGTATATTTTACCTGAATACGTTAAACACCCCTAAACATAGTGTACCATTCCAAACTACTCTCAAAAATCATACACTTGCCATTCCAAACTACCCCACATCAACCTAAAATGTAAAAAAATTACGAATTACAAGCAAACTACGCTAAACTCGCATAAATTACTTCGACTTCCGCTATATCACCCCCAACCACTTCTTACCAAGCCAAACTAAACCCAATCGCATTAAAATTACCAAAAGTTTCGTTTAATTCGCCAAAGCTAAACCCCGCCAACCATCAATAACCATTCAAAACAATCCCAAAAAAAAACCTTATCATCCGAAACTACACCAAATACATCGTTTTTATGGTGTGAAATTATGTATTTATATATTTCAACATTCTTCGACGACATTCTTTAACGTTGTTAGAGAACTAAATGGGAATAATTTGGAATAGTTCAGCTTCTCTGTCAACTCTCCTTCTCTTGAAGAGTGAAAAAGAGTGAAAAAAAAGGAGCTTGCACCCAGAAACGAAATTATCGTCATTTTCCAAATCATATTGAAGTACCCGGTCCTGGCAATGCAGGTTAATTTCAGCAAATTTGTTTATTATGTGATTGAAAAAGTAGAGCATTCCTGTTTAATTGTATTATAATGTCGATTAGTCTACATCACAAATACACCACTTTTGTCAACACTGCGTTTATTTAATCTACGTCCGGGCAACGCCGGGTACATTCAGCTAGTATATAATAAAAGTTACAAGAAAAATTTTAAACACAGAGGACAAGAACAATTATGTGCACGCCGGACACTTGTTGCAACTTTCTTGTTGTGCGTTCTTGCGTCGACTCTCTCTCGGACGTAGGGCGTGCCGATCAGTGGCGTCGGGGAAATCAGCGGCGGCGCCAATGGGGGGGTCGAGTTCCGTTACATTCTCCCCTTTTGCATCACTCGTAGTCGGTGGAGACGAGGGTGTTGCAAGAGATGGGTAGTTCTGAATGGATGATGCCGTCTGGAGCATGGTCTCTTTCTTTGGGCGACCACGTTTCCGGATGGGACACACGGGAGTGGTGTCATTGGCTTGGTCGGATTCGACAAAGGGGCGCAGGGCCGAGACATGGTAGGTACGTTCCAAGGGGTCGATCTGGTTCTCCTGGACTGGCGACTTGATAGGTAGTTGGTGACACCTGGTGGGTAATGATGTAGGGACAATCGCGGCGCGGTGCGAACTTGCTTGTGAAGTGTTTAGCACTTTGACTGAGAACGTGGATGTCGACTAGCACCTTTGAACCGTTTTCATAGATCTAACCATCTCGTCGGCGTTGATCTGTGTACTTTTTGTTTCGGTCTTGGGCTTTCTCGTGATTTTCTTTGGCGTTGGCCAGGACGGTGGTAATGGTCTTCAGATACGGGGTGATCTCAGGAATTACATTCTCATTGTCTACCACTGTTCTGAAATCTCTAGTAGCTTCTTGCGGAGTACGTAACTCTCTTCCAAAGCACAGGTATGCTGGACTGTAGCCGGTAGAGGCGTTTGTGCCTGAATTTAAGGCAAACCGAACGGTCGGCAACGCTTCTTTCCATTTGTGATGGTCGTTTCCAAGAATAATGGAAAGTTGAATTTTGATGTCTCTTTTCCTTCGTTCTTCTGGATTTGATGCGGGATGATACAGAGAAATGAGATTTTGCTTGATGCCCATGCAATGTGCAACCTGCTGCATGACATCAGCAACAAACTGTACACCATTGTCACTGATTATTCGGCGGGGCGTGCCGTAGCGTAGAATAATCTTATCAATTAGACATCGTGCACATGCTTCCGTAGTAGCATGTACTAGGGGGAACAGCTCGATCCAGCCGGTGGCTGTATCTTCAATGGCGAGTATCCAACGGTCACTAGTCGGATCCGCTGGTGGGAGGGGTCCAACCAGGTCCATAGCCAAAGTTTCGAAACGTTGGGACATCACCGGCGACCTGAACAAACCGGCGGGTTTTGAATTGCTGGGTTTCTATTTTTGACAAACGACACACTGTGTGATATGTTTGGCAACGTCTTTGCGAATGGTGGGCCAATGGTACAAGTTGACGATTCGTTTAGATGTCTTTTCTCGACCGTTGTGTCCTGTGAGTGGTGAATCATGGCATTCGGCCAGGATTTCCGGTACCATCGAGCGGGGTATCACTAGTTGTGCCTCTTCTGTATCGGCTTCGGTTGAGTAATGGTACAGCAAACCTCTACCCATTAAGTACCCGCGGTCATTCCAACGGAGAGTGTTTGAAGTCACAGTTCCAGTGTCCTCTAAACAATTTATGATTTCGGCAACATAAGGATCGCTGAGTTGCCTGTGGCGCATCTCGTTTGGGTTTATCGTGGGCAGTGTCAATGAGACGCTACAAACATCGATGTTCGGGTGAGATTCCGTATGAGAGAGCGTTGGCTGGGAAAGCATGTCGGCGAGAACGTTCTGCTTGCCTGGTAGATATTCGATGCGGATATCATACGACTGCAACAGAAGAGCCCATCGAGCGAGACGACCCGTAGGAGATCTCAATGACATGAGCCATCGTAGCGGCTGGTGATCTGTCTTGATGACGCCCGCGGCTCCATCTAGATATCCGCGAAAACGCTGGACTGCAAAGACTAGAGCGAGAGCTTCTCTTTCAGTCGTCGTGTAGTTTTTCTCAGCTGGGAGCAGTAGACGGCTGGCGTACTCCACTGGGCCCTCGTCGGTGCCGTCCCCTTGGAGTAGACATGCGCCTAGGACATAAGAACTGGCATCGCTCTTAATTGTAAAAGGTGCAGTGAAATTAGCCTGACGTAGTATGGGTGCAGTGGTCAGCAACCGTTTCAAAATAATGAAAGCTTCTTCCTGGGCAGGTGTCCAGTTCCAGGTGGCTCGTTTGCGAGTGAGTTCGCAAAGCGGACGGGCGATGGCCGCGAAGTCTGGAACAAACCTACGAAACCAGCTGGCGGTTTGCAAGAAGGATAATAATTCCTTGACGTTATGAGGTCGTGCCATTTTGGAAATAGCAGAGATCTTATCAGGATCGGGTACGAGTCCGTCATGAGTTATCAGATGCCCCAAATATTTCACCTTAGCACAAGAAGTTACACTTAACTCGATTGGCGGTTAATCTAAAGAGTTCTAACCGATCGAATACACGTTGTAGGTCACGGATATGCTCGTTTAATTCGGCACTCAGGATGATGATATTGTCTAGATACGCAAAAATTGTCATATCAGCTAATCCGACACTGAACCGGTCAATGAGTCTTTGAAATGTGGCTGGCGAGTTTCTTAAACCAAACAGGAGTCTGCAGAACTGGAAGAGTCCGAATGGAGTTATGAAAGCAGTCTTCTCGCGGTCACTATCGCGTACTTTAACTAAGTAATATCCACTTTGTAGATCAAGTGTTGACATGCACTTTGAAGGTTTTGCACAATGGAGTAGGTCATCAATGCGAGGCAATGGATTTCGATCAGGCTTTGTAATAGCATTCGGCTTACGATAGTCAATGCACAGTCTGAGAGTACCGTTTTTCTTGGGCACAAGAACTACAGGTAACGCATAGGCAGAGTCGGAGTCTTCAATGATTCCTCTGGCGAGTAGTGAGTCGATCTCTGTTTGAAGTGCAGCTCTTCTTGGTGGTGACAAGCGGTATGGTGGGACAGCAATCGGGGTGTCATCTGTCAGAGTGATCACGTGCTCTGCATATGGGGTTGCTTCGTTCTTGGTTTCAAACGCGGAAGAATTCTTCTCCAACAGGTCGTTGACCACCTGGCGTTCCTGATCCTTCAGGCCTGTACCTTCGTCTAGGCGGAGAGATGCTACAACACCGAGCTGAATATCAACGGCGGCAACCTGATGAGGTTGATCTGCAGGTTCAGGAGTAATCTGAAACTGTACTTTGGGTGAATCGGCAAAGTGATAACGCATGCTTGGGATGTCCAGGGTTATCTCAGCATCTCTTAGGAAGTCGATGCCCAATGGCGTCTTACTGGAGATGTGTTCCGGGATTGAGATGAACTTTGTTGATATCGCTTTGTCATTCAGGTGCACCAGGACGTTAAAGACGGCGGCTCTCACAGTCTTGGTGAGGCCATCTGCTAGAGTCATCGGCAGGGTGGTGAATGTATGTGGAATTCCCTCCTCTAGGAAGTGTTCGTACAACTTGCTGCCAGCCATAGTGCACTTTGCGCCAGTATCCACATAGGCGAGGCCAGTCTTGCCATGAACCGTCATGTGCAGCATGGGGCGAGGTGTTGATGAACTACAATCATTGACGAGGATTTCAAATGTTGAGCTGGAGGAGCTAGCATTTGTGTTGGGCTTGCTGGATCGTTTGCAGGTTGAGCACTGTGATCGGATGACGCCAATTTGTCCACAGCCGTAGCAAGCAATCTGTCGTTTGTTGTTCTGGTCGGACACTCGCTGTGTTTCCGACACTCTGGGGTGGTCGCTGGTTGATGAGGCGTATTTCTTGAATAAGGTGATGTCGTGTCCAAAGTTCTTGCAAAAACCGCAACAAGTTCGCGTTTTGTTCAGCGGTTTCTCGTTCTCATGCTTCATAGGCTTTTCTCTGGTGTCTGCGAAGTTTTCCTCTACAAAGCGCGCCTTGTTAATGAGATCTTGGAAGTCAGTGATGCCATCTATCGGGACCTGTCGACGAATTCTCCGATTCAGCAGTCCGTAAACCATGTTCAGTTTGTGGACTTCGTCCAGGACGGGTCTTGGTGGCAGTTTAGAAAGAAGGGCGCGACATTTATTTATGAAGATGTCTATGGGTTCACCCTCTCTCTGCTCCGACGCGAAGAGCTCTCTGTATACCCTGTAGGGGGGTTTATTCTGCCCAAACGCGTGTCTCATGGCGACCAGGGCATCGTCCCAGTTGGAGAGTTCGCATTTGACTCCATGATACCAAGTGAGCGCTGGTCCGTCGAGGAGGATCGGAAGTCCTTTTAGCGCATTATCGTCGGACATGTTGACACACGATTTGTACACGACAATGGCGTCGATGAAGGCTTCAACTTCTTCTTCTCGATTTCCAGAAAATCTGGTATGGCATGTCGAAAAATTCCCAGAGGTCGACGGAGGCGTTGTCTGCGTAGCATTTTCGGAACCATTGAGGGAGACGCGGATGCCTTGGACAAGTTGTTGGATAAGTTCCGGTGTTATTAGCACGGGGGCTGCCATTGCTTCCTTGGTGAGAGTCTCGGCTGGTCCTTTCTTCGTACTTTTGACGTGGATCGTGCGCGATCTGAGAACTAGTTCGCGGTTGGACTCCGAGTTGAGCTGCGGTACAGTGCGGTAGTGTGTTTTGCAGCGGAGATAAGGGGAGATAGCGGGCGACAAGATAGGCGAATGGAAAAAAGGAAGCGAGAAGAGTCGAGCAAATCATTTGAGGAAGTGAACCCGTTTACAAAGAGCGGAAGGACCAAAAGGTCGCCAGTAAGCAGTAAGAAAACAAGGGACGAACAGAAAATGGAGAGGATGGAAGAGATTTTGAGAGAAATCAAGAAAAACACAGAAGACTTAAAAAGGGGACACGAGGACATTAAGAAGGAGATGGAGGAAATGAGGGCAGAAATGAGAGAAAAGGAAAAAAGATGGGAAGAAGAACGAAGGGAAATGAACAGAAAAATAAAAAACATGGAGGAAAGACTAGATGAAGGCGAGAAAAAGGAAAGGAAAAACAACATAGTAATAACGGGACTAAAAAATGCAGACGGGAAACTAGAACTAAATATAGAAAACTGGTTAAAAACGGAACTAGGGGTGGAAATAAAGGTAGACGAAGCATACAAAGTAGCGCAAGGGAGGATGATAGTGGCAAAGATAAGAAGCTGGGGAGAAAAAAAAGAAGTAATGAAGAGTAAGGGAAAGCTGCGGGAGAAAAATGAAAAAATATATATAGACGACGACCTCACGAAGATGGAACGAGAAACGCAAAAGAAAATAAGGGGAGAAGCAATGAAGAAAAGAAACGAGGGAAATAGAGTAAAAGTAGGATACAAGAAACTAGAAGTAAACGGGACATGGTATAAATGGGACGAAGAAAGGGAGAAAATAGAGTGGGAAAAAAATTTTTAGAGAAAAGAGGAGAAAAGAAAGGAGAACAACACGGAGCGAGAAATAGGCAAAAGAAGAAGAAAATAAAGATAGTATTCTGGAATGTAGCAGGACTAGAAAAAAAAAGGGAAAAGCTTCTAAGAATATATAAAAAAATTTGACAGCGTAGGACTAACAGAAACATGGGTTGAAGAAGGGGGAAGAAAAAGAATAGAAGAGAGAATGCCGGAGGAGTTCAATTGGGAATGGCAAATGGCAAAGAAACAAAAGAAAAAAGGGAGGGCGAGTAGGGGGATACTAACGGGAGTAAAGAAATATATAAAAGAAATAAATAAGGGGAAGAGAGAAGAGTCAGAGCAGGAGGAAGGGATAATGGAGAGAGAAATAGTGATAGAAAATGGTACATGGAGGATAGCAACCATATACAGCGTAAATATGAAGAAAACAGGAGAGAAACTAGAAGAGAAAATGCAGGGAAAGGAAAGAACAACAATACTGATAGAGGGAGACTTTAATGCAAGAATAGGAGAACAAGGAGCAAGAACAGAAGAGGACAAGGTAGAGGACAGAAAAAGAAAAACGAAAGACAAGAAGATGAATAAAGAAGAAAGAATACTGCTAAAAGTAGCAGAAGAAATGGGCTGGGAAGTACTGAATGGCAACAAAGAAGGAGATGAGCAAGGGGAATAAACCTTCGCGAATAAAAGAGGAGAATCAGTCATTGACTACGCACTGGTAAAGAAAAAAGGGTGGCAAGAAGTAACCAAATTCAGAGTGGAAGGGAGACTGGAGTCAGACCACATGCCGATAGAAGTTGAAATTGGAGAAGAGGAAGAGGAAATGATACTAGAGGAAAAGGAGATGAGAAAGAGGGGCAAAGAAGGAAGGAGAAGAAAGTGGGATGATCAGGGAATAGAAAACTACAGGAAAGAAATAGAGAAAAGTGAGTACAAGGCACAAGGAACGGAGGATAAGATGAAAGAATTAAAGGCCAACATCGAGAAAGCAGCACCACGAAAAGAAGGAAAACCGAAGATAAAGAGGGAACAAGAGAATAACTGGTGGGATAAGGAATGTAGTAATTTGAAGAAAGAAGCAAAAGCAGCACTGAAGAAGTGGAGACAGGACAAGGAAAAAAATGGAATACATAAAGGCGAAAGAAAAATTCAGGGAAAAATGTAAAGAAGAAGAGAAAGAAATCAAGAAAATTAAAACGGAAAATGAAGCATGGAGATACATAAACAAAGAAGGAAGGAAGAGGAAGGTGAGGGCAACAGAAAGGATAAATATAGATGGGTGGGAAAAGTACTTCAGGGAACTGCTGGAAGGGGAGAGGAAGAAGGAAATGGAAGAGCAGAAAAGAACAGGGACCAGGGAAATATGGGGAGGGGATGAAATAACGAAAGCAGAAATGGAAGGGAAAATAAGAAAGCTGAAGAAGAGCAAAGCGCCGAGGAGGGACGAGATAGAGAACGAAGTCTGGATATACGGAACGGAGGGAACAACGGAAAGGCTGAGAGAAATAATAAACGATGTATGGATGGGTGAAAGGATGCCGAGCGAATGGAGAGAGAGTCTGGTGTGCCCGGTACATAAAAAAGGGAGCAAAGAAGAGGTGAGTAACTATAGAGGAGTGAGTCTGTTGTGCACGGCGTACAAGATATATGCGATGTGCCTGGGAGAAAGATTAGTGAAGGAGGTAGAAAAAATGCTACTAACCATAGCAAACTATGCCAAACTCACCTAAATTACTTCGGCTATCAAAAATCACCCCCAACTACACTTTACAGCAACAAGCTAAGCTCAATCACTTTAAAATTACAAAAAATACTAAAAATCATTACAAACTATACCAGAATAACCTAAATTACTTCGGCTAGCGTAAATCACCCCCAACTATCCCTTACCACAACAAACTAGACCATATCATCTTAAAATTACAAAAAAAGGTGTTCAAATCATAACAAACTATGCCAGACTCACCTAAATTACTTCGGCTACTCTAAATCATCACCAACTAACCCTTACCACAACAAACAAAACCCAATCACTTTTAAATTACAACAAAATGCTAGTAACCATAGCAAACTATGCCAAACTCACCTAAATTACTTCGGCTACCATAAATCATCACCAACTAACCCTTACCACAACAAACTAAACCCAATCAATTTTAAATTACAAAAAAATGCCTCTAACCATAGCCAACTATGCCAAACTCACCTAAATTACTTTGGCTATCAAAAATCACCCCCAACTACACTTTACAGCAACAAACTAAGCGCAATCACTTTAAAATTACAAAAAAATGCTAAAAATCATAACAAACTATACCAGAATCACCTAAATTACTTCGGCTACCGTAAATCACCTCCAACTATCCCTTACCACAACAAACCAAACCATATCATCTTAAAATTACAAAAAAAGGTGTACAAATCATAACAAACTATGCCAGACTCACCTAAATTACTTCGGCTACTCTAAATCATCACCAACTAACCCTTACCACAACAAACTAAAGCCAATCACTTTTAAATTACAACAAAATGCTAGTAACCATCGCAAACTATGCCAAACTCACCTAAATTATTTCGGCTATCAAAAATCACCCCCAATTACACTTTACAGCAACAAACTAAGCCCAATCATTTTAAAATTACAAAAAAATGCTAAAAATCATAACAAACTATACCAGAATCACCTAAGTTACTTCGGCTACCGTAAATCATTCCCAACTATCCCTTACCACAACAAACCAAACCATATCATCTTAAAATTACAAAAAAGGGTGTACAAATCATAACAAACTATGCCAGACTCACCTAAATTACTTCGGCTACTCTAAATCATCACCAACTAACCCTTACCACAACAAACTAAACCCAATCACTTTTAAATTACAAAAAAATGCTAGTAACCTTAGCAAACTATGCCAAATTCACCTAAATTACTTCGGCTACCATAAATCATCAGCAACTAACCCTTACCACAACAAACTAAATCCAATCACTTTTAAATTACAAAAAAATGCTACTAACGATAGCAAACTATGCCAAACTCACCTAAATTACTTCGGCTATCAAAAATCACCCCCAACTACACTTTACAGCAACAAACTAAGCCCAATCACTTTAAAATTACAAAAAAATGCTAAAAATCATAACAAACTATACCAGAATCACCTAAATTACTTCGGCTACCGTAAATCACTCCCAACTATCCCTTACTACAACAAACCAAACCATATCATCTTAAAATTACAAAAAAAGGTGTACAAATCATAACAAACTATGCCAGACTCACCTAAATTACTTCGGCTACTCTAAATCATCACCAATTAACCCTTACCACAACAAACTAAACCCAATCACTTTTAAATAAAACAAAATGCTAGTAACCATAGCAAACTATGCTAAACTCACCTAAATTACTTCGGCTACCATAAATCATCACCAACTAACCCTTACCACAACAAACTGAAGCCAATCACTTTTAAATTACAAAAAAATGCTAGTAACCTTAGCAAACTATGCCAAATTCACCTAAATTACTTCGGCTACCATAAATCATCAGCAACTAACCCTTACCACAACAAACTAAATCCAATCACTTTTAAATTACAAAAAAATGCTACTAACCATAGCAAACTATGCCAAACTCACCTAAATTACTTCGGCTATCAAAAATCACCCCCAACTACACTTTACAGCAACAAACTAAGCCCAATCACTTTCAAATTACAAAAAAATGCTAAAAATCATAACAAACTATACCAGAATCACCTAAATTACTTCGGCTACCGTAAATCACTCCCAACTATCCCTTACTACAACAAACCAAACCATATCATCTTAAAATTACAAAAAAAGGTGTACAAATCATAACAAACTATGCCAGACTCACCTGAATTACTTCGGCTACTCTAAATCATCCCCAACTTACCCTTACCACAACAAACTAAACCCAATCACTTTTAAATTACAAAAAAATGCTAGTAACCATTGCAAACTATGCCAAACTCACCTAAATTACTTCGACTATCAAAAATCACCCCCAACTACACTTTACAGCAACAAACTAAGCCCAATCATTTTAAAATTACAAAAAAATGCTAAAAGTCATAACAAACTATACCAGAATCACCTAAATTACTTCGGCTACCGTAAATCACCCCCAACTATCCCTTACCACAACAAACCAAACCATATTATCTTAAAATTACAAAAAAAGGTGTACTAATCATAAAAAACTATGCCAGACTCACCTAAATTACTTCGGCTACTCTAAATCATCACCAACTAACCCTTACCACCACAAACTAAACCCAAACACTTTTAAATTACAAAAAAATGCTAGTAACCATAGCAACCTATGCCAAACTCACATAAATTACTTCGGCTACCATAAATCATCACCAACTAACCCTTACCACAACAAACTAAACCCAATCACTTTTAAATTACAAAAAAATGCTAGTAACCATAGCAAACTATGCCAAACTCACCTAAATTACTTCGGCTATCAAAAATCACACCCAACTACACTTTACAGCAACAAACTAAGCCCAATCACTTTAAATTTACAAAAAAATGCTAAAAATCATAACAAACTATACCAGAATCACCTAAATTACTTCGGCTACCGTAAATCACCCCCAACTATCCCTTACCACAACAAACCAAACCATATCATCTTAAAATTACAAAAAAAAAGTGTACAAATCAGAACAAACTATGCCAGACTCACCTAAATTACTTCGGCTACTCTAAATCATCACCAACTAACCCTTACCACAACAAACTAAACCCAATCACTTTTAAATTACAAAAAAATGCTACTAACCATAGCAAAATATGCCAAACTCACCTAAATTACTTCGGCTACCATAAATCATCACCAACTAACCCTTACCATAACAAACTAAACCTAATCACTTTTAAATTACAAAAAAATGCTACTAACCATAGCAAACTATGCCAAACTCACCTAAATTATTTCGGGTATCAAAAATCACCCCCAACTACACTTTACAGCAACAAACTGAGCCCAATCACTTTAAAATTACAAAAAAATGCTAAAAATCATAACAAATTATACCAGAATCACCTAAATTACTTCGGCTACCGTAAATCACCCCCAACTATCCCTTACCACAACAAACCAAACCATATCATCTTAAAATTACAAAAAAAGGTGTACAAATCATAACAAACTATGCCAGACTCACCTAAATTACTTCGGCTACTCTAAATCATCACCAACTAACCCTTACCACAACAAACTAAACCCAATCACTTTTAAATTACAAAAATATGCTAGTAACCATAGCAAACTATGCCAAACTCACATAAATTACATCGGCAACCATAAATCATCACCAACTAACCCTTACCACAACAAACTAAACCCAAGCACTTTTAAATTACAAAAAAATGCTTCTAACCATAGCAAACTATGCCAAATTCACCTAAATTACTTTGGCTATCAAAAATCACCCCCAACTACACTTTACAGCAACAAACTAAGCCCAATCACTTTAAAATAACAAAAAAATGCTAAAAATTATAACAAACTATACCAGAATCACCTAAATTACTTCGGCTACCGTAAATCACCCCCAACTATCCCTTACCACAACAAACCAAACCATATCATCTTAAAATTACAAAAAAAGGTGTACAAATCATAACAAACTATGCCAGACTCACCTAAATTACTTCGGCTACTCTAAATCATCACCAACTAACCCTTACCAGAACAAACTAAAGCCAATCACTTTTAAATTACAACAAAATGCTAGTAACCATCGCAAACTATGCCAAACTCACCTAAATTACTTCGGCTACCATAAATCATCACCAACTAACCCTTACCACAACAAACTAAACCCAATCACTTTTAAATTACAAAAAATGCTACTAACCATAGCAAACTATGCCAAACTCACCTAAATTACTTCGGCTATCAAAAATCACCCCCAACTACACTTTACAGCAACAAACTAAGCCCAATCACTTTAAAATTACAAAGAAATGCTAAAAATCATAACAAACTATACCAGAATCACCTAAATTACTTCGGCTACCGTAAATCACCCCCAACTATCCCTTACCACAACAAACCAAACCATATCATTTTAAAATTACAAAAAAAGGTGTACAAATCATAACAAACTATGCCAGACTCACCTAAATTACTTCGGCTACTCTAAATCATCACCAACTAACCCTTACCACAACAAACTAAACCCAATCACTTTTAAATTACAAAAAAATGCTAGTAACCATAGCAAACTATGCCAAACTCACATAAATTACATCGGCTACCATAAATCATCACCAACTAACCCTTACCACAACAAACTAAACCCAATCACTTTTAAATTACAAAAAAATGCTAGTAACCATAGCAAACTATGCCCAACTCACATAAATTACATCGGCTACCATAAATCATCACCAACTAACCCTTACCACAACAAACTAAACCCAATCACTTTTAAATTACAAAAAAATGCTACTAACCATAGCAAATTATGCCAAACTCACCTAAATTACTTTGGCTATTAAAAATCACCCCCAACTACACTTTACAGCAACAAACTAAGCCCAATCACTTTAAAATTACAAAAAAATGCTAAAAATCATAACAAACTATACCAGAATCACCTAAATTACTTCGGCTACCGTAAATCACCCCCAACTCTCCCTTACCACAACAAACCAAACCATATCATCTTAAAATTACAAAAAAGGTGAACAAATCATAACAAACTATGCCAAATTCACCTAAATTACTTCGGCTACCATAAATCATCAGCAACTAACCCTTACCACAACAAACTAAATCCAATCACTTTTAAATTACAAAAAAATGCTACTAACCATAGCAAACTATGCCAAACTCACCTAAATTACTTCGGCTATCAAAAATCACCCCCAACTACACTTTACAGAAACAAACTAAGCCCAATCACTTTCAAATTACAAAAAAATGCTAAAAATCATAACAAACTATACCAGAATCACCTAAATTACTTCGGCTACCGTAAATCACTCCCAACTATCCCTTACTACAACAAACCAAACCATATCATCTTAAAATTACAAAAAAAGGTGTACAAATCATAACAAACTATGCCAGACTCACCTGAATTACTTCGGCTACTCTAAATCATCCCCAACTTACCCTTACCACAACAAACTAAACCCAATCACTTTTAAATTACAAAAAAATGCTAGTAACCATTGCAAACTATGCCAAACTCACCTAAATTACTTCGACTATCAAAAATCACCCCCAACTACACTTTACAGCAACAAACTAAGCCCAATCATTTTAAAATTACAAAAAAATGCTAAAAGTCATAACAAACTATACCAGAATCACCTAAATTACTTCGGCTACCGTAAATCACCCCCAACTATCCCTTACCACAACAAACCAAACCATATTATCTTAAAATTACAAAAAAAGGTGTACTAATCATAAAAAACTATGCCAGACTCACCTAAATTACTTCGGCTACTCTAAATCATCACCAACTAACCCTTACCACCACAAACTAAACCCAATCACTTTTAAATTACAAAAAAATGCTAGTAACCATAGCAACCTATGCCAAACTCACATAAATTACTTCGGCTACCATAAATCATCACCAACTAACCCTTACCACAACAAACTAAACCCAATCACTTTTAAATTACAAAAAAATGCTAGTAACCATAGCAAACTATGCCAAACTCACCTAAATTACTTCGGCTATCAAAAATCACACCCAACTACACTTTACAGCAACAAACTAAGCCCAATCACTTTAAATTTACAAAAAAATGCTAAAAATCATAACAAACTATACCAGAATCACCTAAATTACTTCGGCTACCGTAAATCACCCCCAACTATCCCTTACCACAACAAACCAAACCATATCATCTTAAAATTACAAAAAAAAAGTGTACAAATCATAACAAACTATGCCAGACTCACCTAAATTACTTCGGCTACTCTAAATCATCACCAACTAACCCTTACCACAACAAACTAAACCCAATCACTTTTAAATTACAAAAAAATGCTACTAACCATAGCAAAATATGCCAAACTCACCTAAATTACTTCGGCTACCATAAATCATCACCAACTAACCCTTACCATAACAAACTAAACCTAATCACTTTTAAATTACAAAAAAATGCTACTAACCATAGCAAACTATGCCAAACTCACCTAAATTATTTCGGCTATCAAAAATCACCCCCAACTACACTTTACAGCAACAAACTAAGCCCAATCACTTTAAAATAACAAAAAAATGCTAAAAATTATAACAAACTATACCAGAATCACCTAAATTACTTCGGCTACCGTAAATCACCCCCAACTATCCCTTACCACAACAAACCAAACCATATCATCTTAAAATTACAAAAAAAGGTGTACAAATCATAACAAACTATGCCAGACTCACCTAAATTACTTCGGCTACTCTAAATCATCACCAACTAACCCTTACCAGAACAAACTAAAGCCAATCACTTTTAAATTACAACAAAATGCTAGTAACCATCGCAAACTATGCCAAACTCACCTAAATTACTTCGGCTACCATAAATCATCACCAACTAACCCTTACCACAACAAACTAAACCCAATCACTTTTAAATTACAAAAAATGCTACTAACCATAGCAAACTATGCCAAACTCACCTAAATTACTTCGGCTATCAAAAATCACCCCCAACTACACTTTACAGCAACAAACTAAGCCCAATCACTTTAAAATTACAAAGAAATGCTAAAAATCATAACAAACTATACCAGAATCACCTAAATTACTTCGGCTACCGTAAATCACCCCCAACTATCCCTTACCACAACAAACCAAACCATATCATTTTAAAATTACAAAAAAAGGTGTACAAATCATAACAAACTATACCAGACTCACCTAAATTACTTCGGCTACTCTAAATCATCACCAACTAACCCTTACCACAACAAACTAAACCCAATCACTTTTAAATTACAAAAAAATGCTAGTAACCATAGCAAACTATGCCAAACTCACATAAATTACATCGGCTACCATAAATCATCACCAACTAACCCTTACCACAACAAACTAAACCCAATCACTTTTAAATTACAAAAAAATGCTAGTAACCATAGCAAACTATGCCCAACTCACATAAATTACATCGGCTACCATAAATCATCACCAACTAACCCTTACCACAACAAACTAAACCCAATCACTTTTAAATTACAAAAAAATGCTACTAACCATAGCAAATTATGCCAAACTCACCTAAATTACTTTGGCTATTAAAAATCACCCCCAACTACACTTTACAGCAACAAACTAAGCCCAATCACTTTAAAATTACAAAAAAATGCTAAAAATCATAACAAACTATACCAGAATCACCTAAATTACTTCGGCTACCGTAAATCACCCCCAACTCTCCCTTACCACAACAAACCAAACCATATCATCTTAAAATTACAAAAAAGGTGAACAAATCATAACAAACTATGCCAGACTCACCTAAATTACTTCGGCTACTCTAAATCATCACCAACTAACCCTTACCACAACAAACTAAACCCAATACCTTTTAAATTACAAAAAAATGCTAAAAATCATAACAAACTATACCAGAATCACCTAAATTACTTCGGCTACCGTAAATCACCCCCAACTCTCCCTTACCACAACAAACCAAGCCATATCATCTTAAAATTACAAAAAAGGTGTACAAATCATAACAAACTATGCCAGACTCACCTAAATTACTTCGGCTACTCTAAATCATCACCAAATAACCCTTACCACAACAAACTAAACCCAATCACTTTTAAATTACAAAAAAATGCTAGTAACCATAGCAAACTATGCCAAGCTCACCTAAATTACTTCGGCTACCATAAATCATCACCAACTATCCCTTTCCACAACAAACCAAACCATATCATCTTAAAATTACAAAAAAGGTGTACAAATTATAACAAACTATGCCAGACTCACCTAAATTACTTCGGCTACTCTATATCATCACCAAATAACCCTTACCACAACAAACTAAACCCAATCACTTTTAAATTACAAAAAAATGCTAGTAACCATAGCAAACTATGCCAAGCTCACCTAAATTACCTCGTCTACCATAAATCATCACCAACTAACCCTTACAACAACAAACTAAACCCAATCACTTTTAAATTACAAAAAAATGCTACTAACCATAGCAAACTATGCCAAACTCACCTAAATTACTTCGGCTATCAAAAATCACCTCCAACTACACTTTACAGCAACAAACTAAGCCCAATCACTTTAAAATTTCAAAAAAATGCTAAAAATCATAACAAACTATACCAGAATCACCTAAATTACTTCGGCTATCGTAAATCACCCCCTACTATCCCTTACCACAACAAACCAAACCATATCATCTTTAAATTACAAAAAAAGGTGTACAAAACATGACAAACTATGCCAGACTCACCTGAATTACTTCGGCTACACTAAATCATCACCAACTTACCCTTACCACAACAAACTAAACCCAATCACTTTTAAATTACAAAAAAATGCTAGTAACCATTGCAAACTATGCCAAACTCACCTAAATTACTTCGGCTATCAAAAATCACCCCCAACTACACTTTACAGCAACAAACTAAGCCCAATCACTTTAAAATTACAAAAAAATGCTAAAAATCATAACAAACTATACCAGAATCACCTAAATTACTTCGACTACCGTAAATCACCCACAACTATCCCTTACCGCAACAAACCAAACCATATCATCTTAAAATTACAAAAAAAGGTGTACAAATCCTAACAAACTATGCCAGACTCACCTAAATTACTTCGGCTACTCTAAATCATCACCAACTAACCCTTACCAGAACAAACTAAAGCCAATCACTTTTAAATTACAACAAAATGCTAGTAACCATCGCAAACTATGCCAAACTCACCTAAATTACTTCGGCTACCATAAATCATCACCAACTAACCCTTACCACAACAAACTAAACCCAATCACTTTTAAATTACAAAAAATGCTACTAACCATAGCAAACTATGCCAAACTCA
Source organism: Eledona agricola (assembly GCA_964023215.1). Taxonomy (NCBI): domain Eukaryota; kingdom Metazoa; phylum Arthropoda; class Insecta; order Coleoptera; family Tenebrionidae; genus Eledona; species Eledona agricola. The sequence continues at coordinate 25,978,377 of OZ026856.1, read as the reverse complement.
CCTAAATTACTTCGGCTATCAAAAATCACCCCCAACTACACTTTACAGCAACAAACTAAGCCCAATCACTTTAAAATTACAAAGAAATGCTAAAAATCATAACAAACTATACCAGAATCACCTAAATTACTTCGGCTACCGTAAATCACCCCCAACTATCCCTTACCACAACAAACCAAACCATATCATTTTAAAATTACAAAAAAAGGTGTACAAATCATAACAAACTATGCCAGACTCACCTAAATTACTTCGGCTACTCTAAATCATCACCAACTAACCCTTACCACAACAAACTAAACCCAATCACTTTTAAATTACAAAAAAATGCTAGTAACCATAGCAAACTATGCCAAACTCACATAAATTACATCGGCTACCATAAATCATCACCAACTAACCCTTACCACAACAAACTAAACCCAATCACTTTTAAATTACAAAAAAATGCTAGTAACCATAGCAAACTATGCCCAACTCACATAAATTACATCGGCTACCATAAATCATCACCAACTAACCCTTACCACAACAAACTAAACCCAATCACTTTTAAATTACAAAAAAATGCTACTAACCATAGCAAATTATGCCAAGCTCACCTAAATTACTTTGGCTATTAAAAATCACCCCCAACTACACTTTACAGCAACAAACTAAGCCCAATCACTTTAAAATTACAAAAAAATGCTAAAAATCATAACAAACTATACCAGAATCACCTAAATTACTTCGGCTACCGTAAATCACCCCCAACTCTCCCTTACCACAACAAACCAAACCATATCATCTTAAAATTACAAAAAAGGTGAACAAATCATAACAAACTATGCCAGACTCACCTAAATTAGTTCGGCTACTCTAAATCATCACCAACTAACCCTTACCACAACAAACTAAACCCAATACCTTTTAAATTACAAAAAAATGCTAAAAATCATAACAAACTATACCAGAATCACCTAAATTACTTCGGCTACCGTAAATCACCCCCAACTCTCCCTTACCACAACAAACCAAGCCATATCATCTTAAAATTACAAAAAAGGTGTACAAATCATAACAAACTATGCCAGACTCACCTAAATTACTTCGGCTACTCTAAATCATCACCAAATAACCCTTACCACAACAAACTAAACCCAATCACTTTTAAATTACAAAAAAATGCTAGTAACCATAGCAAACTATGCCAAGCTCACCTAAATTACTTCGGCTACCATAAATCATCACCAACTATCCCTTTCCACAACAAACCAAACCATATCATCTTAAAATTACAAAAAAGGTGTACAAATTATAACAAACTATGCCAGACTCACCTAAATTACTTCGGCTACTCTATATCATCACCAAATAACCCTTACCACAACAAACTAAACCCAATCACTTTTAAATTACAAAAAAATGCTAGTAACCATAGCAAACTATGCCAAGCTCACCTAAATTACCTCGTCTACCATAAATCATCACCAACTAACCCTTACAACAACAAACTAAACCCAATCACTTTTAAATTACAAAAAAATGCTACTAACCATAGCAAACTATGCCAAACTCACCTAAATTACTTCGGCTATCAAAAATCACCTCCAACTACACTTTACAGCAACAAACTAAGCCCAATCACTTTAAAATTTCAAAAAAATGCTAAAAATCATAACAAACTATACCAGAATCACCTAAATTACTTCGGCTATCGTAAATCACCCCCTACTATCCCTTACCACAACAAACCAAACCATATCATCTTTAAATTACAAAAAAAGGTGTACAAAACATGACAAACTATGCCAGACTCACCTGAATTACTTCGGCTACACTAAATCATCACCAACTTACCCTTACCACAACAAACTAAACCCAATCACTTTTAAATTACAAAAAAATGCTAGTAACCATTGCAAACTATGCCAAACTCACCTAAATTACTTCGGCTATCAAAAATCACCCCCAACTACACTTTACAGCAACAAACTAAGCCCAATCACTTTAAAATTACAAAAAAATGCTAAAAATCATAACAAACTATACCAGAATCACCTAAATTACTTCGACTACCGTAAATCACCCACAACTATCCCTTACCGCAACAAACCAAACCATATCATCTTAAAATTACAAAAAAAGGTGTACAAATCCTAACAAACTATGCCAGACTCACCTAAATTACTTCGGCTACTCAAAATCATCACCAACTAACCCTTACCACAACAAACTAAACCCAATCACTTTTAAATTACAAAAAAATGCTAGTAACCATAGCAAACTATGCCAAACTCACCTAAATTACTTCGGCTACCATAAATCATCACCAACTAACCCTTACCACAACAAACTAAACCCAATCACTTTTAAATTACAAAAAAATGCTACTAACCATAGCAAATTATGCCAAACTCACCTAAATTACTTTGGCTATCAAAAATCACCCCCTACTACACTTTACAGCAATAAACTAAACCCAATCACTTTAAAATTACAAAAAAATGCTAAAAATTATAACAAACTATACCAGAATCACCTAAATTACTTCGGCTACCGTAAATCACCCCCAACTATCCCTTACCACAACAAACCAAACCATATCATCTTAAAATTACAAAAAAAGGTGTACAAATCATAACAAACTATGCCAGACTCACCTAAATTAATTCGGCTACTCTAAATCATCACCAACTAACCCTTACCACAACAAACTAAACCCAATCACTTTTAAATTACAAAAAAATGCTAGTAACCATAGCAAACTATGCCAAACTCACCTAAATTACTTCGGCTACCATAAATCATCACCAACTAACCCTTACCACAACAAACTAAACCCAATCACTTTTAAATTACAAAAAAATGCTACTAACCATAGCAAACTATGCCAAACTCACCTAAATTACTTCGGCTTTCAAAAATCACCCCCAACTACACTTTACAGCAACAAACTAAGACCAATAACTTTAAAATTACAAAAAAATGCTAAAAATCATAACAAATTATACCAGAATTACCTAAATTACTTCGGCTACCGTAAATCACCCCCAACTATCCCTTACCACAACAAACCAAACCACATCATCTTAAAATTACAAAAAAAGATGTACAAATCATAACAAACTCTGCCAGACTCACCTAAATTACTTCGGCTACTCTAAATCATCACCACTAACCCTTACCACAACAAACTAAACCCAATCACTTTTAAATTACAAAAAAATGCTAGTAACCATAGCAAACTATGCCAAACTCACCTAAATTACTTCGGCTACCATAAATCATCACCAACTAACCCTTACCACAACAAACTAAACCCAATCAATTTTAAATTACAAAAAAATGCTAGTAACCATAGCAAACTATGCCAAATTCACCTAAATTACTTCGGCTACCATAAATCATCACCAACTAACCCTTACCACAACAAACTAAACCCAATCACTTTAAAATTACAAAAAAATGCTACTAACCATATCAAACTATGCCAAACTCACTTAAATTACTTCGGCTACCATAAATCATCACCAACTAATCCTTACCACAACAAACTAAACCCAATCAATTTTAAATTACAAAAAAATGCTAGTAACCATAGCAAACTATGCCAAATTCACCTAAATTACTTCGGCTACCATAAAACATCACCAACTAACCCTTACCACAACAAACTAAACCCAATCACTTTAAAATTACAAAAAAATGCTACTAACCATAGCAAACTATGCCAAACTCACTTAAATTACTTCGGCTACTCTAAATCATCACCAACTAACCCTTACCACAACAAACTAAACCCTATCAATTTTAAATTACAAAAAAATGCTACTAACCATAGCAAACTATGCCAAACTCACCTAAATTACTTCGGCTACCATAAATCATCACCAACTAACCTTTACCACAACAAACTAAACCCAATCACTTTTAAATTACAAAAAAATGCTACTAACCATAGCAAACTATGCCAATCTCACCTAAATTACTTCGGCTATCAAAAATCACCCCCAACTACACTTTACAGCAACAAACTAAGCCCAATCACTTTAAAATTACAAAAAAATGCTAAAAATCCTAACAAACTATACCAGAATCACCTAAATTACTTCGGCTACCGTAAATCACCCCCATCTATCCCTTACCACAACAAACCAAACCATATCATCTTAAAATTACAAAAAAAGGTGTACAAATCATAACAAACTATGCCAGACTTACCTAAATTACTTCGGCTACCATAAATCATCACCAACTAACCCTTACCACAACAAACTAAACCCAATCACTTTTAAATTACAAAATAATGCTACTAACCATAGCAAACTATGCCAAACTCACCTAAATTACTTCGGCTATCAAAAATCACCCTCAACTACACTTTACAGCAACAAACTAAGCCCAATCGTTTTAAAATTACAATAAAATGCTAAAAATCAAAACAAACTATACCAGAACACCTAAATTACTTCGGCTACCGTAAATCACCCCCAACTATTTCTTACCACAACAAACCAAACCATATCATCTTAAAATTACAAAAAAAGGTGTACAAATCATAACAAACTATGCCAGACTCACCTAAATTACTTCGGCTACTCTAAATCATCACCAACTAACCCTTACCACAACAAACTAAACCCAATCACTTTTAAATTACAAAAGAATGCTACTAACCATAGCAAACTATGCCAAACTCACCTAAATTACTTCGGCTATCAAAAATCACCCCCAACTACACTTTACAGCAACAAACTAAGCCCAATCACTTTAAAATTACAAAAAAAAGCTAAAAATCAAAACAAACTATACCAGAACACCTAAATTACTTCGGCTACCGTAAATCACCCCCAACTATTTCTTGCCACAACAAACCAAACCATATCATCTTAAAATTACAAAAAAATGTGTACAAATCATAACAAACTATGCCAGACTCACCTAAATTACTTCGGCTACTCTAAATCATCACCAACTAACCCTTACCACAACAAACTAAACCCAATCACTTTTAAATTACAAAATAATGCTACTAACCATAGCAAACTATGCCAATCTCACCTAAATTACTTCGGCTATCAAAAATCACCCCCAACTACACTTTACAGCAACAAACTAAGCCCAATCACTTTAAAATTACAAAAAAATGCTAAAAATCCTAACAAACTATACCAGAATCACCTAAATTACTTCGGCTACCGTAAATCACCCCCATCTATCCCTTACCACAACAAACCAAACCATATCATCTTAAAATTACAAAAAAAGGTGTACAAATCATAACAAACTATGCCAAACTCACCTAAATTACTTCGGCTACCATAAATCATCACCATCTAACCCTTACCACAACAAACTAAACCCAATCACTTTTAAATTACAAAAAAATGCTACTAACCATAGCAAACTATGCCAAACTCACCTAAATTACTTTGGCTATCAAAAATCACCCCCAACTACACTTTACAGCAACAAACTAAGCCCAATCACTTTAAAATTACAAAAAAATGCTAAAAATCATAACAAACTATACCAGAATCACCTAAATTACTTCGGCTACCGTAAATCACCCCCAACTATCCCTTACCACAACAAACCAAACCATATCATCTTAAAATTACAAAAAAAGGATTACAAATCATAACAAACTAGGCCAGACTCACCTAAATTACTTCGGCTACTCTAAATCATCACCAACTAACTCTTACCACAACAAACTAAACCCAATCACTTTTAAATTACAAAAAAATGCTAGTAACCATAGCAAACTATGCCAAACTCACCTAAATTACTTCGGCAACCATAAATCATCACCAACTAACCCTTACCACAACAAACTAAACCCAATCACTTTTAAATTAAAAAAAATGCTACTAACATAGCAAACTATGCCAAACTCACCTAAATTACTTCGGCTGTCAAAAATCACCCCCAACTACACTTTACAGCAACAAACTAAGCCCAATCACATTAAAATTACAAAAAAATGCTAAAAATCATAACAATCTATACCAGAATCACCTAAATTACTTCGGCTACCGTAAATCACCCCCAACTACCCCTTACCCCAACAAACCAAACCATATCATCTTAAAATTACAAAAAAAGGTGTACAAATCATAACAAACTATGCCAGACTAACCTAAATTACTTCGGCTACTCTGAATCATCACCAACTAACCCTTACCACAACAAACTAAACCCAATCACTTTTAAATTACAAAAAAATGCTAGTAACCATAGCAAACTATGCCAAACTCAGCTAAATTACTTCGGCTATCAAAAATCACCCCCAACTACACTTTACAGCAACAAACTAAGCCCAATCACTTTAAAATTACAAAAAAATGCTAAAAGTCATAACAAACTATACCAGAATCACCTAAATTACTTCGGCTATCGTAAATCACCCCCAACTATCCCTTACCACAACAAACCAAACCATATTATCTTAAAATTACAAAAAAAGGTGTACAAATCATAAAAAACTATGCCAGACTCACCTAAATTACTTCGGCTACTCTAAATCATTACCAACTAACCCTTACCACAACAAACTAAACCCAATCACTTTTAAATTACAAAAAAATGCTAGTTACCACAGCAAACTATGCCAAACTCACCTAAATTACTTCGGCTACCATAAATCATCACCAACTAACCCTTACCACAACAAACTAAACCCAATCATTTTAAAATTACAAAAAAATGCTACTAACCATAGCAAACTATGCCAAACTCACCTAAATTACTTCGGCTATCAAAAATCACCCCCAACTACACTTTACAGCAACAAACTAAGCAAAATCACATTAAAATTACAAAAAAATGCTAAAAATCATAACAAACTATACCAGAATCACCTAAATTACTTCGGCTACCGTAAATCACCCTCAACTATTTCTTACCACAACAAACCAAACCATATCATCTTAAAATTACAAAAAAAGGTGTACAAATCATAACAAACTATGCCAGACTCACCTAAATTACTTCGGCTACTCTAAATCATCACCAACTAACCCTTACTACAACAAACTAAACCCAATCACTTTTAAATTACAAAAAAATGCTAGTAACCATAGCAAACTATGCCAAACTTACCTAAATTACTTCGGCTACCATAAATCATCACCAACTAACCCTTACCACAACAAACTAAACCCAATCACTTTTAAATTACAAAAAAAAGCTACTAACCATAGCAAACTATGCCAAACTCACCTAAATTACTTCGGCTATCAAAAATCACACCCAACTACACTTTACAGCAACAAACTAAGCCCAATCACATTAAAATTACATAAAAATGCTAAAAATCATAACAAACTATACCAGAATCACCTAAATTACTTCGGCTACCGTAAATCACCCTCAACTATTTCTTACTACAACAAACCAAACCATATCATCTTAAAATTACAAAAAAAGGTGTACAAATCATAACAAACTATGCCAGACTAACCTAAATTACTTCGGCTACTCTGAATCATCACCAACTAACCCTTACCACAACAAACTAAACCCAATTACTTTTAAATTACAAAAAAATGCTAGTAGCCATAGCAAACTATGCCAAACTCACCTAAATTACTTCGGCAACCATAAATCATCACCAACTAACCCTTACCACAACAAACTAAACCCAATCACTTTTAAATTACAAAAAAAAGCTACTAACCATAGCAAACTATGCCAAACTCACCTAAATTACTTCGGCTATCAAAAATCAACCCCAACTACACTTTACAGCAACAAGCTAAGTCCAATCACTTTAAAATTACAAAAAAATGCTAAAAATCATAACAAACTATACCAGAATCACCTAAATTACTTCGGCTACCGTAAATCACCCCCAACTATCCCTTACCACAACAAACCAAACCATATCATCTTAAAATTACAAAAAAAGGTGAACAAATTATAACAAACTATACCAGAATCACCTAAATTACTTCGGCTACCGTAAATCACCCCCAACTATCCCTTACCACAACAAACCAAACCATATCATCTTAAAATTACAAAAAAGGTGTACAAATCATAACAAACTATGCCAAACTCACCTAAATTACTTCGGCTATCAAAAATCACCCCCAACCACACTTTACAGCAACAAACTAAGCCCAATAACTTTAAAATTACAAAAAAATGCTAAAAATCAAAACAAACTATACCAGAACACCTAAATTACTTCGGCTACCGTAAATCACCCCCAACTATTTCTTACCACAACAAACCAAACCATATCATCTTAAAATTACAAAAAAATGTGTACAAATCATAACAAACTATGCCAGACTCACCTAAATTACTTCGGCTACTCTTAATCATCACCAACTAACCCTTACCACAACAAACTAAACCCAATCACTTTTAAATTACAAAAAAATGCTAGTAACCATAGCAAACTATGCCAAACTCACCTAATTACTTCGGCTACCATAAATCATCACCATCTAACCCTTACCACAACAAACTAAACCCAATCACTTTTAAATTACAAAAAAATGCTACTAACCATAGCAAACTATGCCAAACTAACCTAAATTACTTTGGCTATCAAAAATCACCCCCAACTACACTTTACAGCAAGAAACTAAGCCCAATCACTTTAAAATTACAAAAAAATTATAAAAATCATAACAAACTATACCAGAATCACCTAAATTACTTCGGCTACCGTAAATCACCCCCAACTATCCCTTACCACAACAAACCAAACCATATCATCTTAAAATTACAAAAAAAAAGTGTACAAATCATAACAAACTATGCCAGACTCACCTAAATTACTTCGGCTACTCTAAATCATCACCAACTAACTCTTACCACAACAAACTAAACCCAATCACTTTTAAATTACAAAAAAATGCTACTAACATAGCAAACTATGCCAAACTCACCTAAATTACTTCGGCTATCAAAAATCACCCCCAACCACACTTTACAGCAACAAACTAAGCCCAATAACTTTAAAATTACAAAAAAATGCTAAAAATCAAAACAAACTATACCAGAACACCTAAATTACTTCGGCTACCGTAAGTCAGCCCCAACTACCCCTTACCACAACAAACCAAACCATATCATCTTAAAATTACAAAAAAAGGTGTACAAATCATATCAAACTATGCCAGACTAACCTAAATTACTTCGGCTACTCTGAATCATCACCAACTAACCCTTACCACAACAAACTAAACCCAATTACTTTTAAATTACAAAAAAATGCTAGTAGCCATAGCAAACTATGCCAAACTTACCTAAATTACTTCGGCAACCATAAATCATCACCAACTAACCCTTACCACAACAAACTAAACCCAATCACATTTAAATTACAAAAAAATGCTATTAACCATGGCAAACTATGCCAAACTCACCTAAATTACTTCGTCTATCAAAAATCACCCCCAACTACACTTTACAGCAACAAACTAAGCCCAATCACTTTAAAATTACAAAAAAATGCTAAAAATCATAACAAACTATACCAGAATCACCTAAATTACTCCGGCTACCGTAAATCACCCCCAACTATCAATTACCACAACAAACCAAACCATATCATTTTAAAATTACAAAAAAAGGTGTACAAATCATAACAAACTATGCCAGACTCACCTAAATTACTTCGGCTACTCTAAATCATCACCAACTAACCCTTACCACAACAAACTAAACCCAATCACTTTTAAATTACAAAAAAATGCTAGTAACCATAGCAAACTATGCCAAACTCACCTAAATTACTTCGGCTACCATAAATCATCACCAACTAACCCTTACCACAACAAACTAAACCCAATCACTTTTAAATTACAAAAAAATGCTACTAACCATAGCAAACTATGCCAAACTCACCTAAATTAATTCGGCTATCAAAAATCACCCCCAACTACACTTTACAGCAACAAACTAAGCCCAATCACTTTAAAATTACAAAAAAATGCTAAAAATCATAACAAACTATACCAGAATCACCTAAATTACTTCGGCTACCGTAAATCACCCCCAACTATCCCTTACCACAACAAACCAAACCATATCATCTTAAAATTACAAAAAAAGGTGTACAAATCATAACAAACTATGCCAGACTCACCTAAATTACTTCGGCTACTCTAAATCATCACCAACTAACCCTTACCACAACAAACTAAACCCAATCACTTTTAAATTACAAAAAAATGCTAGTAACCATAGCAAACTATGCCAAACTCACCTAAATTACTTCGGCTACCATAAATCATCACCAACTAACCCTTACCACAACAAACTAAACCCAATCACTTTTAAATTACAAAAAAATGCTACTAACCATAGCAAACTATGCCAAACTCACCTAAATTATTTCGGCTATCAAAAATCACCCCCAACTACACTTTACAGCAACAAACTAAATCCAATCACTTTAAAATTTCAAAAAAATGCTAAAAATTATAACAAACTATACCAGAACACCTAAATTACTTCGGCTACCGTAAGTCACCCCCAACTACCCCTTACCACAACAAACCAAACCATATCATCTTAAAATTACAAAAAAGGTGTACAAATCATAACAAACTATGCCAGACTAACCTAAATTACTTCGGCTACTCTGAATCATCACCAACTAACCCTTACCACAACAAACTAAACCCAATTACTTTTAAATTACAAAAAAATGCTAGTAGCCATAGCAAACTATGCCAAACTCACCTAAATTACTTCGGCAACCATAAATCATCACCAACTAACCCTTACCACAACAAACTAAACCCAATCACATTTAAATTACAAAAAAATGCTATTAACCATGGCAAACTATGCCAAACTCACCTAAATTTCTTCGTCTATCAAAAATCACCCCCAACTACACTTTACAGCAACAAACTAAGCCCAATCACTTTAAAATTACAAAAAAATGCTAAAAATCATAACAAACTATACCAGAATCACCTAAATTACTTCGGCTACCGTAAATCACCCCCAACTATCCCTTAACACAACAAACCAAACCATATCACCTTAAAATTAAAAAAAAGGTGTAGAAATCATAACAAACTATGCCAGAATCGCCTAAATTACTTCGGCTACTCTAAATCATCACCAACTAACCCTTACCAAAACAAACTAAACCCAATCACTTTTAAATTACACAAAAATGCTAGTAACCATAGCAAACTATGCCAAACTCACCTAAATTACTTCGGCTACCATAAATCATCACCAACTAACCCTTACCACAACAAACTAAACCCAATCACTTTTAAATTACAAAAAAATGCTACTAACCATAGCAAACTATGCCAATCTCACCTAAATTACTTCGGCTATTAAAAATCACCCCCAACTACACTTTACAGCAACAAACTAAGCCCAATCACTTTAAAATTACAAAAAAATGCTAAAAATCATAACAAACTATACCAGAATCACCTAAATTACTCCGGCTACCGTAAATCACCCCCAACTATCAATTACCACAACAAACCAAACCATATCATTTTAAAATTACAAAAAGAGGTGTACAAATCATAACAAACTATGCCAGACTCACCTAGATTACTTCGGCTACTCTAAATCATCACCAACTAACCCTTACCACAACAAACTAAACCCAATCACTTTTAAATTACAAAAAAGTGCTACTAACCATAGCAAACTATGCCAAACTCACCTAAATTACTTCGGCTATCAAAAATCACCCCCAACTACACTTTACAGCAACAAACTAAGCCCAATCACTTTAAAATTACAAAAAAATGCTAAAAATCATAACAAACTATACCAGAATCACCTAAATTACTTCGGCTACCGTAAATCACCCCCAACTATCCCTTACCACAACAAACCAAACCATATCATCTTAAAATTACAAAAAAAGGTGTACAAATCATAACAAACTATGCCAGACTCACCTAAATTACTTCGGCTACTCTAAATCATCACCAACTAACCCTTACCACAACAAACTAAACCCAATCACTTTTAAATTACAAAAAAATGCTAGTAACCATAGCAATTTATGCCAAACTCTCCTAAATTACTTCAGCTACCATAAATCATCACCAACTAACCCTTACCACAACAAACTAAACCCAATCACTTTTAAATTACAAAAAAATGCTACTAACCATAGCAAACTATGCCAAACTCACCTAAATTATTTCGGCTATCAAAAATCACCCCCAACTACACTTTACAGCAACAAACTAAATCCAATCACTTTAAAATTTCAAAAAAATGCTAAAAATTATAACAAACTACACCAGAATCACCCTATTGGGTCTCGAGCCCCTTCACCTCAGGGTTAGGGCCGAGGCCTTCAGGGCGGTGACAAAGCTAAGGTTGGAAACGAGGGGGCGACCAGAGGGAGCCTATCTTTGTCCCGTATCCATCCTGGGGTGCAATGACTTGTGTTCTGGGATGATCAGGGACGATATGGAACGCATCTGGCGTTTCGATAAACCTTTTAAGATCAGGATCCCATCAAGGGAGGACTGGAGGATAAAAGGAGAAGATATGCTCACGCCGAAAGGACTAGTCTGGTACACAGACGGGTCCAAAACGGGAGAGGGTACTGGCGCGGGCATCTTTGGTAAAACACCCAGAGTGGAAGTTTCCTTTCCGCTGGGGACTTACCCAAGCGTTTTTCAAGCGGAATTGTTCGCTATCCTGAAATGTGCGCAGGAGAATCTCGAGAGAGAATACTCGGGCAGCCACATCTTCATTTGTACGGACAGTCAGGCGGCCATCGGGGCCCTCAACTCGAACGAGGTGAGATCCAGGTTGGTGCTGGACTGTAGACACGCGCTGTCAAGATTGGCAGAGGTGAATGCGGTCACGGTCGTATGGGTTCCAGGCCATACGGGCGTGGCAGGTAACGAAAGGGCTGATGAGTTGGCTAGAGAGGCGGCGGAGACGCCGTATCTCGGCCCGCAGCCCTCGTGCGGCGTAAGTAGTGGTTACTTGAGACAGAGGACGCAAAGTGCGCTCAAGTCTCAATTTGACTCCTACTGGAGGAACATCAGCGGGCTGAGGCAGACCAAGTCCCTGATAAAGGGAGTGGCCAGCCCGGCAGCTCGGGGATGGATGCTAAAGCTCAGTCGGACCAGACTGAGGAGGCTGGTGGGTGTCCTAACGGGACACTGCCAGTTGAGGCGACATCTTAACATCATGGGCCTCTCGGAGGAACGTAGATGTCGGCTGTGCAATGAAGACGAGGAAACTCCAATTCATCTGCTGACCAACTGCGGCCCTTTAAGTCACAGTAGGGCACATTTTCTAGGAGCACATCAGGTAACTATTGAGGAGCTCCATACGCTCCCCTGGCCCAAGATACTGAGCTTCATAGAAAGGTCAGGACTTGAGTAGGGTGAGCGGGGAGAGGAGAGCGGGCATAATGGGCCGCAAGGCCTGAATGCAGCGGTCCTACATAGGAACGCACCGCTACATTGATAGATAGATAGATACCAGAATCACCTCAATTACTTCGGCTACCGTAAATCACCCCCAACTATCCCTTACCACAACAAACCAAACCATATCATCTTAAAATTACAAAAAAAGGTGTACAAATCATAACAAACTATGCAAGACTCACCTAAATTACTTCGGCTACTCTAAATCATCACCAACTATCCCTTACCACAACAAACCAAACCATATCATCTTATAATTAAAAAAAAAGGTGTAGAAATCATAACAAACTATGCCAGACTCACCTAAATTACTTCGGCTACTCTAAATCATCACCAACTAACCCTTACCACAACAAACTAAACCCAATCACTATTAAATTACAAAAAAATGCTAGTAACCATAGCAAACTATGCCAAACTCACCTAAATTACTTCGGCTACCATAAATCATCACCAACTAACCCTTACCACAACAAACTAAACCCAATCACTTTTAAATTACAAAAAAATGCTACTAACCATAGCAAACTATGCCAATCTCACCTAAATTACTTCGGCTATCAAAAATCACACCCAACTACACTTTACAGCGACAAACTAAGCCCAATCACTTTAAAATTACAAAAAAATGCTAAAAATCATAACAAACTATACCAGAATCTCCTAAATTACTTCGGCTACCGTAAATCACCCCCAACTATCAATTACCACAACAAACCAAACCATATCATTTTAAAATTACAAAAAAAGGTGTACAAATCATAACAAACTATGCCAGACTCACCTAGATTACTTCGGCTACTCTAAATCATCACCAACTAACCCTTACCACAACAAACTAAACCCAATCACTTTTAAATTACAAAAAAATGCTACTAACCATAGCAAACTATGCCAAACTCACCTAAATTAATTCGGCTATCAAAAATCACCCCCAACTACACTTTACAGCAACAAACTAAGCCCAATCACTTTAAAATTACAAAAAAATGCTAAAAATCATAACAAACTATACCAGAATCACCTAAATTACTTCGGCTACCGTAAATCACCCCCAACTATCCCTTACCACAACAAACCAAACCATATCATCTTAAAATTACAAAAAAAGGTGTACAAATCATAACAAACTATGCCAGACTCACCTAAATTACTTCGGCTACTCTAAATCATCACCAACTAACCCTTACCACAACAAACTAAACCCAATCACTTTTAAATTACAAAAAAATGCTAGTAACCATAGCAAACTATGCCAAACTCACCTAAATTACTTCGGCAACCATAAATCATCACCAACTAACCCTTACCACAACAAACTAAACCCAATCACATTTAAATTACAAAAAAATGCTATTAACCATGGCAAACTATGCCAATCTCACCTAAATTTCTTCGTCTATCAAAAATCACCCCCAACTACACTTTACAGCAACAAACTAAGCCCAATCACTTTAAAATTACAAAAAAATGCTAAAAATCACAACAAACTATACCAGAATCACCTAAATTACTTCGGCTACCGTAAATCACCCCCAACTATCCCTTAACACAACAAACCAAACCATATCACCTTAAAATTAAAAAAAAGGTGTAGAAATCATAACAAACTATGCCAGACTCGCCTAAATTACTTCGGCTACTCTAAATCATCACCAACTAACCCTTACCAAAACAAACTAAACCCAATCACTTTTAAATTACACAAAAATGCTAGTAACCATAGCAAACTATGCCAAACTCACCTAAATTACTTCGGCTACCATAAATCATCACCAACTAACCCTTACCACAACAAACTAAACCCAATCACTTTTAAATTACAAAAAAATGCTACTAACCATAGCAAACTATGCCAATCTCACCTAAATTACTTCGGCTATCAAAAATCACCCCCAACTACACTTTACAGCAACAAACTAAGCCCAATCACTTTAAAATTACAAAAAAATGCTACAAATCATAACAAACTATACCAGAATCACCTAAATTACTCCGGCTACCGTCAATCACCCCCAACTATCAATTACCACAACAAACCAAACCATATCATTTTAAAATTACAAAAAGAGGTGTACAAATCATAACAAACTATGCCAGACTCACCTAGATTACTTCGGCTACTCTAAATCATCACCAACTAACCCTTACCACAACAAACTAAACCCAATCACTTTTAAATTACAAAAAAATGCTACTAACCATAGCAAACTATGCCAAACTCACCTAAATTACTTCGGCTATCAAAAATCACCCCCAACTACACTTTACAGCAACAAACTAAGCCCAATCACTTTAAAATTACAAAAAAATGCTAAAAATCATAACAAACTATACCAGAATCACCTAAATTACTTCGGCTACCGTAAATCACCCCCAACTATCCCTTACCACAACAAACCAAACCATATCATCTTAAAATTACAAAAAAAGGTGTACAAATCATAACAAACTATGCCAGACTCACCTAAATTACTTCGGCTACTCTAAATCATCACCAACTAACCCTTACCACAACAAACTAAACCCAATCACTTTTAAATTACAAAAAAATGCTAGTAACCATAGCAATCTATGCCAAACTCACCTAAATTACTTCAGCTACCATAAATCATCACCAACTAACCCTTACCACAACAAACTAAACCCAATCACTTTTAAATTACAAAAAAATGCTACTAACCATAGCAAACTATGCCAAACTCACCTAAATTATTTCGGCTATCAAAAATCACCCCCAACTACACTTTACAGCAACAAACTAAATCCAATCACTTTAAAATTTCAAAAAAATGCTAAAAATTATAACAAACTACACCAGAATCACCCTATTGGGTCTCGAGCCCCTTCACCTCAGGGTTAGGGCCGAGGCCTTCAGGGCGGTGACAAAGCTAAGGTTGGAAACGAGGGGGCGACCAGAGGGAGCCTATCTTTGTCCCGTATCCATCCCGGGGTGCAATGACTTGTGTTCTGGGATGATCAGGGACGATATGGAACGCATCTGGCGTTTCGATAAACCTTTTAAGATCAGGATCCCATCAAGGGAGGACTGGAGGATAAAAGGAGAAGATATGCTCACGCCGAAAGGACTAGTCTGGTACACAGACGGGTCCAAAACGGGAGAGGGTACTGGCGCGGGCATCTTTGGTAAAACACCCAGAGTGGAAGTTTCCTTTCCGCTGGGGACTTACCCAAGCGTTTTTCAAGCGGAATTGTTCGCTATCCTGAAATGTGCGCAGGAGAATCTCGAGAGAGAATACTCGGGCAGCCACATCTTCATTTGTACGGACAGTCAGGCGGCCATCGGGGCCCTCAACTCAAACGAGGTGAGATCCAGGTTGGTACTGGACTGTAGACACGCGCTGTCAAGATTGGCAGAGGTGAATGCGGTCACGGTCGTATGGGTTCCAGGCCATACGGGCGTGGCAGGTAACGAAAGGGCTGATGAGTTGGCTAGAGAGGCGGCGGAGACGCCGTATCTCGGCCCGCAGCCCTCGTGCGGCGTAAGTAGTGGTTACTTGAGACAGAGGACGCAAAGTGCGCTCAAGTCTCAATTTGACTCCTACTGGAGGAACATCAGCGGGCTGAGGCAGACCAAGTCCCTGATAAAGGGAGTGGCCAGCCCGGCAGCTCGGGGATGGATGCTAAAGCTCAGTCGGACCAGACTGAGGAGGCTGGTGGGTGTCCTAACGGGACACTGCCAGTTGAGGCGACATCTTAACATCATGGGCCTCTCGGAGGAACGTAGATGTCGGCTGTGCAATGAAGACGAGGAAACTCCAATTCATCTGCTGACCAACTGCGGCCCTTTAAGTCACAGTAGGGCACATTTTCTAGGAGCACATCAGGTAACTATTGAGGAGCTCCATACGCTCCCCTGGCCCAAGATACTGAGCTTCATAGAAAGGTCAGGACTTGAGTAGGGTGAGCGGGGAGAGGAGAGCGGGCATAATGGGCCGCAAGGCCTGAATGCAGCGGTCCTACATAGGAACGCACCGCTACATTGATAGATAGATAGATACCAGAATCACCTCAATTACTTCGGCTACCGTAAATCACCCCCAACTATCCCTTACCACAACAAACCAAACCATATCATCTTAAAATTACAAAAAAAGGTGTACAAATCATAACAAACTATGCAAGACTCACCTAAATTACTTCGGCTACTCTAAATCATCACCAACTATCCCTTACCACAACAAACCAAACCATATCATCTTATAATTAAAAAAAAGGTGTAGAAATCATAACAAACTATGCCAGACTCACCTAAATTACTTCGGCTACTCTAAATCATCACCAACTAACCCTTACCACAACAAACTAAACCCAATCACTATTAAATTACAAAAAAATGCTAGTAACCATAGCAAACTATGCCAAACTCACCTAAATTACTTCGGCTACCATAAATCATCACCAACTAACCCTTACCACAACAAACTAAACCCAATCACTTTTAAATTACAAAAAAATGCTACTAACCATAGCAAACTATGCCAATCTCACCTAAATTACTTCGGCTATCAAAAATCACACCCAACTACACTTTACAGCGACAAACTAAGCCCAATCACTTTAAAATTACAAAAAAATGCTAAAAATCATAACAAACTATACCAGAATCTCCTAAATTACTTCGGCTACCGTAAATCATCCCCAACTATCCCTTACCACAACAAACCAAACCATATCATCTTAAAATTACAAAAAAAGGTGTACAAATCATAACAAACTATGCCAGACTCACCTAGATTACTTCGGCTACTCTAAATCATCACCAACTAACCCTTACCACAACAAACTAAACCCAATCACTTTTAAATTACAAAAAAATGCTTCTAAGCATAGCAAATTATGCCAAACTCACCTAAATTACTTCGGCTATCAAAAATCACCCCCAACTACACTTTACAGCAACAAACTAAGCCCAATCACTTTAAAATTACAAAAAAATTCTAAAAATCATAACAAAATATACCAGAATCACCTAAATTACTTCGGCTACCGTAAATCACCCCAAACTATCCCTTACCACAACAAACCAAACCATATCATCTTAAAATTACAAAAAAAGGTGTACAAATCATAACAAACTATGCCAGACTCACCTAGATTACTTCGGCTAATCTAAATCATCACCAACTAACCCTTACCACAACAAACTAAACCCAATCACTTTTAAATTACAAAAAAATGCTACTAACCATAGCAAACTATGCCAAACTCACCTAAATTACTTCGGCTATCAAAAATCACCCCCAACTACACTTTACAGCAACAAACTAAGCCCAATCACTTTAAAATTACAAAAAAATGCTAAAAATCATAACAAACTATACCAGAATCACCTAAATTACTTCGGCTACCGTAAATCACCCCCAACTATCCCTTACCACAACAAACCAAACCATATCATCTTAAAATTACAAAAAAATGTGTACAAATTATAACAAACTATGCCAGTCTCACCCAATTTACTTCGGCTACGCTAAATCATCACCAACTAACCCTTACCACAACAAACTAAACCCAATCACTTTTAAATTACAAAAAAATGCTAGTAACCATAGCAAACTATGCCAAACTCACCTAAATTACTTCGGCTATCAAAAATCACCCCCAATTACACTTTACAGCAACAAACTAAGCCCAATCATTTTAAAATTACAAAAAAATGCTAAAAATCATAACAAACTATACCAGAATCACCTAAATTACTTCGGCTACCGTAAATCACCCCCAACTATCCCTTCCCACAACAAACCACACCATATCATCTTAAAATTACAAAAAAAGGTGTACAAATCATAACAAACTATGCCAGACTCACCTAAATTACTTCGGCTACTCTAAATCATCACCAATTAACCCTTACCACAACAAACTAAACCCAATCACTTTTAAATAAAACAAAATGCTAGTAACCATAGCAAACTATGCCAAACTCACCTAAATTACTTCGGCTACCATAAATCATCACCAACTAACCCTTACCACAACAAACTAAACCCAATCACTTTTAAATTACAAAAAAATGCTAGTAACCTTAGCAAACTATGCCAAATTCACCTAAATTACTTCGGCTACCATAAATCATCAGCAACTAACCCTTACCACAACAAACTAAATCCAATCACTTTTAAATTACAAAAAAATGCTACTAACGATAGCAAACTATGCCAAACTCACCTAAATTACTTCGGCTATCAAAAATCACCCCCAACTACACTTTACAGCAACAAACTAAGCCCAATCACTTTAAAATTACAAAAAAATGCTAAAAATCATAACAAACTATACCAGAATCACCTAAATTACTTCGGCTACCGTTAATCACTCCCAACTATCCCTTACTACAACAAACCAAACGATATCATCTTAAAATTACAAAAAAAGGTGTACAAATCATAACAAACTATGCCAGACTCACCTAAATTACTTCGGCTACTCTAAATCATCACCAATTAACACTTACCACAACAAACTAAACCCAATCACTTTTAAATAAAACAAAATGCTAGTAACCATAGCAAACTATGCCAAACTCACCTAAATTACTTCGGCTACCATAAATCATCACCAACTAACCCTTACCACAACAAACTAAACCCAATCACTTTTAAATTACAAAAAAATGCTAGTAACCTTAGCAAACAATGCCAAATTCACCTAAATTACTTCGGCTACCATAAATCATCAGCAACTAACCCTTACCACAACAAACTAAATCCAATCACTTTTAAATTACAAAAAAATGCTACTAACCATAGCAAACTATGCCAAACTCACCTAAATTACTTCGGCTATCAAAAATCACCCCTAACTACACTTTACAGCAACAAACTAAGCCCAATCACTTTAAAATTACAAAAAAATGCTAAAAATCATAACAAACTATACCAGAATCACCTAAATTACTTCGGCTACCGTAAATCACTCCCAACTATACCTTACTACAACAAACCAAACCATATCATCTTAAAATTACAAAAAAAGGTGTACAAATCATAACAAACTATGCCAGACTCACCTGAATTACTTCGGCTACTCTAAATCATCCCCAACTTACCCTTACCACAACAAACTAAACCCAATCACTTTTAAATTACAAAAAAATGCTAATAACCATTGCAAACTATGCCAAACTCACCAAAATTACTTCGACTATCAAAAATCACCCCCAACTACACTTTACAGCAACAAACTAAGCCCAATCACTTTAAAATTACAAAAAAATGCTAAAAATCATAACAAACTATACCAGAATCGCCTAAATTACTTCGGCTACCGTAAATCACCCCCAACTATCCCTTACCACAACAAACCAAACCATATTATCTTAAAATTACAAAAAAAGGTGTACAAATCATAAAAAACTATGCCAGACTCACCTGAATTACTTCGGCTACTCTAAATCATCACCAACTAACCCTTACCACAACAAACTAAACCCAATCACTTTTAAATTACAAAAAAATGCTAGTAACCATAGCAACCTATGCCAAACTCACATAAATTACTTCGGCTACCATAAATCATCACCAACTAACCCCTACCACAACAAACTAAACCCAATCACTTTTAAATTACAAAAAAATGCTAGTAACCATAGCAAACTATGCCAAACTCACCTAAATTACTTCGGCTATCAAAAATCACACCCAACTACACTTTACAGCAACAAACTAAGCCCAATCACTTTAAATTTACAAAAAAATGCTAAAAATCATAACAAACTATACCAGAATCACCTAAATTACTTCGGCTACCGTAAATCACCCCCAACTATCCCTTACCACAACAAACCAAACCATATCATCTTAAAATTACAAAAAAAAAGTGTACAAATCATAACAAACTATGCCAGACTCACCTAAATTACTTCGGCTACTCTAAATCATCAGCAACTAACCCTTACCACAACAAACTAAATCCAATCACTTTTAAATTACAAAAAAATGCTACTAACCATAGCAAACTATGCCAAACTCACCTAAATTACTTCGGCTATCAAAAATCACCCCCAACTACACTTTACAGCAACAAACTAAGCCCAATCACTTTAAAATTACAAAAAAATGCTAAAAATCATAACAAACTATACCAGAATCACCTAAATTACTTCGGCTACCGTAAATCACTCCCAACTATCCCTTACTACAACAAACCAAACCATATCATCTTAAAATTACAAAAAAAGGTGTACAAATCATAACAAACTATGCCAGACTCACCTGAATTACTTCGGCTACTCTAAATCATCCCCAACTTACCCTTACCACAACAAACTAAACCCAATCACTTTTAAATTACAAAAAAATGCTAATAACCATTGCAAACTATGCCAAACTCACCTAAATTACTTCGACTATCAAAAATCACCCCCAACTACACTTTACAGCAACAAACTAAGCCCAATCACTTTAAAATTACAAAAAAATGCTAAAAATCATAACAAACTATACCAGAATCGCCTAAATTACTTCGGCTACCGTAAATCACCCCCAACTATCCCTTACCACAACAAACCAAACCATATTATCTTAAAATTACAAAAAAAGGTGTACAAATCATAAAAAACTATGCCAGACTCACCTGAATTACTTCGGCTACTCTAAATCATCACCAACTAACCCTTACCACAACAAACTAAACCCAATCACTTTTAAATTACAAAAAAATGCTAGTAACCATAGCAACCTATGCCAAACTCACATAAATTACTTCGGCTACCATAAATCATCACCAACTAACCCTTACCACAACAAACTAAACCCAATCACTTTTAAATTACAAAAAAATGCTAGTAACCATAGCAAACTATGCCAAACTCACCTAAATTACTTCGGCTATCAAAAATCACACCCAACTACACTTTACAGCAACAAACTAAGCCCAATCACTTTAAATTTACAAAAAAATGCTAAAAATCATAACAAACTATACCAGAATCACCTAAATTACTTCGGCTACCGTAAATCACCCCCAACTATCCCTTACCACAACAAACCAAACCATATCATCTTAAAATTACAAAAAAAAGTGTACAAATCATAACAAACTATGCCAGACTCACCTAAATTACTTCGGCTACTCTAAATCATCACCAACTAACCCTTACCACAACAAACTAAACCCAATCACTTTTAAATTACAAAAAAATGCTACTAACCATAGCAAAATATGCCAAACTCACCTAAATTACTTCGGCTACCATAAATCATCACCAACTAACCCTTACCATAACAAACTAAACCTAATCACTTTTAAATTACAAAAAAATGCTACTAACCATAGCAAACTATGCCAAACTCACCTAAATTATTTCGGGTATCAAAAATCACCCCCAACTACACTTTACAGCAACAAACTAAGCCCAATCACTTTAAATTTACAAAAAAATGCTAAAAATCATAACAAACTATTCCAGCATCACCTAAATTACTTCGACTACCGTAAATCACCCACAACTATCCCTTACCGCAACAAACCAAACCATATCATCTTAAAATTACAAAAAAAGGTGTACAAATCCTAACAAACTATGCCAGACTCACCTAAATTACTTCGGCTACTCAAAATCATCACCAACTAACCCTTACCACAACAAACTAAACCCAATCACTTTTAAATTACAAAAAAATGCTACTAACCATAGCAAATTATGCCAAACTCACCTAAATTACTTTGGCTATCAAAAATCACCCCCAACTACACTTTACAGCAACAAACTAAGCCCAATCACTTTTAAATTACAAAAAAATGCTACTAACCATAGCAAATTATGCCAAACTCACCTAAATTACTTTGGCTATCAAAAATCACCCCCTACTACACTTTACAGCAATAAACTAAACCCAATCACTTTAAAATTACAAAAAAATGCTAAAAATTATAACAAACTATACCAGAATCACCTAAATTACTTCGGCTACCGTAAATCACCCCCAACTATCCCTTACCACAACAAACCAAACCATATCATCTTAAAATTACAAAAAAAGGTGTACAAATCATAACAAACTATGCCAGACTCACCTAAATTAATTCGGCTACTCTAAATCATCACCAACTAACCCTTACCACAACAAACTAAACCCAATCACTTTTAAATTACAAAAAAATGCTAGTAACCATAGCAAACTATGCCAAACTCACCTAAATTACTTCGGCTACCATAAATCATCACCAACTAACCCTTACCACAACAAACTAAACCCAATCACTTTTAAATTACAAAAAAATGCTACTAACCATAGCAAACTATGCCAAACTCACCTAAATTACTTCGGCTTTCAAAAATCACCCCCAACTACACTTTACAGCAACAAACTAAGCCCAATAACTTTAAAATTACAAAAAAATGCTAAAAATCATAACAAATTATACCAGAATTACCTAAATTACTTCGGCTACCGTAAATCACCCCCAACTATCCCTTACCACAACAAACCAAACCACATCATCTTAAAATTACAAAAAAAGATGTACAAATCATAACAAACTATGCCAGACTCACCTAAATTACTTCGGCTACTCTAAATCATCACCACTAACCCTTACCACAACAAACTAAACCCAATCACTTTTAAATTACAAAAAAATGCTAGTAACCATAGCAAACTATGCCAAACTCACCTAAATTACTTCGGCTACCATAAATCATCACCAATTAACCCTTACCACAACAAACTAAACCCAATCAATTTTAAATTACAAAAAAATGCTAGTAACCATAGCAAACTATGCCAAATTCACCTAAATTACTTCGGCTACCATAAATCATCACCAACTAACCCTTACCACAACAAACTAAACCCAATCACTTTAAAATTACAAAAAAATGCTACTAACCATAGCAAACTATGCCAAACTTACTTAAATTACTTCGGCTACTCTAAATCATCACCAACTAACCCTTACCACAACAAACTAAACCCTATCAATTTTAAATTACAAAAAAATGCTACTAACCATAGCAAACTATGCCAAACTCACCTAAATTACTTCGGCTACCATAAATCATCACCAACTAACCTTTACCACAACAAACTAAACCCAATCACTTTTAAATAAAAAAAAAATGCTACTAACCATAGCAAACTATGCCAATCTCACCTAAATTACTTCGGCTATCAAAAATCACCCCCAACTACACTTTACAGCAACAAACTAAGCCCAATCACTTTAAAATTACAAAAAAATGCTAAAAATCATAACAAACTATACCAGAATCACCTAAATTACTTCGGCTACCGTAAATCACTCCCAACTATCCCTTACTACAACAAACCAAACCATATCATCTTAAAATTACAAAAAAAGGTGTACAAATCATAACAAACTATGCCAGACTCACCTGAATTACTTCGGCTACTCTAAATCATCCCCAACTTAGCCTTACCACAACAAACTAAACCCAATCTCTTTTAAATTACAAAAAAATGCTAATAACCATTGCAAACTATGCCAAACTCACCTAAATTACTTCGACTATCAAAAATCACCCCCAACTACACTTTACAGCAACAAACTAAGCCCAATCACTTTAAAATTACAAAAAAATGCTAAAAATCATAACAAACTATACCAGAATCGCCTAAATTACTTCGGCTACCGTAAATCACCCCCAACTATCCCTTACCACAACAAACCAAACCATATTATCTTAAAATTACAAAAAAAGGTGTACAAATCATAAAAAACTATGCCAGACTCACCTGAATTACTTCGGCTACTCTAAATCATCACCAACTAACCCTTACCACAACAAACTAAACCCAATCACTTTTAAATTACAAAAAAATGCTAGTAACCATAGCAACCTATGCCAAACTCACATAAATTACTTCGGCTACCATAAATCATCACCAACTAACCCTTACCACAACAAACTAAACCCAATCACTTTTAAATTACAAAAAAATGCTAGTAACCATAGCAAACTATGCCAAACTCACCTAAATTACTTCGGCTATCAAAAATCACACCCAACTACACTTTACAGCAACAAACTAAGCCCAATCACTTTAAATTTACAAAAAAATGCTAAAAATCATAACAAACTATACCAGAATCACCTAAATTACTTCGGCTACCGTAAATCACCCCCAACTATCCCTTACCACAACAAACCAAACCATATCATCTTAAAATTACAAAAAAAAGTGTACAAATCATAACAAACTATGCCAGACTCACCTAAATTACTTCGGCTACTCTAAATCATCACCAACTAACCCTTACCACAACAAACTAAACCCAATCACTTTTAAATTACAAAAAAATGCTACTAACCATAGCAAAATATGCCAAACTCACCTAAATTACTTCGGCTACCATAAATCATCACCAACTAACCCTTACCATAACAAACTAAACCTAATCACTTTTAAATTACAAAAAAATGCTACTAACCATAGCAAACTATGCCAAACTCACCTAAATTATTTCGGGTATCAAAAATCACCCCCAACTACACTTTACAGCAACAAACTAAGCCCAATCACTTTAAATTTACAAAAAAATGCTAAAAATCATAACAAACTATTCCAGCATCACCTAAATTACTTCGACTACCGTAAATCACCCACAACTATCCCTTACCGCAACAAACCAAACCATATCATCTTAAAATTACAAAAAAAGGTGTACAAATCCTAACAAACTATGCCAGACTCACCTAAATTACTTCGGCTACTCAAAATCATCACCAACTAACCCTTACCACAACAAACTAAACCCAATCACTTTTAAATTACAAAAAAATGCTACTAACCATAGCAAATTATGCCAAACTCACCTAAATTACTTTGGCTATCAAAAATCACCCCCAACTACACTTTACAGCAACAAACTAAGCCCAATCACTTTTAAATTACAAAAAAATGCTACTAACCATAGCAAATTATGCCAAACTCACCTAAATTACTTTGGCTATCAAAAATCACCCCCTACTACACTTTACAGCAATAAACTAAACCCAATCACTTTAAAATTACAAAAAAATGCTAAAAATTATAACAAACTATACCAGAATCACCTAAATTACTTCGGCTACCGTAAATCACCCCCAACTATCCCTTACCACAACAAACCAAACCATATCATCTTAAAATTACAAAAAAAGGTGTACAAATCATAACAAACTATGCCAGACTCACCTAAATTAATTCGGCTACTCTAAATCATCACCAACTAACCCTTACCACAACAAACTAAACCCAATCACTTTTAAATTACAAAAAAATGCTAGTAACCATAGAAAACTATGCCAAACTCACCTAAATTACTTCGGCTACCATAAATCATCACCAACTAACCCTTACCACAACAAACTAAACCCAATCACTTTTAAATTACAAAAAAATGCTACTAACCATAGCAAACTATGCCAAACTCACCTAAATTACTTCGGCTTTCAAAAATCACCCCCAACTACACTTTACAGCAACAAACTAAGCCCAATAACTTTAAAATTACAAAAAAATGCTAAAAATCATAACAAATTATACCAGAATTACCTAAATTACTTCGGCTACCGTAAATCACCCCCAACTATCCCTTACCACAACAAACCAAACCACATCATCTTAAAATTACAAAAAAAGATGTACAAATCATAACAAACTATGCCAGACTCACCTAAATTACTTCGGCTACTCTAAATCATCACCACTAACCCTTACCACAACAAACTAAACCCAATCACTTTTAAATTACAAAAAAATGCTAGTAACCATAGCAAACTATGCCAAACTCACCTAAATTACTTCGGCTACCATAAATCATCACCAATTAACCCTTACCACAACAAACTAAACCCAATCAATTTTAAATTACAAAAAAATGCTAGTAACCATAGCAAACTATGCCAAATTCACCTAAATTACTTCGGCTACCATAAATCATCACCAACTAACCCTTACCACAACAAACTAAACCCAATCACTTTAAAATTACAAAAAAATGCTACTAACCATAGCAAACTATGCCAAACTTACTTAAATTACTTCGGCTACTCTAAATCATCACCAACTAACCCTTACCACAACAAACTAAACCCTATCAATTTTAAATTACAAAAAAATGCTACTAACCATAGCAAACTATGCCAAACTCACCTAAATTACTTCGGCTACCATAATTCATCACCAACTAACCTTTACCACAACAAACTAAACCCAATCACTTTTAAATAAAAAAAAAATGCTACTAACCATAGCAAACTATGCCAATCTCACCTAAATTACTTCGGCTATCAAAAATCACCCCCAACTACACTTTACAGCAACAAACTAAGCCCAATCACTTTAAAATTACAAAAAAATGCTAAAAATCATAACAAACTATACCAGAATCACCTAAATTACTTCGGCTACCGTAAATCACCCCCATCTATCCCTTACCACAACAAACCAAACCATATCATCTTAAAATTACAAAAAAAGGTGTACAAATCATAACAAACTATGCCAGACTTACCTAAATTACTTCGGCTACCATAAATCATCACCAACTAACCCTTACCACAACAAACTAAACCCAATCACTTTTAAATTACAAAAGAATGCTACCAACCATAGCAAACTATGTCAAACTCACCTAAATTACTTCGGCTATCAAAAATCACCCCCAACTACACTTTACAGCAACAAACTAAGCCCAATCGCTTTAAAATTACAAAAAAATGCTAAAAATCAAAACAAACTATACCAGAACACCTAAATTACTTCGGCTACCGTAAATCACCCCCAACTATTTCTTACCACAACAAACCAAACCATATCATCTTAAAATTACAAAAAAAGGTGTACAAATCATAACAAACTATGCCAGACTCACCTAAATTACTTCGGCTACTCTAAATCATCACCAACTAACCCTTACCACAACAAACTAAACCCAATCACTTTTAAATTACAAAAGAATGCTACCAACCATAGCAAACTATGCCAAACTCACCTAAATTACTTCGGCTATCAAAAATCACCCCCAACTACACTTTACAGCAACAAACTAAGCCCAATCACTTTAAAATTACAAAAAAAAGCTAAAAATCAAAACAAACTATACCAGAACACCTAAATTACTTCGGCTACCGTAAATCACCCCCAACTATTTCTTGCCACAACAAACCAAACCATATCATCTTAAAGTTACAAAAAAATGTGTACAAATCATAACAAACTATGCCAGACTCACCTAAATTACTTCGGCTACTCTAAATCATCACCAACTAACCCTTACCACAACAAACTAAACCCAATCACTTTTAAATTACAAAAAAATGCTAGTATCCATAGCAAACTATGCCAAACTCACCTAAATTACTTCGGCTACCATAAATCATCACCATCTAACCCTTACCACAACAAACTAAACCCAATCACTTTTAAATTACAAAAAAATGCTACTAACCATAGCAAACTATGCCAAACTCACCTAAATTACTTTGGCTATCAAAAATCACCCCCAACTACACTTTACAGCAACAAACTAAACCCAATCACTTTATGATTACAAAAAAATGCTAAAAATCATAACAAACTATGCCAGACTCACCTAAATTACTTCGGCTACTCTAAATCATCACCAACTAACTCTTACCACAACAAACTAAACCCAATCACTTTTAAATTACAAAAAAATGCTAGTAACCATAGCAAACTATGCCAAACTCACCTAAATTACTTCGGCAAACATAAATCATCACCAACTAACCCTTACCACAACAAACTAAACCCAATCACTTTTAAATTACAAAAAAATGCTACTAACATAGCAAACTATGCCAAACTCACCTAAATTACTTCGGCTGTCAAAAATCACCCCCAACTACACTTTACAGCAACAAACTAAGCCCAATCACATTAAAATTACAAAAAAATGCTAAAAATCATAACAATCTATACCAGAATCACCTAAATTACTTCGGCTACCGTAAATCACCCCCAACTACCCCTTACCCCAACAAACCAAACCATATCATCTTAAAATTACAAAAAAAGGTGTACAAATCATAACAAACTATGCCAGACTAACCTAAATTACTTCGGCTACTCTGAATCATCACCAACTAACCCTTACCACAACAAACTAAACCCAATCACTTTTAAATTACAAAAAAATGCTAGTAACCATAGCAAACTATGCCAAACTCAGCTAAATTACTTCGGCTATCAAAAATCACCCCCAACTACACTTTACAGCAACAAACTAAGCAAAATCACATTAAAATTACAAAAAAATGCTAAAAATCATAACAAACTATACCAGAATCACCTAAATTACTTCGGCTACCGTAAATCACCCTCAACTATTTCTTACCACAACAAACCAAACCATATCATCTTAAAATTACAAAAAAAGGTGTACAAATCATAACAAACTATGCCAGACTCACCTAAATTACTTCGGCTACTCTAAATCATCACCAACTAACCCTTACCACAACAAACTAAACCCAATTACTTTTAAATTACAAAAAAATGCTAGTAACCATAGCAAACTATGCCAAACTTACCTAAATTACTTCGGCTACCATAAATCATCACCAACTAACCCTTACCACAACAAACTAAACCCAATCACTTTTAAATTACAAAAAAAAGCTACTAACCATAGCAAACTATGCCAAACTCACCTAAATTACTTCGGCTATCAAAAATCACACCCAACTACACTTTACAGCAACAAACTAAGCCCAATCACATTAAAATTACATAAAAATGCTAAAAATCATAACAAACTATACCAGAATCACCTAAATTACTTCGGCTACCGTAAATCACCCTCAACTATTTCTTACCACAACAAACCAAACCATATCATCTTAAAATTACAAAAAAAGGTGTACAAATCATAACAAACTATGCCAGACTAACCTAAATTACTTCGGCTACTCTGAATCATCACCAACTAACCCTTACCACAACAAACTAAACCCAATTACTTTTAAATTACAAAAAAATGCTAGTAGCCATAGCAAACTATGCCAAACTCACCTAAATTACTTCGGCAACCATAAATCATCACCAACTAACCCTTACCACAACAAACTAAACCCAATCACTTTTAAATTACAAAAAAAAGCTACTAACCATAGCAAACTATGCCAAACTCACCTAAATTACTTCGGCTATCAAAAATCAACCCCAACTACACTTTACAGCAACAAGCTAAGTCCAATCACTTTAAAATTACAAAAAAATGCTAAAAATCATAACAAACTATACCAGAATCACCTAAATTACTTCGGCTACCGTAAATCACCCCCAACTATCCCTTACCACAACAAACCAAACCATATCATCTTAAAATTAAAAAAAAAGGTGAACAAATTATAACAAACTATAGCAGAATCACCTAAATTACTTCGGCTACCGTAAATCACCCCCAACTATCCCTTACCACAACAAACCAAACCATATCATCTTAAAATTAAAAAAGAGGTGTACAAATCATAACAAACTATGCCAAACTCACCTAAATTACTTCGGCTATCAAAAATCACCCCCAACCACACTTTACAGCAACAAACTAAGCCCAATAACTTTAAAATTACAAAAAAATGCTAAAAATCAAAACAAACTATACCAGAACACCTAAATTACTTCGGCTACCGTAAATCACCCCCAACTATTTCTTACCACAACAAACCAAACCATATCATCTTAAAATTACAAAAAAATGTGTACAAATCATAACAAACTATGCCAGACTCACCTAAATTACTTCGGCTACTCTTAATCATCACCAACTAACCCTTACCACAACAAACTAAACCCAATCACTTTTAAATTACAAAAAAATGCTAGTAACCATAGCAAACTATGCCAAACTCACCTAAATTACTTCGGCTACCATAAATCATCACCATCTAACCCTTACCACAACAAACTAAACCCAATCACTTTTAAATTACAAAAAAATGCTACTAACCATAGCAAACTATGCCAAACTAACCTAAATTACTTTGGCTATCAAAAAACACCCCCAACTACACTTTACAGCAACAAACTAAGCCCAATCACTTTAAAATTACAAAAAAATGCTAAAAATCATAACAAACTATACCAGAATCACCTAAATTACTTCGGCTACCGTAAATCACCCCCAACTATCCCTTACCACAACAAACCAAACCATATCATCTTAAAATTACAAAAAAAAGTGTACAAATCATAACAAACTATGCCAGACTCACCTAAATTACTTCGGCTACTCTAAATCATCACCAACTAACTCTTACCACAACAAACTAAACCCAATCACTTTTAAATTACAAAAAAATGCTAGTAACCATAGCAAACTATGCCAAACTCACCTAAATTACTTCGGCAACCATAAATCATCACCAACTAACCCTTACCACAACAAACTAAACCCAATCACTTTTAAATTACAAAAAAATGCTACTAACATAGCAAACTATGCCAAACTCACCTAAATTACTTCGGCTATCAAAAATCACCCCCAACCACACTTTACAGCAACAAACTAAGCCCAATAACTTTAAAATTACAAAAAAATGCTAAAAATCAAAACAAACTATACCAGAACACCTAAATTACTTCGGCTACCGTAAGTCACCCCCAACTACCCCTTACCACAACAAACCAAACCATATCATCTTAAAATTACAAAAAAAGGTGTACAAATCATAACAAACTATGCCAGACTAACCTAAATTACTTCGGCTACTCTGAATCATCACCAACTAACCCTTACCACAACAAACTAAACCCAATTACTTTTAAATTACAAAAAAATGCTAGTAGCCATAGCAAACTATGCCAAACTTACCTAAATTACTTCGGCAACCATAAATCATCACCAACTAACCCTTACCACAACAAACTAAACCCAATCACATTTAAATTACAAAAAAATGCTATTAACCATGGCAAACTATGCCAAACTCACCTAAATTACTTCGTCTATCAAAAATCACCCCCAACTACACTTTACAGCAACAAACTAAGCCCAATCACTTTAAAATTACAAAAAAATGCTAAAAATCATAACAAACTATACCAGAATCACCTAAATTACGTCGGCTACCGTAAATCACCCCCAACTATCCCTTAACACAACAAACCAAACCATATCACCTTAAAATTAAAAAAAAAGGTGTAGAAATCATAACAAACTATGCCAGACTCGCCTAAATTACTTCGGCTACTCTAAATCATCACCAACTAACCCTTACCACAACAAACTAAACCCAATCACTTTTAATTTACACAAAAATGCTAGTAACCATAGCAAACTATGCCAAACTCACCTAAATTACTTCGGCTACCATAAATCATCACCAACTAACCCTTACCACAACAAACTAAACCCAATCACTTTTAAATTACAAAAAAATGCTACTAACCATAGCAAACTATGCCAATCTCACCTAAATTACTTCGGCTATCAAAAATCACCCCCAACTACACTTTACAGCAACAAACTAAGCCCAATCACTTTAAAATTACAAAAAAATGCTAAAAATCATAACAAACTATACCAGAATCACCTAAATTACTCCGGCTACCGTAAATCACCCCCAACTATCAATTACCACAACAAACCAAACCATATCATTTTAAAATTACAAAAAAAGGTGTACAAATCATAACAAACTATGCCAGACTCACCTAGATTACTTCGGCTACTCTAAATCATCACCAACTAACCCTTACCACAACAAACTAAACCCAATCACTTTTAAATTACAAAAAAATGCTACTAACCATAGCAAACTATGCCAAACTCACCTAAATTAATTCGGCTATCAAAAATCACCCCCAACTACACTTTACAGCAACAAACTAAGCCCAATCACTTTAAAATTACAAAAAAATGCTAAAAATCATAACAAACTATACCAGAATCACCTAAATTACTTCGGCTACCGTAAATCACCCCCAACTATCCCTTACCACAACAAACCAAACCATATCATCTTAAAATTACAAAAAAAGGTGTACAAATCATAACAAACTATGCCAGACTCACCTAAATTACTTCGGCTACTCTAAATCATCACCAACTAACCCTTACCACAACAAACTAAACCCAATCACTTTTAAATTACAAAAAAATGCTAGTAACCATAGCAAACTATGCCAAACTCACCTAAATTACTTCGGCTACCATAACTCATCACCAATTAACCCTTACCACAACAAACTAAACCCAATCACTTTTAAATTACAAAAAAATGCTACTAACCATAGCAAACTATGCCAAACTCACCTAAATTATTTCGGCTATCAAAAATCACCCCCAACTACACTTTACAGCAACAAACTAAATCCAATCACTTTAAAATTTCAAAAAAATGCTAAAAATTATAACAAACTATACCAGAACACCTAAATTACTTCGGCTACCGTAAGTCACCCCCAACTACCCCTTACCACAACAAACCAAACCATATCATCTTAAAATTACAAAAAAAGGTGTACAAATCATAACAAACTATGCCAGACTAACCTAAATTACTTCGGCTACTCTGAATCATCACCAACTAACCCTTACCACAACAAACTAAACCCAATTACTTTTAAATTACAAAAAAATGCTAGTAGCCATAGCAAACTATGCCAAACTCACCTAAATTACTTCGGCAACCATAAATCATCACCAACTAACCCTTACCACAACAAACTAAACCCAATCACATTTAAATTACAAAAAAATGTTATTAACCATGGCAAACTATGCCAAACTCACCTAAATTTCTTCGTCTATCAAAAATCACCCCCAACTACACTTTACAGCAACAAACTAAGCCCAATCACTTTAAAATTACAAAAAAATGCTAAAAATCATAAGAAACTATACCAGAATCACCTAAATTACTTCGGCTACCGTAAATCACCCCCAACTATCCTTTAACACAACAAACCAAACCATATCACCTTAAAATTAAAAAAAAGGTGTAGAAATCATAACAAACTATGCCAGACTCGCCTAAATTACTTCGGGTACTCTAAATCATCACCAACTAACCCTTACCAAAACAAACTAAACCCAATCACTTTTAAATTACACAAAAATGCTAGTAACCATAGCAAACTATGCCAAACTCACCTAAATTACTTCGGCTACCATAAATCATCACCAACTAACCCTTACCACAACAAACTAAACCCAATCACTTTTAAATTACAAAAAAATGCTACTAACCTTAGCAAACTATGCCAATCTCACCTAAATTACTTCGGCTATCAAAAATCACACCCAACTACACTTTACAGCAACAAACTAAATCCAATCACTTTAAAATTTCAACAAAATGCTAAAAATTATAACAAACTATACCAGAACACCTAAATTACTTCGGCTACCGTAAGTCACCCCCAACTACCCCTTACCACAACAAACCAAACCATATCATCTTAAAATTACAAAAAAAGGTGTACAAATCATAACAAACTATGCCAGACTAACCTAAATTACTTCGGCTACTCTGAATCATCACCAACTAACCCTTACCACAACAAACTAAACCCAATTACTTTTAAATTACAAAAAAATGCTAGTAGCCATAGCAAACTATGCCAAACTCACCTAAATTACTTCGGCAACCATAAATCATCACCAACTAACCCTTACCACAACAAACTAAACCCAATCACATTTAAATTACAAAAAAATGCTATTAACCATGGCAAACTATGCCAAACTCACCTAAATTTCTTCGTCTATCAAAAATCACCCCCAACTACACTTTACAGCAACAAACTAAGCCCAATCACTTTAAAATTACAAAAAAATGCTAAAAATCATAACAAACTATACCAGAATCACCTTAATTACTTCGGCTACCGTAAATCACCCCCAACTATCCCTTAACACAACAAACCAAACCATATCACCTTAAAATTAAAAAAAAGGTGTAGAAATCATAACAAACTATGCCAGACTCGCCTAAATTACTTCGGGTACTCTAAATCATCACCAACTAACCCTTACCAAAACAAACTTAACCCAATCACTTTTAAATTACACAAAAATGCTAGTAACCATAGCAAACTATGCCAAACTCACCTAAATTACTTCGGCTACCATAAATCATCACCAACTAACCCTTACCACAACAAACTAAACCCAATCACTTTTAAATTACAAAAAAATGCTACTAACCATAGCAAACTATGCCAATCTCACCTAAATTACTTCGGCTATCAAAAATCACACCCAACTACACTTTACAGCAACAAACTAAATCCAATCACTTTAAAATTTCAAAAAAATGCTAAAAATTATAACAAACTATACCAGAACACCTAAATTACTTCGGCTACCGTAAGTCACCCCCAACTACCCCTTACCACAACAAACCAAACCATATCATCTTAAAATTACAAAAAAAGGTGTACAAATCATAACAAACTATGCCAGACTAACCTAAATTACTTCGGCTACTCTGAATCATCACCAACTAACCCTTACCACAACAAACTAAACCCAATTACTTTTAAATTACAAAAAAATGCTAGTAGCCATAGCAAACTATGCCAAACTCACCTAAATTACTTCGGCAACCATAAATCATCACCAACTAACCCTTACCACAACAAACTAAACCCAATCACATTTAAATTACAAAAAAATGCTATTAACCATGGCAAACTATGCCAAACTCACCTAAATTTCTTCGTCTATCAAAAATCACCCCCAACTACACTTTACAGCAACAAACTAAGCCCAATCACTTTAAAATTACAAAAAAATGCTAAAAATCATAACAAACTATACCAGAATCACCTAAATTACTTCGGCTACCGTAAATCACCCCCAACTATCCCTTACCACAACAAACCAAACCATATCATCTTAAAATTACAAAAAA
Source organism: Eledona agricola (assembly GCA_964023215.1). Lineage (NCBI taxonomy): Eukaryota > Metazoa > Arthropoda > Insecta > Coleoptera > Tenebrionidae > Eledona > Eledona agricola. The sequence goes on along the minus strand of OZ026856.1, from coordinate 25,942,119 downwards.
AGGATTACAAATCATAACAAACTATGCCAGACTCACCTAAATTACTTCGGCTACTCTAAATCATCACCAACTAACCCTTACCACAACAAACTAAACCCAATCACTTTTAAATTACAAAAAAATGCTAGTAACCATAGCAAACTATGCCAAACTCACCTAAATTACTTCGGCTACCATAAATCATCACCATCTAACCCTTACCACAACAAACTAAACCCAATCACTTTTAAATTACAAAAAAATGCTACTAACCATAGCAAACTATGCCAAACTCACCTAAATTACTTTGGCTATCAAAAATCACCCCCAACTACACTTTACAGCAACAAACTAAGCCCAATCACTTTAAAATTACAAAAAAATGCTAAAAATCATAACAAACTATACCAGAATCACCTAAATTACTTCGGCTACCGTAAATCACCCCCAACTATCCCTTACCACAACAAACCAAACCATATCATCTTAAAATTACAAAAAAAGGATTACAAATCATAACAAACTATGCCAGACTCACCTAAATTACTTCGGCTACTCTAAATCATCACCAACTAACTCTTACCACAACAAACTAAACCCAATCACTTTTAAATTACAAAAAAATGCTAGTAACCATAGCAAACTATGCCAAACTCACCTAAATTACTTCGGCAACCATAAATCATCACCAACTAACCCTTACCACAACAAACTAAACCCAATCACTTTTAAATTACAAAAAAATGCTACTAACATAGCAAACTATGCCAAACTCACCTAAATTACTTCGGCTGTCAAAAATCACCCCCAACTACACTTTACAGCAACAAACTAAGCCCAATCACATTAAAATTACAAAAAAATGCTAAAAATCATAACAATCTATACCAGAATCACCTAAATTACTTCGGCTACCGTAAATCACCCCCAACTACCCCTTACCCCAACAAACCAAACCATATCATCTTAAAATTACAAAAAAAGGTGTACAAATCATAACAAACTATGCCAGACTAACCTAAATTACTTCGGCTACTTTGAATCATCACCAACTAACCCTTACCACAACAAACTAAACCCAATCACTTTTAAATTACAAAAAAATGCTAGTAACCATAGCAAACTATGCCAAACCCAGCTAAATTACTTCGGCTATCAAAAATCACCCCCAACTACACTTTACAGCAACAAACTAAGCCCAATCACTTTAAAATTACAAAAAAATGCTAAAAATCATAACAAACTATACCAGAATCACCTAAATTACTTCGGCTACCGTAAATCACCCCCAACTATCCCTTACCACAACAAACCAAACCATATTATCTTAAAATTACAAAAAAAGGTGTACAAATCATAAAAAACTATGCCAGACTCACCTAAATTACTTCGGCTACTCTAAATCATTACCAACTAACCCTTACCACAACAAACTAAACCCAATCACTTTTAAATTACAAAAAAATGCTAGTTACCACAGCAAACTATGCCAAACTCACCTAAATTACTTCGGCTACCATAAATCATCACCAACTAACCCTTACCACAACAAACTAAACCCAATCATTTTAAAATTACAAAAAAATGCTACTAACCATAACAAACTATGCCAAACTCACCTAAATTACTTCGGCTATCAAAAATCACCCCCAACTACACTTTACAGCAACAAACTAAGCAAAATCACATTAAAATTACAAAAAAATGCTAAAAATCATAACAAACTATACCAGAATCACCTAAATTACTTCGGCTACCGTAAATCACCCTCAACTATTTCTTACCACAACAAACCAAACCATATCATCTTAAAATTACAAAAAAAGGTGTACAAATCATAACAAACTATGCCAGACTCACCTAAATTACTTCGGCTACTCTAAATCATCACCAACTAACCCTTACCACAACAAACTAAACCCAATCACTTTTAAATTACAAAAAAATGCTAGTAACCATAGCAAACTATGCCAAACTTACCTAAATTACTTCGGCTACCATAAATCATCACCAACTAACCCTTACCACAACAAACTAAACCCAATCACTTTTAAATTACAAAAAAAAGCTACTAACCATAGCAAACTATGCCAAACTCACCTAAATTACTTCGGCTATCAAAAATCACACCCAACTACACTTTACAGCAACAAACTAAGCCCAATCACATTAAAATTACATAAAAATGCTAAAAATCATAACAAACTATACCAGAATCACCTAAATTACTTCGGCTACCGTAAATCACCCTCAACTATTTCTTACCACAACAAACCAAACCATATCATCTTAAAATTAGAAAAAAAGGCGTACAAATCATAACAAACTATGCCAGACTAACCTAAATTACTTCGGCTACTCTGAATCATCACCAACTAACCCTTACCACAACAAACTAAACCCAATTACTTTTAAATTACAAAAAAATGCTAGTAGCCATAGCAAACTATGCCAAACTCACCTAAATTACTTCGGCAACCATAAATCATCACCAACTAACCCTTACCACAACAAACTAAACCCAATCACTTTTAAATTACAAAAAAAAGCTACTAACCATAGCAAACTATGCCAAACTTACCTAAATTACTTCGGCTATCAAAAATCAACCCCAACTACACTTTACAGCAACAAGCTAAGTCCAATCACTTTAAAATTACAAAAAAATGCTAAAAATCATAACAAACTATACCAGAATCACCTAAATTACTTCGGCTACCGTAAATCACCCTCAACTATCCCTTACCACAACAAACCAAACCATATCATCTTAAAATTACAAAAAAAGGTGAACAAATTATAACAAACTATACCAGAATCACCTAAATTACTTCGGCTACCGTAAATCACCCCCAACTATCCCTTACCACAACAAACCAAACCATATCATCTTAAAATTACAAAAAAGGTGTACAAATCATAACAAACTATGCCAAACTCACCTAAATTACTTCGGCTATCAAAAATCACCCCCAACCACACTTTACAGCAACAAACTAAGCCCAATAACTTTAAAATTACAAAAAAATGCTAAAAATCAAAACAAACTATACCAGAACACCTAAATTACTTCGGCTACCGTAAATCACCCCCAACTATTTCTTACCACAACAAACCAAACCATATCATCTTAAAATTACAAAAAAATGTGTACAAATCATAACAAACTATGCCAGACTCACCTAAATTACTTCGGCTACTCTCAATCATCACCAACTAACCCTTACCACAACAAACTAAACCCAATCACTTTTAAATTACAAAAAAATGCTAGTAGCCATAGCAAACTATGCCAAACTCACCTAAATTACTTCGGCTACCATAAATCATCACCATCTAACCCTTACCACAACAAACTAAACCCAATCACTTTTAAATTACAAAAAAATGCTACTAACCATAGCAAACTATGCCAAACTAACCTAAATTACTTTGGCTATCAAAAATCACCCCCAACTACACTTTACAGCAACAAACTAAGCCCAATCACTTTAAAATTACAAAAAAATGCTAAAAATCATAACAAACTATACCAGAATCACCTAAATTATTTCGGCTACCGTAAATCACCCCCAACTATCCCTTACCACAACAAACCAAACCATATCATCTTAAAATTACAAAAAAAAGTGTACAAATCATAACAAACTATGCCAGACTCACCTAAATTACTTCGGCTACTCTAAATCATCACCAACTAACTCTTACCACAACAAACTAAACCCAATCACTTTTAAATTACAAAAAAATGCTAGTAACCATAGCAAACTATGCCAAACTCACCTAAATTACTTCGGCAACCATAAATCATCACCAACTAACCCTTACCACAACAAACTAAACCCAATCACTTTTAAATTACAAAAAAATGCTACTAACATAGCAAACTATGCCAAACTCACCTAAATTACTTCGGCTATCAAAAATCACCCCCAACCACACTTTACAGCAACAAACTAAGCCCAATAACTTTAAAATTACAAAAAAATGCTAAAAATCATAACAAACTATACCAGAATCACCTAAATTACTTCGGCTACCGTAAATCACCCCCAACTATCCCTTAACACAACAAACCAAACCATATCACCTTAAAATTAAAAAAAAAGGTGTAGAAATCATAACAAACTATGCCAGACTCGCCTAAATTACTTCGGCCACTCTAAATCATCACCAACTAACCCTTACCACAACAAACTAAACCCAATCACTTTTAAATTACACAAAAATGCTAGTAACCATAGCAAACTATGCCAAACTCACCTATATTACTTCGGCTACCATAAATCATCACCAACTAACCCTTACCACAACAAACTAAACCCAATCACTTTTAAATTACAAAAAAATGCTACTAACCATAGCAAACTATGCCAATCTCACCTAAATTACTTCGGCTATCAAAAATCACCCCCAACTACACTTTACAGCAACAAACTAAGCCCAATCACTTTAAAATTACAAAAAAATGCTAAAAATCATAACAAACTATACCAGAATCACCTAAATTACTCCGGCTACCGTAAATCACCCCCAACTATCAATTACCACAACAAACCAAACCATATCATTTTAAAATTACAAAAAAAGGTGTACAAATCATAACAAACTATGCCAGACTCACCTAGATTACTTCGGCTACTCTAAATCATCACCAACTAACCCTTACCACAACAAACTAAACCCAATCACTTTTAAATTACAAAAAAATGCTACTAACCATAGCAAACTATGCCAAACTCACCTAAATTAATTCGGCTATCAAAAATCACCCCCAACTACACTTTACAGCAACAAACTAAGCCCAATCACTTTAAAATTACAAAAAAATGCTAAAAATCATAACAAACTATACCAGAATCACCTAAATTACTTCGGCTACCGTAAATCACCCCCAACTATCCCTTACCACAACAAACCAAACCATATCATCTTAAAATTACAAAAAAGGTGTACAAATCATAACAAACTATGCCAGACTCACCTAAATTACTTCGGCTACTCTAAATCATCACCAACTAACCCTTACCACAACAAACTAAACCCAATCACTTTTAAATTACAAAAAAATGCTAGTAACCATAGCAAACTATGCCAAACTCACCTAAATTACTTCGGCTACCATAAATCATCACCAACTAACCCTTACCACAACAAACTAAACACAATCACTTTAAAATTACAAAAAATGCTACTAACCATAGCAAACTATGCCAAACTCACCTAAATTACTTCGGCTATCAAAAATCACCCCCAACTACACTTTACAGCAACAAACTAAACCCAATAACTTTAAAATTACAAAAAAATGCTAAAAATTATAACAAACTATACCAGAATCACCTAAATTACTTCGGCTACCGTAAATCACCCCCAACTATCCCTTACCACAACAAACCAAACCATATCATCTTAAAATTACAAAAAAGGTGTACAAATCATAACAAACTATGCCAGACTCACCTAAATTAATTCGGCTACTCTAGATCATCACCAACTAACCCTTACCACAACAAACTAAACCCAATCACTTTTAAATTACAAAAAAATGCTAGTAACCATAGCAAACTATGCCAAACTCACCTAAATTACTTCGGCTACCATAAATCATCACCAACTAACCCTTACCACAACAAACTAAACCCAATCATTTTTAAATTACAAAAAAATGCTACTAACCATAGCAAACTATGCCAAACTCACCTAAATTATTTCGGCTATCAAAAATCACCCCTAACTACACTTTACAGCAACAAACTAAACCCAATAACTTTAAAATTACAAAAAAATGCTAAAAATTATAACAAACTATACCAGAATCACCTAAATTACTTCGGCTACCGTAAATCACCCCCAACTATCCCTTACCACAACAAACCAAACCATATCATCTTAAAATTACAAAAAAGGTGTACAAATCATAACAAACTATGCCAGACTCACCTAAATTAATTCGGCTACTCTAGATCATCACCAACTAACCCTTACCACAACAAACTAAACCCAATCACTTTTAAATTACAAAAAAATGCTACTAACCATAGCAAACTATGCCAAACTCACCTAAATTATTTCGGCTATCAAAAATCACCCCCAACTACACTTTACAGCAACAAACTAAGCCCAATCACTTTAAAATTACACAAAAATGCTGAAAATCATAACAAACTATACCAGAATCACCTAAATTACTTCGGCTACCGTAAATCACCCCCAACCATCCCTTACCACAACAAACCAAACCATATCATCTTAAAATTACAGAAAAAGGTGTACAAATCATAACAAACTATGCCAGACTCACCTAAATTACTTCGGCTACTCTAAATCATCACCAACTAACCCTTACCACAACAAACTAAACCCAATCACTTTTAAATTACAAAAAAATGCTAGTAACCAAAGCAAACTATGCCAAACTCACCTAAATTACTTCGGCTACCATAAATCATCACCAACTAACCCTTACCACAACAAACTAAACCCAATTACTTTTAAATTACAAAAAAATGCTAGTAGCCATAGCAAACTATGCCAAACTTACCTAAATTACTTCGGCAACCATAAATCATCACCAACTAACCCTTACCACAACAAACTAAACCCAATCACATTTAAATTACAAAAAAATGCTATTAACCATGGCAAACTATGCCAAACTCACCTAAATTACTTCGTCAATCAAAAATCACCCCCAACTACACTTTACAGTAACAAACTAAGCCCAATCACTTTAAAATTACAAAAAAATGCTAAAAATCATAACAAACTATACCAGAATCACCTAAATTACTTCGGCTACCGTAAATCACCCCCAACTATCCCTTAACACAACAAACCAAACCATATCACCTTAAAATTAAAAAAAAAGGTGTAGAAATCATAACAAACTATGCCAGACTCGCCTAAATTACTTCGGCTACTCTAAATCATCACCAACTAACCCTTACCACAACAAACTAAACCCAATCACTTTTAAATTACACAAAAATGCTAGTAACCATAGCAAACTATGCCAAACTCACCTAAATTACTTCGGCTACCATAAATCATCACCAACTAACCCTTACCACAACAAACTAAACCCAATCACTTTTAAATTACAAAAAAATGCTACTAACCATAGCAAACTATGCCAATCTCACCTAAATTACTTCGGCTATCAAAAATCACCCCCAACTACACTTTACAGCAACAAACTAAGCCCAATCACTTTAAAATTACAAAAAAATGCTAAAAATAATAACAAACTATACCAGAATCACCTAAATTACTCCGGCTACCGTAAATCACCCCCAACTATCAATTACCACAACAAACCAAACCATATCATTTTAAAATTACAAAAAAAGGTGTACAAATCATAACAAACTATGCCAGACTCACCTAGATTACTTCGGCTACTCTAAATCATCACCAACTAACCCTTACCACAACAAACTAAACCCAATCACTTTTAAATTACAAAAAAATGCTACTAACCATAGCAAACTATGCCAAACTCACCTAAATTAATTCGGCTATCAAAAATCACCCCCAACTACACTTTACAGCAACAAACTAAGCCCAATCACTTTAAAATTACAAAAAAATGCTAAAAATCATAACAAACTATACCAGAATCACCTAAATTACTTCGGCTACCGTAAATCACCCCCAACTATCCCTTACCACAACAAACCAAACCATATCATCTTAAAATTACAAAAAAAGGTGTACAAATCATAACAAACTATGCCAGACTCACCTAAATTACTTCGGCTACTCTAAATCATCACCAACTAACCCTTACCACAACAAACTAAACCCAATCACTTTTAAATTACAAAAAAATGCTAGTAACCATAGCAAACTATGCCAAACTCACCTAAATTACTTCGGCTACCATAAATCATCACCAACTAACCCTTACCACAACAAACTAAACCCAATCACTTTAAAATTACAAAAAATGCTACTAACCATAGCAAACTATGCCAAACTCACCTAAATTACTTCGGCTATCAAAAATCACCCCCAACTACACTTTACAGCAACAAACTAAACCCAATCACTTTAAAATTACAAAAAAATGCTAAAAATTATAACAAACTTTACCAGAATCACCTAAATTACTTCGGCTACCGTAAATCATCCCCAACTATCCCTTACCACAACAAACCAAACCATATCATCTTAAAATTACAGAAAAAGGTGTACAAATCATAACAAACTATGCCAGACTCACGTAAATTACTTCGGCTACTCTAAATCATCACCAACTAACCCTTACCACAACAAACTAAACCCAATCACTTTTAAATTACAAAAAAATGCTAGTAACCAAAGCAAACTATGCCAAACTCACCTAAATTACTTCGGCTACCATAAATCATCACCAACTAACCCTTACCACAACAAACTAAACCCAATCACTTTTAAATTACAAAAAAATGCTACTAACCATAGCAAACTATGCCAAACTCACCTAAATTATTTCGGCTATCAAAAATCACCCCCAACTACACTTTACAGCAACAAACTAAGCCCAATCACTTTAAAATTACACAAAAATGCTGAAAATCATAACAAACTATACCAGAATCACCTAAATTACTTCGGCTACCGTAAATCACCCCCAACTATCCCTTACCACAACAAACCAAACCATATCATCTTAAAATTACAGAAAAAGGTGTACAAATCATAACAAACTATGCCAGACTCACCTAAATTACTTCGGCTACTCTAAATCATCACCAACTAACCCTTACCACAACAAACTAAACCCAATCACTTTTAAATTACAAAAAAATGCTAGTAACCAAAGCAAACTATGCCAAACTCACCTAAATTACTTCGGCTACCATAAATCATCACCAACTAACCCTTACCACAACAATCTAAACCCAATCACTTTTAAATTACAAAAAAATGCTACTAACCATAGCAAACTATGCCAAACTCACCTAAATTATTTCGGCTATCAAAAATCACCCCCAACTACACTTTACAGCAACAAACTAAGCCTAAAATTACACAAAAATGCTAAAAATTATAACAAACTATACCAGAATCACCTATATTACTTCGGCTACCGTAAATCACCCCCAACTATCTCTTACCACAACAAACCAAACCATATCATCTTAAAATTACAAAAAAAGTTGTACAAATCATAACAAACTATGCCAGACTCACCTAAATTACTTCGGCTACTCTAAATCATCACCAACTAACCCTTACCACAACAAACTAAACCCAATCACTTTTAAATTACAAAAAAATGCTAGTAACCATAGCAAACTATGCCAAACTCACCTAAATTACTTCGGCTACCATAAATTATCACCAACTAACCCTTACCACAACAAATTAAACCCAACCAATTTTAAATTACAAAAAAATGCTACTAACCATAGCAAACTATGCCAAACTCCTAAATTACTTCGGCTATCAAAATTCACCCCCAACTACACTTTACAGCAACAAACTAAATCCAATCACTTTAAAATTACAAAAAAATGCTAAAAATTATAACAAACTATACCAGAATCACCTAAATTACTTCGGCTACCGTAAATCACCCCCAACTATCCCTTACCACAACATACCAAACCATATCATCTTAAAATTACAAAAAAAGGTGTACAAATCATAACAAACTATACCAGAATCACCTAAATTACTTTGGCTACCGTAAATCATCCCCAACTATCCCTTATCACAACAAACCAAACCATATCATCTTAAAATTACAAAAAAAGGTGTACAAATCATAACAAACTATGCCAGACTCACCTAGATTACTTCGGCTACTCTAAATCATCACCAACTAACCCTTACCACAACAAACTAAACGCAATCACTTTTAAATTACAAAAAATGCTACTAAGCATAGCAAATTATGCCAAACACACCTAAATTACTTCGGCTATCAAAAATCACCCCCAACTACACTTTACAGCAACAAACTAAGCCCAATCACTTTAAAATTACAAAAAAATTCTAAAAATCATAACAAACTATACCAGAATCACCTAAATTACTTTGGCTACCGTAAATCATCCCCAACTATCCCTTATCACAACAAACCAAACCATATCATCTTAAAATTACAAAAAAAGGTGTACAAATCATAACAAACTATGCCAGACTCACCTAGATTACTTCGGCTACTCTAAATCATCACCAACTAACCCTTACCACAACAAACTAAACGCAATCACTTTTAAATTACAAAAAATGCTACTAAGCATAGCAAATTATGCCAAACACACCTAAATTACTTCGGCTATCAAAAATCACCCCCAACTACACTTTACAGCAACAAACTAAGCCCAATCACTTTAAAATTACAAAAAAAAGCTAAAAATCATAACAAACTATGCCAGACTCACCTAAATTACTTCGGCTACTCTAAATCACCACCAACTAACCCTTACCACAACAAACTAAACCCAATCACTTTTAAATTACAAAAAAATGCTAGTACCTATTGCAAACTATGCCAAACTCACCTAAATTACTTCGGCTACCATAAATCATCACCAACTAACCCTTACCACAACAAACTAAACCCAATCACTTTAAAATTACAAAAAATGCTACTAACCATAGCAAACTATGCCAAACTCACCTAAATTACTTCGGCTATCAAAAATCACCCCCAACTACACTTTACAGCAACAAACTAAACCCAATAACTTTAAAATTACAAAAAAATGCTAAAAATTATAACAAACTATACCAGAATCACCTAAATTACTTCGGCTACCGTAAATCACCCCCAACTATCCCTTACCACAACAAACCAAACCATATCATCTTAAAATTACAAAAAAGGTGTACAAATCATAACAAACTATGCCAGACTCACCTAAATTAATTCGGCTACTCTAGATCATCACCAACTAACCCTTACCACAACAAACTAAACCCAATCACTTTTAAATTACAAAAAAATGCTAGTAACCATAGCAAACTATGCCAAACTCACCTAAATTACTTCGGCTACCATAAATTATCACCAACTAACCCTTACCACAACAAATTAAACCCAACCAATTTTAAATTACAAAAAAATGCTACTAACCATAGCAAACTATGCCAAACTCACCTAAATTATTTCGGCTATCAAAAATCACCCCTAACTACACTTTACAGCAACAAACTAAATCCAATCACTTTAAAATTACAAAAAAATGCTAAAAATTATAACAAACTTTACCAGAATCACCTAAATTACTTCGGCTACCGTAAATCATCTCCAACTATCCCTTACCACAACAAACCAAACCATATCATCTTAAAATTACAGAAAAAGGTGTACAAATCATAACAAACTATGCCAGACTCACCTAAATTACTTCGGCCACTCTAAATCATCACCAACTAACCCTTACCACAACAAACTAAACCCAATCACTTTTAAATTACAAAAAAATGCTAGTAACCAAAGCAAACTATGCCAAACTCACCTAAATTACTTCGGCTACTCTAAATCATCACCAACTAACCCTTACCACAACAAACTAAACCCAATCACTATTAAATTACAAAAAAATGCTAGTAACCATAGCAAACTATGCCAAACTCACCTAAATTACTTCGGCTACCATAAATCATCACCAACTAACCCTTACCACAACAAACTATACCCAATCACTTTTAAATTACAAAAAAATGCTACTAACCATAGCAAACTATGCCAATCTCACCTAAATTACTTCGGCTATCAAAAATCACACCCAACTACACTTTACAGCAACAAACTAAGCCCAATCACTTTAAAATTACAAAAAAATGCTAAAAATCATAACAAACTATACCAGAATCTCCTAAATTACTTCGGCTACCGTAAATCATCCCCAACTATCCCTTACCACAACAAACCAAACCATATCATCTTAAAATTACAAAAAAAGGTGTACAAATCATAACAAACTATGCCAGACTCACCTAGATTACTTCGGCTACTCTAAATCATCACCAACTAACCCTTACCACAACAAACTAAACCCAATCACTTTTAAATTACAAAAAAATGCTTCTAAGCATAGCAAATTATGCCAAACTCACCTAAATTACTTCGGCTATCAAAAATCACCCCAACTACACTTTACAGTAACAAACTAAGCCCAATCACTTTAAAATTACAAAAAAATGCTAAAAATCATAACAAACTATACCAGAATCACCTAAATTACTTCGGCTACCGTAAATCACCCCAAACTATCCCTTACCACAACAAACCAAACCATATCATCTTAAAATTACAAAAAAAGGTGTACAAATCATAACAAACTATGCCAGACTCACCTAGATTACTTCGGCTACTCTAAATCATCACCAACTAACCCTTACCACAACAAACTAAACCCAATCACTTTTAAATTACAAAAAAATGCTACTAACCATAGCAAACTATGCCAAACTCACCTAAATTACTTCGGCTATCAAAAATCACCCCCAACTACACTTTACAGCAACAAACTAAGCCCAATCACTTTAAAATTACAAAAAAATGCTAAAAATCATAACAAACTATACCAGAATCACCTAAATTACTTCGGCTACCGTAGATCACCCCCAACTATCCCTTACCACAACAAACCAAACCATCTCATCTTAAAATTACAAAAAAAGGTGTACAAATCATAACAAACTATGCCAGACTCACCTAATTTACTTCGGCTACTCTAAATCATCACCAACTAACCCTTACCACAACAAACTAAACCCAATCACTTTTAAATTACTAAAAAATGCTAGTAACCATAGCAAACTATGCCAAACTCACCTAAATTACTTCGGCTATCAATAATCACCCCCAACTACACTTTACAGCAACAAACTAAATCCAATCACTTTAAAATTACAAAAAAATGCTAAAAATTATAACAAACTATACCAGAATCACCTAAATTACTTCGGCTACCGTAAATCACCCCCAACTATCCCTTACCACAACAAACCAAACCATATCATCATAAATTACAAAAAAAGGTGTACAAATCATAAAAAACTATGCCAGACTCACCTAGATTACTTCGGCTACTCTAAATCATCACCAACTAACCCTTACCACAACAAACTAAACCCAATCACTTTTAAATTACAAAAAAATGCTACTAACCATAGCAAACAATGCCAAACTCATCTAAATTACTTCGGCTATCAAAAATCACTCCCAACTACACTTTACAGCAACAAACTAAGCCCAATCACTTTAAAATTACAAAAAAATGCTAAAAATCATAACAAACTATACCAGAATCACCTAAATTACTTCGGCTACCGTAAATCACCCCCAACTATCCCTTACCACAACAAACCAAACCATATCATCTTAAAATTACAAAAAAAGGTGTACAAATCATAACAAACTATGCCAGACACACCTAAATTACTTCGGCTATTCTAAATCATCACCAACTAACCCTTACCACAACAAACTAAACCCAATTACTTTTAAATTACAAAAAAATGCTAGTAAACATAGCAAACTATGCCAAACTCACCTAAATTACTTCGGCTACCATAAATCATCACCAACTAATCCTTACCACAACAAACTAAACCCAATCACTTTTAAATTACAAAAAAATGCTACTAACCATAGCAAACTATGCCAAACTCACCTAAATTACTTCGGCTATCAAAAATCACCCCCAACTACACTTTACAGCAACAAACTAAATCCAATCACTTTAAAATTACAAAAAAATGCTAAAAATTATAACAAACTATACCAGAATCACCTAAATTACTTCGGTTACCGTATATCACCCCCAACTATCCCTTACCACAACAAACCAAACCATATCATCTTAAAATTACAAAAAAAGGTGTACAAATCATAACAAACTATGCCAGACTCACCTAAATTACTTCGGCTACTCTTAATCATCACCAACTAACCCTTACCACAACAAACTAAACCCAATCACTTTTAAATTACAAAAAAATGCTAGTAACCATAGCAAACTATGCCAAACTCATCTAAATTACTTCGGCTAATATAACTCATCACCAACTAACCCTTACCACAACAAACTAAACCCAATCACTTTTAAATTACAAAAAAATGCTACTAACCATAGCAAACTATGCCAAACTCACCTAAATTACTTCGGCTATCAAAAATCACCCCCAACTACACTTTACAGCAACAAACTAAATCCAATCACTTTAAAATTACAAAAAAATGCTAAAAATTATAACAAACTATACCAGAATCACCTAAATTACTTCGGCTACCGTAAATCACCCCCAACTATCCCTTACCACAACAAACCAAACCATATCATCTTAAAATTACAAAAAAAGATGTACAAATCATAACAAACTATGCCAGACTCACCTAAATTACTTCGGCTACTCTAAATCACCACCAACTAACCCTTACCACAACAAACTAAACCCAATCACTTTTAAATTACAAAAAAATGCTAGTACCTATAGCAAACTATGCCAAACTCACCTAAATTACTTCGGCTACCATAAATCATCACCAACTAACCCTTACCACAACAAACTAAACCCAATCACTTTAAAATTACAAAAAATGCTACTAACCATAGCAAACTATGCCAAACTCACCTAAATTACTTCGGCTATCAAAAATCACCCCCAACTACACTTTACAGCAACAAACTAAACCCAATAACTTTAAAATTACAAAAAAATGCTAAAAATTATAACAAACTATACCAGAATCACCTAAATTACTTCGGCTACCGTAAATCACCCCCAACTATCCCTTACCACAACAAACCAAACCATATCATCTTAAAATTACAAAAAAGGTGTACAAATCATAACAAACTATGCCAGACTCACCTAAATTAATTCGACTACTCTAGATCATCACCAACTAACCCTTACCACAACAAACTAAACCCAATCACTTTTAAATTACAAAAAAATGCTAGTAACCATAGCAAACTATGCCAAACTCACCTAAATTACTTCGGCTACCATAAATCATCACCAACTAACCCTTACCACAACAAACTAAACCCAATCACTTTTAAATTACAAAAAAATGCTACTAACCATAGCAAACTATGCCAAACTCACCTAAATTATTTCGGCTATCAAAAATCACCCCTAACTACACTTTACAGCAACAAACTAAATCCAATCACTTTAAAATTACAAAAAAATGCTACTAACCATAGCAAATTATGCCAAATTCCTAAATTACTTCGGCTATCAAAAATCACCCCCAACTACACTTTACAGCAACAAACTAAATCCAATCACTTTAAAATTACAAAAAAATGCTAAAAATTATAACAAACTATACCAGAATCACCTAAATTACTTCGGCTACCGTAAATCACCCCCACCTATTCCTTACCACAACAAACCAAACCATATCATCTTAAAATTACAAAAAAAGGTGTACAAATCATAACAAACTATGCCAGACTCACCTAAATTAATTCGGCTACTCTAGATCATCACCAACTAACCCTTACCACAACAAACTAAACCCAATCACTTTTAAATTACAAAAAAATGCTAGTAACCATGGCAAACTATGCCAAACTCACCTAAATTACTTCGGCTACCATAAATCATCACCAACTAACCCTTACCAAAACAAACTAAACCCAATTACTTTTAAATTACAAAAAAATGCTACTAACCATAGCAAACTATGCCAAACTCACCTAAATTACTTCGGCTATCAAAAATCACCCCCAACTACACTTTACAGCAACAAACTAAATCCAATCACTTTAAAATTACAAAAAAATGCTACTAACCATAGCAAACTATGCCAAACTCCTAAATTACTTCGGCTATCAAAAATCACCCCCAACTACACTTTACAGCAACAAACTAAATCCAATCACTTTAAAATTACAAAAAAATGCTAAAAATTATAACAAACTATACCAGAATCACCTAAATTACTTCGGCTACCGTAAATCACCCCCAACTATCCCTTACCACAACAAACCAAACCATATCATCTTAAAATTACAAAAAAAGGTGTACAAATCATAACAAACTATACCAGAATCACCTAAATTACTTTGGCTACCGTAAATCATCCCCAACTATCCCTTACCACAACAAACCAAACCATATCATCTTAAAATTACAAAAAAAGGTGTACAAATCAAAACAAACTATGCCAGACTCACCTAAATTACTTCGGCTACTCTAAATCATCACCAACTAACCCTTACCACAACAAACTAAACCGAATCACTTTTAAATTACAAAAAAATGCTAGTACCTATAGCAAACAATGCCAAACTCACCTAAATTACTTCGGCTACCATAAATCAACACCAACTAACCCTTACCACAACAAACTAAACCCAATCAATTTTAAATTACAAAAAAATGCTACTAACCATAGCAAACTATGCCAAACTCACCTAAATTACTTCGGCTACCATAAATCATCACCAACTAACCCTTACCAAAACAAACTAAACCCAATTACTTTTAAATTACAAAAAAATGCTACTAACCATAGCAAACTATGCCAAACTCACCTAAATTACTTCGGCTATCAAAAATCACCCCCAACTACACTTTACAGCAACAAACTAAATCCAATCACTTTAAAATTACAAAAAAATGCTACTAACCATAGCAAACTATGCCAAACTCCTAAATTACTTCGGCTATCAAAAATCACCCCCAACTACACTTTACAGCAACAAACTAAATCCAATCACTTTAAAATTACAAAAAAATGCTAAAAATTATAACAAACTATACCAGAATCACCTAAATTACTTCGGCTACCGTAAATCACCCCCAACTATCCCTTACCACAACAAACCAAACCATATCATCTTAAAATTACAAAAAAAGGTGTACAAATCATAACAAACTATACCAGAATCACCTAAATTACTTTGGCTACCGTAAATCATCCCCAACTATCCCTTACCACAACAAACCAAACCATATCATCTTAAAATTACAAAAAAAGGTGTACAAATCAAAACAAACTATGCCAGACTCACCTAAATTACTTCGGCTACTCTAAATCATCACCAACTAACCCTTACCACAACAAACTAAACCGAATCACTTTTAAATTACAAAAAAATGCTAGTACCTATAGCAAACAATGCCAAACTCACCTAAATTACTTCGGCTACCATAAATCAACACCAACTAACCCTTACCACAACAAACTAAACCCAATCAATTTTAAATTACAAAAAAATGCTACTAACCATAGCAAACTATGCCAAACTCACCTAAATTACTTCGGCTATCAAAAATCACCCCCAACTACACTTCCAATCACTTTAAAATTACAAAAAAATGCTAAAAATTATAACAAACTATACCAGAATCACCTAAATTACTTCGGCTACCGTAAATCACCCCCAACTATCCCTTACCACAACAAACCAAACCAAATCATCTTAAAATTACAAAAAAAGGTGTACAAACCATAACAAACTATGCCAGACTCACCTAAATTACTTCGGCTACTCTAAATCATCACCAACTAACCCTTACCACAACAAACTAAACCCAATCACTTTTAAATTACAAAAAAATGCTAGTAACCATAGCAAACTATGCCAAACTCACCTAAATTACTTCGGCTACCATAAATCATCACCAACTAACCCTTACCACAACAAACTAAACCCAACCAATTTTAAATTACAAAAAAATGCTACTAACCATAGCAAACTATGCCAAACTCCTAAATTACTTCGGCTATGAAAAATCACCCCCAACTACACTTTACAGCAACAAACTAAATCCAATCACTTTAAAATTACAAAAAAATGCTAAAAATTATAACAAACTATACCAGAATCACCTAAATTACTTCGGCTACCGTAAATCACCCCCAACTATCCCTTACCACAACAAACCAAACCATATCATCTTAAAATTACAAAAAAAGGTGTACAAATCATAACAAACTATACCAGAATCACCTAAATTACTTTGGCTACCGTAAATCATCCCCAACTATCCCTTACCACAACAAACCAAACCATATCATATTAAAATTACAAAAAAAGGTGTACAAATCATAACAAACTATGCCAGACTCACCTAGATTACTTCGGCTACTCTAAATCATCACCAACTAACCCTTACCACAACAAACTAAACCCAATCACTTTAAAATTACAAAAATATGCTAAAAATTATAACAAACTATACCAGAATCACCTAAATTACTTCGGCTACCGTAAATCACCCCCAACTATCCCTTACCACAACAAACCAAACCATATCATCTTAAAATTACAAAAAAAAGTGTACAAATCATAACAAACTATACCAGAATCACCTAAATTACTTTGGCTACCGTAAATCATCCCCAACTATCCCTTACCACAACAAACCAAACCATATCATCTTAAAATTACAAAAAAAGGTGTACAAATCATAACAAACTATGCCAGACTCACCTAGATTACTTCGGCTACTCTAAATCATCACCAACTAACCCTTACCACAACAAACTAAACCCAATCACTTTTAAATTACAAAAAAATGCTACTAAGCATAGCAAATTATGCCAAACACACCTAAATTACTTCGGCTATCAAAAATCACCCCCAACTAACCCTTACCACAACAAACTAACCCCAATCACTTTTAAATTACAAAAAATGCTACTAACCATAGCAAGCTATGCCAAACTCACCTAAATTACTTCGGCTATCAAAAATCACCCCCAACTACACTTTACAGCAACAAACTAAACCCAATCACTTTAAAATTACAAAAAAATGCTAAAAATTATAACAAACTAGCTGAATGTACCCGGCGTTGCCCGGACGTAGATTAAATAAACTCAGTGTTGACTAAAGTGGTGATGTTGACTAATCGACATTATAATACAATTATACAGGAATGCTCTACTTTTCCAATCACAAAATAAACAAATATGCTGAAATTAACCTGCGTTGCCAGGACCGGGTACTTCAATATGATTTGGACAAAGAGGATACCTTGGTTGATACCTGAGATGAAAAATTTTGAATAGACTCTTTAGGCAGTTGTTCTATAAGCGATTCCAGGAAATCGAAATTAACTTTATTAAATTTTCGAGGAAATCGAAGTTTACAAATTAGCTGATCATGTTATAATAAAATTGAAAACACAATGGAACGATTCCTCTTGCTGCAGTCAACTCACAAACAGAACAGTATGTAGATGATTTTGACTTATCTCCGGAATAAACAAACACTTATCTCCTTCTGAACTGCACAAAAATTATTAAAACCTGGCCCTAACTGGTTGGACAATTAAAGTGCGAACCTTTTGAGCTCCCTTTCCAGTATTAAAATTTTGGTATGTGGTAAAATGTGGTATTTTATGGTATTTGTGCATCGCTAGATTTTCAAACTTGTCCATCTTAGTTATAAATGATGTAAAGCAATAATGATGACAATGTATTTACGTAAAATAAACAGTGTAAAACGCGTATCAATGTCAGTAATGTCTGGTCCAACGCTGTAAATTTTGGATTTCAGCCGAAGCAGATTTGGTGAAAAATAAATACACCATTATCATTAACTGAACGGTCGTCCGGTACGACGATGGTGATTGGGAACAAATTTTGTTAACGGCAAAATTAACATTCTAAAATAAATAAATATTTTGACGGGAATATGGTGGATGTAAAAATCTTATTCGGTCTCTCCGACGGACTCACACCTGTTTACATTAACACACACTTGTTGAACAATTAAAATGCCAACCTATTGAGCTTCCGTTCCAGTATTAAAATATCAATACCAATACCATAGATATAAAAAAAGACAATTTCCATCACCTTTCATAATACGGTGTGGTATTTGTACATCGCTAGATTTTCAAACTGCTCCATCTTAGTTATAAATGATGTAAAGCAATAATAAACACAGTGTACGTAAAATAAATAGTGTAAAACGTGTATAAGCACATAATTATTAAGGGTATGAATGTCAGTGATCTCTGGTACAACCTTGGACAGCCAAGAATATCATTTTAGCCGTCGGGTGTGATGCAAATACCGACTCAATGACAATATCTCATAGAGTCGGTGTTTGCATGACACGGGTGTAATTCTTGACTGTCCATAGCTGTACATACAACGTTGAAAATTTCGGATTTCAGCCGGGGCACATTTGGTGAAAAACAAATACACCACTACCATTAACTGAAAGTAAAAATTAGCGTACAAATATAAGTGGAGTCCGGTCCGATGCTGATAATTTTTCGAAAATTGATTGGGGGCAGATTTGGTTAACGCGAGTATCAAATTCGAGTTATATTTTCAAATCCAGGCGCCCTAAAGAATTTTGTCGTTTTTTCCAAAGTTTCAAGAGAAGGAGAGTTGACATAGAAGCTAAATTATTCCAAATTATTCCCATTTAGTTCTCTGACAACGTTAAAGACAATGTTGAAATATATAAATACATGATTTGTTGAATATTTTGTAATTTTAAAGTGATTGGGCTTATTTTGGGGTTGTAAGAGGTAGTTCGGGGTAATTTATGGTAGCCGAAGTAATTTAGGGGAGTTTGGCATAGTTTGCTAGGGTTTGTAAAATTTTTTTGTAATTTTAAAGTGATTGAGCCTATTTTGGGGTGGTAAGGGGTAGTTGGGGGTGATTTATAGAAGCCAAAGTAATTTAAGTGAGTTTGGCATAGTTTGCTATGGTTTGTTGCATTTTTTGTAATTTTAAAGTGATTGGGCTTATTTTGGGGTGGTAAGGGGTAGTTGGGGGTGATTTATGGCAGCCGAAGTAATTTAGGTGAGTTAGGCATAGCTTGCTATGATTTGTTGAATATTTTGTAATTTTAAAGTGATTGGGTTTATTTTGGGGTTGTAAGGGGTAGTTCGGGGTGATTTATGGTAGCCGAAGTAATTTAGGGGAGTTTGGCATAGTTTGATATGACTTGTAACATTTTTTGTAATTTTAAAGTGATTGGGCTGAGTTTGGGGTGGTAAGGGGTAGTTGGGGGTGATTTATAATAGCCGAAGTAATTTAAGTGAGTTTGGCATAGTTTGCTATGGTTTGCAGCATTCTATGTAATTTTAAAGTGATTGGGTTTAGTTTGTGGTTGGTAAGGGGTAGTTGGGGGTGATTTATAAAAGCCAAAGTAATTTAAGTGAGTTTGGCATAGTTTGCTATGGTTTGTTGCATTTTTTGTAATTTTAAAGTGATTGGGCTTGTTTTGGGGTGGTAAGGGGTAGTTGGGGGTGATTTATGGTAGCCGAAGTAATTTAGGTGAGTTAGGCATAGCTTGCTATGATTTGTTGAATATTTTGTAATTTTAAAGTGATTGGGTTTATTTTGGGGTTGTAAGGGGTAGTTCGGGGTGATTTATGGTAGCCGCAGTAATTTAAGTGAGTTTGGCATAGTTTGCTATGGTTTGTAGCATTTTTTGTAATTTTAAAGTGATTGGGATGAGTTAGGGGTGGTAAGGGGTAGTTGGAAGTGATTTATGATAGCCGAAGTAATTTAAATGAGTTTGGCATAGTTTGCTATGGTTTGTAGTATTTTTTGTAATTTTAAAGTGATTGGGATGAGTTAGGGGTGGTAAGGGGTAGTTGGGGGTGATTTATGATAGCCGAAGTAATTTAGGTGAGTTAGGCATAGTTTGCTATGGTTTGTAGCATTTTTTGTAATTTTAAAGTGATTGGGATGAGTTAGGGGTGGTAAGGGGTAGTTGGGGGTGATTTATGATAGCCGAAGTAATTTAAGTGAGTTTGGCATAGTTTGCTATGGTTTGTAGCATTTTTTGTAATTTTAAAGTGATTGGGCTTATTTTGGGGTAGTAAGGGGTTGTTGGGGGTGATTTATGGTAGCCGAAGTAATTCAGGTGAGTTTGAGATAGTTTGCCATGGTTTGTAGCATTTTTCGTAATTTTAAAGTGATTGGGCTAATTTTGGGGTTGTAAGGGGTAGTTGGGGGTGATTTATGGTAGCCGAAGTAATTTAGGTGAGTTAGGCATAGTTTGCTATGATTTGTTAAATATTTTGTAATTTTAAAGTGATTGGGCTTATTTTGGGGTTGTAAGGGGTAGTTCGCTGTGATTTATGGTAGCCGAAGTAATTTAGGGGAGTTTGGCATAGTTTGCTACGGTTTGTAGAATTTTTTTGTAATTTTAAAGTGATTGAGCCTATTTTGGGGTGGTAAGAGGTAGTTGGGGGTGATTTATAGAAGCCAAAGTAATTTAAGTGAGTTTGGCATAGTTTGCTATGGAATGTAGAATTTTTTTGTAATTTTAAAGTGATTGAGCCTATTTTGGGGTGGTAAGGGGTAGTTGGGGGTGATTTATGGAAGCCAAAGTAATTTAGATGAGTTTGGCATAGTTTGATATGGCTTGTAACATTTTTTGTAATTTTAAAGTGATTGGGCTGAGTTTGGGGTGGTAAGGGGTAGTTGGGGGTGATTTATGATAGCCGAAGTAATTTAAGTGAGTTTGGCATAGTTTGCTATGGTTTGTAGCTTTTTTTGTAATTTTAAAGTGATTGGGCTTATTTTGGGGTAGTAAGGGGTTGTTGGGGGTGATTTATGTTAGCCGAAGTAATTTAGGTGAGTTTGGCATAGTTTGCTATGGTTTGTAGCATTTTTTGTAATTTTAAAGTGATTGGGCTTATTTTGGGGTGGTAAGGGGTAGTTGGGGGTGATTTATGGTAGCCGAAGTAATTTAGGTGAGTTTGGCATAGTTTGCTATGGTTTGTAGCATTTTTTGTAATTATAAAGTGATTGGGCTTATTTTGGGGTAGTAAGGGGTTGTTGGGGGTGATTTATGTTAGCCGAAGTAATTTGGGTGAGTTAGGCATAGTTTGCTATGGTTTGTAGCATTTTTTGTAATTTTAAAGTGATTGGGATGAGTTAGGGGTGGTAAGGGGTAGTTGGGGGTGATTTATGTTAGCCGAAGTAATTTAAGTGAGTTAGGCATAGTTTGCTATGGTTTGTAGCATTTTTTGTAATTTTAAAGTGATTGGGATGAGTTAGGGGCGGTAAGGGGTAGTTGGGGGTGATTTATGATAGCCGAAGTAATTTAAGTGAGATTGGCATAGTTTGCTATGGTTTGTAGCATTTTTTGTAATTTTAAAGTGATTGGGCTTATTTTGGGGTAGTAAGGGGTTGTTGGGGGTGATTTATGTTAGCCGAAGTAATTTGGGTGAGTTAGGCATAGTTTGCTATGGTTTGTAGCATTTTTTGTAATTTTAAAGTGATTGGGATGAGTTAGGGGTGGTAAGGGGTAGTTGGGGGTGATTTATGATAGCCGAAGTAATTTAAGTGAGTTTGGCATAGTTTGCTATGGTTTGTAGCATTTTTTGTAATTTTAAAGTGATTGGGCTTATTTTGGGGTAGTAAGGGGTTGTTGGGGGTGATTTATGTTAGCCGAAGTAATTTAGGTGAGTTAGGCATAGTTTGCTATGGTTTGTAGCATTTTTGATAATTTTAAAGTGATTGGGCTTATTTTGGGGTGGTAAGGGGTAGTTGGGGGTGATTTATGGAAGCCAAAGTAATTTAGATGAGTTTGGCATAGTTTGGTAAGGTTTGTAACATTTTTTGTAATTTTAAAGTGATTGGGCTTATTTTGGGGTGGTAAGGGGTAGTTGGGGGTGATTTTTGGTAGACGAAATAATATGTGTGAGTTGGACTTAATCTGCCATGATTTGTGTCATTTTGTTTTATTTTAAAGTGATTGGAGTTGCTTGGGGTTGCTAAGGGGTGGTAAGGGATGATTTAAAATAACGGATCTAGTTTCTGTCGGTTTGGCATAGTTCGGGAATTTTTTGGGGTTGATTTGGTAAAGTTTGCAGTGGTAACAGATATTTGAGGATGTTTAATGTTGACGGATTAAATTTGGAGTGGTTTGGTAATTTTTAATTGAGTCACGGATCGACATTAAAATTGAAATCAAAATTATAATTGAAATATCTGCGGCCTCGCTAGGTACGGCAAAAGTATGATCACGAAAGCAGAAACTCGACGTTGAAATTGTTTAGGTTAAATAAGTGCTTTTAATGTAAACCGGTCGCCCGTCGTCGAAGTTGTTTTGGCTAGATACGTGCTTCTAACGGAAACACGGTCTCCGCGATCCGATCATTTTTTGTTTATTTTAGCCGGTTTTTATTGAATTACAAAGGAACCGGGCCGAATTTCGCAAAATCCCTTCTTAGTGTTCAGTTTCGGCACATGATACACCCGTGTCTAAAATTTCAAGTCTCCAGCCCTCACGGTTTGGGCTGTGGGTTGATTATGAATCAGTGTGTAGATGTGTAGATGAATGAGTGAATGAATGAGTGTGTCAGTGAGGACACTTCGCTTTATATATATAGAGTATACCAGAATCACCTAAATTACTTCGGCTACCGTAAATCACCCCCAACTATCCCTTACCACAACAAACCAAACCATATCATCTTAAAATTACAAAAAAAGGCGTACAAATCATAACAAACTATGCCAGACTCACCTAAATTACTTCGGCTACTCTAAATCATCACCAACTAACCCTTACCACAACAAACTAAACCCAATCACTTTTAAATTACAAAAAAATGCTAGTAACCAAAGCAAACTATGCCAAACTCAGTTAAATTACTTCGGCTACCATAAATCATCACCAACTAACCCTTACCACAACAAACTAAACCCAATCACTTTTAAATTACAAAAAAATGCTACTAACCATAGCAAACTATGCCAAACTCACCTAAATTACTTCGGCTATCAAAAATCACCCCCAACTACACTTTACAGCAACAAACTAAGCCCAATCACTTTAAAATTACACAAAAATGCTAAAAATCATAACAAACTATACCAGAATCACCTAAATTACTTCGGCTACCGTAAATCACCCCCAACTATCCCTTACCACAACAAACCAAACCATATCATCTTAAAATTACAAAAAAAGGTGTACAAATCATAACAAACTATGCCAGACTCACCTAAATTACTTCGGCTACTCTAAATCATCACCAACTAACCCTTACCACAACAAACTAAACCCAATCACTTTTAAATTACAAAAAAATGCTAGTACCTAGAGCAAACAATGCCAAACTCACCTAAATTACTTCGGATATCAAAAATCACCCCCAACTACACTTCCAATCACCTTAAAATTACAAAAAAATGCTAAAAATTATAACAAACTATACCAGAATCACCTAAATTACTTCGGCTACCGTAAATCACCCCCAACTATCCCTTACCACAACAAACCAAACCAAATCATCTTAAAATTACAAAAAAAGGTGTACAAATCATAACAAACTATGCCAGACTCACCTAAATTACTTCGGCTACTCTAAATCATCACCAACTAACCCTTACCACAACAAACTAAACCCAATCACTTTTAAATTACAAAAAAATGCTAGTAACCATAGCAAACTATGCCAAACTCACCTAAATTACTTCGGCTACCATAAATCATCACCAACTAACCCTTACCACAACAAACTAAACCCAACTAATTTTAAATTACAAAAAAATGCTACTAACCATAGCAAACTATGCTAAACTCCTAAATTACTTCGGCTATCAAAAATCAGCCCCAACTACACTTTACAGCAACAAACTAAATCCAATCACTTTAAAATTACAAAAAAATGCTAAAAATTATAACAAACTATACCAGAATCACCTAAATTACTTCGGCTACCGTAAATCACCCCCAACTATCCCTTACCACAACAAACCAAACCATATCATCTTAAAATTACAAAAAAAGGTGTACAAATCATAACAAACTATACCAGAATCACCTAAATTACTTTGGCTACCGTAAATCATCCCCAACTATCCCTTACCACAACAAACCAAACCATATCATCTTAAAATTACAAAAAAAGGTGTACAAATCATAACAAACTATGCCAGACTCACCTAGATTACTTCGGCTACTCTAAATCATCACCAACTAACCCTTACCACAACAAACTAAACCCAATCACTTTTAAATTACAAAAAAATGCTACTAAGCATAGCAAATTATGCCAAACACACCTAAATTACTTCGGCTCTCAAAAATCACCCCCAACTAACCCTTACCACAACAAACTAAACCCAATCACTTTTAAATTACAAAAAATGCTACTAACCATAGCAAACTATGCCAAACTCACCTAAATTACTTCGGCTATCAAAAATCACTCCCAACTACACTTTACAGCAACAAACTAAACCCAATAACTTTAAAATTACAAAAAAATGCTAAAAATTATATCAAACTATACCAGAATCACCTAAATTACTTCGGCTACCGTAAAACACCCCCAACTATCCCTTACCACAACAAACCAAACCATATCATCTTAAAATTACAAAAAAGGTGTACAAATCATAACAAACTATGCCAGACTCACCTAAATTAATTCGGCTACTCTAGATCATCACCAACTAACCCTTACCACAACAAACTAAACCCAATCACTTTTAAATTACAAAAAAATGCTAGTAACCATAGCAAACTATGCCAAACTCACCTAAATTACTTCGGCTACCATAAATCATCACCAAATAACCCTTACCACAACAAACTAAACCCAATTACTTTTAAATTACAAAAAAATGCTACTAACCATAGCAAACTATGCCAAACTCACCTAAATTACTTCGGCAATCAAAAATCACCCCCAACTACACTTTACAGCAACAAACTAAGCCCAATCACTTTAAAATTACACAAAAATGCTAAAAATCATAACAAACTATACCAGAATCACCTAAATTACTTCGGCTACCGTAAATCACCCCCAACTATCCCTTACCACAACAAACCAAACCATATCATCTTAAAATTACAAAAAAAGGTGTACAAATCATAACAAACTATGCCAGACTCACCTAAATTACTTCGGCTACTCTAAATCATCACCAACTAATCCTTACCACAACAAACTAAACCCAATCACTTTTAAATTACAAAAAAATGCTAGTACCTATAGCAAACAATGCCAAACTCACCTAAATTACTTCGGCTACCATAAATCAACACCAACTAACCCTTACCACAACAAACTAAACCCAATCAATTTTAAATTACAAAAAAATGCTACTAACCAAAGCAAACTATGCCAAACTCACCTAAATTACTTCGGCTATCAAAAATCACCCCCAACTACACTTCCAATCACTTTAAAATTACAAAAAAATGCTAAAAGATATAACAAACTATACCAGAATCACCTAAATTACTTCGGCTACCGTAAATAACCCCCAACTATCCCTTACCACAACAAACCAAACCATATCATCTTAAAATTACAAAAAAAGGTGTACAAATCATAACAAACTATGCCAGACTCACCTAAATTACTTCGGCTACTCTAAATCATCACCAACTAACCCTTACCACAACAAACTAAACCCAATCACTTTTAAATTACAAAAAAATGCTAGTAACCATAGCAAACTATGCCAAACTCACCTAAATTACTTCGGCTACCATAAATCATCACCAACTAACCCTTACCACAACAAACTAAACCCAACCAATTTTAAATTACAAAAAAATGCTACTAACCATAGCAAACTATGCCAAACTCCTAAATTACTTCGGCTATCAAAAATCACCCCCAACTACACTTTACAGCAACAAACTAAATCCAATCACTTTAAAATTACAAAAAAATGCTAAAAATTATAACAAACTATACCAGAATCACCTAAGTTACTTCGGCTACCGTAAATCACCCCCAACTATCCCTTACCACAACAAACGAAACCATATCATCTTAAAATTACAAAAAAAGGTGTACAAATCATAACAAACTATACCAGAATCACCTAAATTACTTTGGCTACCGTAAATCATCCCCAACTATCCCTTACTACAACAAACCAAACCATATCATCTTAAAATTACAAAAAAAGGTGTACAAATCATAACAAACTATGCCAGACTCACCTAGATTACTTCGGCTACTCTAAATCATCACCAACTAACCCTTACCACAACAAACTAAACCCAATCACTTTTAAATTACAAAAAAATGCTACTAAGCATAGCAAATTATGCCAAACTCCTAAATTACTTCGGCTATCAAAAATCACCCCCAACTACACTTTACAGCAACAAACTAAATCCAATCACTTTAAAATTACAAAAAAATGCTAAAAATTATAACAAACTATACCAGAATAAATTACTAAACCACCTAAATTACTTCGGCTACCGTAAATCACCCCCAACTATCCCTTACCACAACAAACCAAACCATATCATCTTAAAATTACAAAAAAAAGTGTACAAATCATAACAAACTATACCAGAATCACCTAAATTACTTTGGCTACCGTAAATCATCCCCAACTAGCCCTTACCACAACAAACCAAACCATATCATCTTAAAATTACAAAAAAAGGTGTACAAATCATAACAAACTATGCCAGACTCACCTAGATTACTTCGGCTACTCTAAATCATCACCAACTAACCCTTACCACAACAAACTAAACCCAATCACTTTTAAATTACAAAAAAATGCTACTAAGCATAGCAAATTATGCCAAACACACCTAAATTACTTCGGCTATCAAAAATCACCCCCAACTAACCCTTACCACAACAAACTAACCCCAATCACTTTTAAATTACAAAAAATGCTACTAACCATAGCAAACTATGCCAAACTCACCTAAATTACTTCGGCTATCAAAAATCACCCCCAACTACACTTTACAGCAACAAACTAAACCCAATCACTTTAAAATTACAAAAAAATGCTAAAAATTATAACAAAGTATACCAGAATCACCTAAATTACTTCGGCTACCGTAAATCACCCCCAACTATCCCTTACCACAACAAACCAAACCATATCATCTTAAAATTACAAAAAAAGGCGTACAAATCATAACAAACTATGCCAGACTCACCTAAATTACTTCGGCTACTCTAAATCATCACCAACTAACCCTTACCACAACAAACTAAACCCAATCACTTTTAAATTACAAAAAAATGCTAGTAACCAAAGCAAACTATGCCAAACTCAGTTAAATTACTTCGGCTACCATAAATCATCACCAACTAACCCTTACCACAACAAACTAAACCCAATCACTTTTAAATTACAAAAAAATGCTACTAACCATAGCAAACTATGCCAAACTCACCTAAATTACTTCGGCTATCAAAAATCACCCCCAACTACACTTTACAGCAACAAACTAAGCCCAATCACTTTAAAATTACACAAAAATGCTAAAAATCATAACAAACTATACCAGAATCACCTAAATTACTTCGGCTACCGTAAATCACCCATAACTATCCCTTACCACAACAAACCAAACCATATCATCTTAAAATTACAAAAAAAGGTGTACAAATCATAACAAACTATGCCAGACTCACCTAAATTACTTCGGCTACTCTAAATCATCACCAACTAACCCTTACCACAACAAACTAAACCCAATCACTTTTAAATTACAAAAAAATGCTAGTACCTAGAGCAAACAATGCCAAACTCACCTAAATTACTTCGGATATCAAAAATCACCCCCAACTACACTTCCAATCACCTTAAAATTACAAAAAAATGCTAAAAATTATAACAAACTATACCAGAATCACCTAAATTACTTCGGCTAGCGTAAATCACCCCCAACTATCCCTTACCACAACAAACCAAACCAAATCATCTTAAAATTACAAAAAAAGGTGTACAAATCATAACAAACTATGCCAGACTCACCTAAATTACTTCGGCTACTCTAAATCATCACCAACTAACCCTTACCACAACAAACTAAACCCAATCACTTTTAAATTACAAAAAAATGCTAGTAACCATAGCAAACTATGCCAAACTCACCTAAATTACTTCGGCTACCATAAATCATCACCAACTAACCCTTACCACAACAAACTAAACCCAATCACTTTTAATTACAAAAAAATGCTACTAACCATAGCAAACTATGCCAAACTCACCTAAATTACTTCGGCTATCAAAAATCACCCCCAACTACACTTTACAGCAACAAACTAAATCCAATCACTTTAAAATTACAAAAAAATACTAAAAATTATAACAAACTATACCAGAATCACCTAAATTACTTCGGCTACCGTAAATCACCCCCAACTATCCCTTACCACAACAAACCAAACCATATCATCTTAAAATTACAAAAAAAGGTGTACAAATCATAAGAAACTATGCCAGACTCACCTAAATTACTTCGGCTACTCTAAATCATCACCAACTAACCCTTACCACAACAAACTAAACCCAATCACTTTTAAATTACAAAAAAATGCTACTAACCATAGCAAACTATGCCAAACTCACCTAAATTACTTCGGCTATCAAAAATCACCCCCAACTACACTTTACAGCAACAAACTAAACCCAATAACTTTAAATTTACAAAAAAATGCTAAAAATTATAACAAACTATACCAGAATTACCTAAATTACTTCGGCTACCGTAAATCACCCCCAACTCTCCCTTACCACAACAAACCAAACCATATCATCTTAAAATTACAAAAAAGGTGTACAAATCATAACAAACTATGCCAGACTCACCTAAATTAATTCGGCTACTCTAAATCATCACCAACTAACCCTTACCACAACAAACTAAACCCAATCACTTTTAAATTACAAAAAAATGCTAGTACCTATAGCAAACAATGCCAAACTCACCTAAATTACTTCGGCTACCATAAATCAACACCAACTAACCCTTACCACAACAAACTAAACCCAATCAATTTTAAATTACAAAAAAATGCTACTAACCACAGCAAACTATGCCGAACTCACCTAAATTACTTCGGCTACTCTAAATCATCACCAACTAACCCTTACCACAACAAACTAAACCCAATCACTTTTAAATTACAAAAAAATGCTAGTAACCATAGCAAACTATGCCAAACTCACCTAAATTACTTCGGCTACCATAAATCATCACCAACTAACCCTTACCACAACAAACTAAACCCAATCACTTTTAATTACAAAAAAATGCTACTAACCATAGCAAACTATGCCAAACTCACCTAAATTACTTCGGCTATCAAAAATCACCCCCAACTACACTTTACAGCAACAAACTAAATCCAATCACTTTAAAATTACAAAAAAATGCTAAAAATTATAACAAACTATACCAGAATCACCTAAATTACTTCGGCTACCGTAAATCACCCCCAACTATCCCTTACCACAACAAACCAAACCATATCATCTTAAAATTCCAAAAAAAGGTGTACAAATCATAACAAACTATGCCAGACTCACCTAGATTACTTCGGCTACTCTATATCATCACCAACTAACCCTTACCACAACAAACTAAACCCAATCACTTTAAAATTACAAAAAAATGCTACTAACCATAGCAAATTATGCCAAACTCACTTCAATTACTTCGGCTATCAAAAATCACCCCCAACTACACTTTACAGCAACAAACTAAGCCCAATCACTTTAAAATTACAAAAAAATTCTAAAAATCATAACAAACTATACCAGAATCACCTAAATTACTTCGGCTACCGTAAATCACCCCCAACTATCCCTTACCACAACAAGCCAAACCATATCATCTTAAAATTACAAAAAAAAGTGTACAAATCATAAGAAACTATGCCAGACTCACCTAAATTACTTCGGCTACTCTAAATCATCACCAACTAACCCTTACCACAACAAACTAAACCCAATCACTTTTAAATTACAAAAAAATGCTAGTAACCATAGCAGACTATGCCAAACTCACCTAAATTACTTCGGCTACCATAAATCATCACCGACTAACCCTTACCACAACAAACTAAACCCAATCACTTTTAAATTACAAAAAAATGCTACTAACCATAGCAAACTATGCCAAACTCACCTAAATTACTTCGGCTATCAAAAATCACCCCCAACTACACTTTACAGCAACAAACTAAACCCAATAACTTTAAATTTACAAAAAAATGCTAAAAATTATAACAAACTATACCAGAATTACCTAAATTACTTCGGCTACCGTAAATCACCCCCAACTCTCCCTTACCACAACAAACCAAACCATATCATCTTAAAATTACAAAAAAGGTGTACAAATCATAACAAACTATGCCAGACTCACCTAAATTAATTCGGCTACTCTAAATCATCACCAACTAACCCTTACCACAACAAACTAAACCCAATCACTTTTAAATTACAAAAAAATGCTAGTACCTATAGCAAACAATGCCAAACTCACCTAAATTACTTCGGCTACCATAAATCAACACCAACTAACCCTTACCACAACAAACTAAACCCAATCAATTTTAAATTACAAAAAAATGCTACTAACCACAGCAAACTATGCCGAACTCACCTAAATTATTTCGGCTATCAAAAATCACCCCCAACTACACTTTACAGCAACAAACTAAATCCAATCACTTTAAAATTACAAAAAAATGCTAACAATTATAACAAACCATACCAGAATCACTTAAATTACTTCGGCTACCGTAAATCACCCCCAACAATCCCTTACCACAACAAACGAAACCATATCATCTTAAAATTACAAAAAAAGGTGTACAAATCATAACAAACTACGCCAGACTCACCTAAATTAATTCTTCTACTCTAAATCATCACCAGCTAACCCTTACGACAACAAACTATACATAATCAATTTTAAATTACAAAAAAATGCTAGTAACCATAGCAAACTATGCCAAACTCACCTAAATTACTTCGGCTACCATAAATCATCACCAACTAACCCTTACCACAACAAACTAAACCCAATCACTTTTAAATTACTAAAAAATGCTACTAACCATAGCAAACTATGCCAAACTCACCTAAATTACTTCGGCTTTCAAAAATCACCCCCAACTACACTTTACAGCAACAAACTAAGCCCAATCACTTTAAAATTACAAAAAAATGCTAAAAATCTTAACAAACTATACCAGAACTATCTGAATGTACCCGGCGTTGCCCGGACGTAGATTAAATAAACGCAGTGTTGACAAAAGTGGTGTATTTGTGATGTAGACTAATCGACATTATAATACAATTAAACAGGAATGCTCTACTTTTCCAATCACAAAATAAACAAATTTGCTGAAATTAACCTGCATTGCCAGGACCGGGTACTTCAATATGATTTGGAAAAAGACGATAATTTCGTTTCTGGGTGCAAGCTCCTTTTTTTTCACTCTTTTTCACTCTTCAAGAGAAGGAGAGTTGACAGAGAAGCTGAACTATTGCAAATTATTCCCATTTAGTTCTCAAACAACGTTAAAGTATGTCGTCGAAGAATGTTGAAATATATAAATACATAATTTCACACCATAAAAACGATGTATTTGGTGTAGTTTCGGATGATAAGGGTTTTTTTGGGGATTGTTTTGAATGGTTATTGATGGTTGGCGGGGTTTAGCTTTGGCGGATTAAACGAAACTTTTGGTAATTTTAATGTGATTGGGTTTAGTTTGGCTTGGTAAGAAGTGGTTGGGGTGATATAGCGGAATTCGAAGTAATTTATGCGAGTTTAGCGTAGTTTGCTTTTAATTCGTAATTTTTTTACATTTTAGGTTGATGTGGGGTTGTTTGGAATGGCAAGTGTATGATTTTTGAGAGTAGTTTGGAATGGTACATTATGGGTGTTTAACGTATTCAGGTAAAATATACAGAAAATTTGGTAATTTTAAAATGAACAATTATAGTGCGAACCTCTTGAGCTCTATTTTCGGTAATAAAATGCAATAGGAAAGATAGTAAAAAAGACTATTTCCATCACTTTTCAGAGGAATTATACGTGGTGGTATTTGTACCCCGCTTACTATTCCTCCATCTTAGTTATAAATAATGCAGAACAATAATGAACACAATATACATAAAATAAATAGTGTAAATCGTGTATAAGCACACATTACTTATGATGTCAGTGAAATCCGGTAAAACTGCAAATTTCGGATTTTGGCCGGAGCAGGTTTGGTGAAGATCAAATACACCACTATCATTAAATGAACGTAAAAATTAGCGTACGGTATATAAGTGGAGTCCGGTACGACGATGGTAATTTTTTGAAAATCGATTGGGGAGATATTTACTTAACGTCAAGAACAAATCGGGAATATTATATTAAAAAAAATTATTTAATAGCGAACTTCGAATACTGATGCGTCGCCTCGACCTTGGCGACGTTGAGTACCAGCGTTCCAGACGCTGAAGCAGCAATTTTAACAATTATATTAGGTGCACGTGCCTAGTGCGTATTAAAAGAATTTGGATTACCAAATAATACTCGCGCAGGTGTACTCGACTGGCCCGTCATAATTTGCACAAAATGAATAAACATACTAAAGTAAATAAATATTTTGACGGGAATGTGGTGGGTGTAAAAATCTTATTCGGCCTCTCCGACAAACTAACACTTGTTTACATTAACATGCATGCCTTCATGGACCTTTGACGAATTACAAACAAATATCTAAATTTCAAGTGTTCCATTTGATTTCGTTTCTGGATGCAAGCGGTTTTTTTCACTCTTGTCAGTCTGAACTTATTACATAGTGATATTTTCACATCCAGATGCCCTAAATTTATTTTGCCGCTGATTTCAAAAATTTTTCTGGAAGGAAAGTAGTTTGCAGTGGGGCTCGTCAGGGGAGGCAGGGTTGGCAGTGCCACTCCAAGTATAAATTTACTATCAAACACAAAATTAGTTCTGTAATTCAGTTGCAGAATTATGAATTTTTCAGATATTTTCACGAAAATTTAGCGCTTACACCGCCACTGGTATGAATGTCAGTGATATCTGGTACATACCACGGTGAAAATTTCGGGGCAAATTTGGTGAAAAACAAATACACCACTATCATTAACTAAACGTAAAAATTAGCGTACAAATATAAGTGGAGTCCGGTCCGATGCTGATAATTTTTCGAAAATTGATTGGGGGCAGATTTGGTTAACGCGAGGATCAAATGTTAAATTAAAATACTTTATTTGATAGCGGTAGACCTTCGAACACTGATGCGTCGTCTCATCGAATTTGGCGACTTTGCGAAAAGTTTCCGACGCTGGAGCAGCAATTTTCACAATTGTAGTTGTGTTAAAATTAAACACCGCGATCGAGTACTGTTCCACACGCTGAACCAGCAATTCTCGAATTCTAAGAAACGATAAGAAAGGCTTAACCAACGCTTGGTATGTGCGAATTTCTGCATAGACACTCAATCAAACTAAATCGAGCATCGCCTTTTCACGTTTCTGACCTTGCCCTTGACGTGGCAGGCTCCAGCTGCTTCAATAATGTAAAAATCTTATTCGGCCTCTCCAATAAACTCACATTTGTTTACATTAACACGCATTCCCTCATGGACTTGTGACGAATTACAAACAAATATTTCAACTTCAAGTGTTCCATTTAATTTCGTTTCTGGGTGCAAGCTCCTTTCTTTTCACTCTAGTCAGTCTAAACTTATTACACAGAGTTATATTTTCAAATCTAGGCGCCCTAAAGAATTTTGTCGTTGTTTTCAAAAGTTTCAAGAGAAGAAGAGTTGACATAGAAGCTAAATTATTCCAAATTATTCCCATTTAGTTCTCTGACAACATTAAAGACAATGTTGAAATATATAAATACAAAATTTTACACCATAAAAACGAAGTATTTAGGAATTATGTATAAAAAAAGTCGAAGTTATTCTTCGCTCTTGAGCTCTATTTCCGGTATTAAAAATGCAATAGGAAAGATAGTAAGAAAGACTATTTCCATCACTTTTCACGGGAATTATACGTGGTGGTATTTGTTCTCCGCTTACTATTAGATTTTCAAACTGCTCCATCTTAGTTATAAATAATGCAGAACAATAATGAACGCAATGTACGTAAAATAAATAGTGTAAATAAGTCGTGTATAAGCATACAATACTTAAGCGTATGAAGTCAGTGAAAATTTCGGATTTCGGCCGGAGCAGGTTTGGTGAAGAACAAATACGCCACTATCATTAACTGAACGTAAAAATTAGCGTACGAAAATTAGTCCGGTCCGACGCTGGAAATTTTTCGAAAATCGATTGGGGAGAGGTTTGGTTAACGGCAAGAACAAATCGGGAATATTATATTAAAATAATTTATTTAATAGCGATAGAACTTTGAATACCGATGCGTCGCCTCGACCTTGGCGACGTTGAGTACCAGCGATCCAGACGCTGAAGCAGCAATTTTCACAATTATATGAGGTGCACGTGCCTAGTGCGTATAAAAACAATTTGGATAACAAAAGAGATTAATTTGTATGTACCAAATAATACTCGCACAGGTGTACGTACTCGTATGGCCCGTCATAATTTTCACAAAATCAATTTAAGAAATTAACATTCTAAAGTAAATAAATATTTTGACGGGAATGTTAAAAATCTTATTCGGCCTCTCCGACAAACTAACACTTGTTTACATTAACGTGCATTCCTTCATGGACCTGTGACGAATTACAAACAAATATCGAAATTTCAAGTTTTCCATGTCAGTCTGAATTTATTACACAGTGATATTTTCACATTCAGGCGCCCTAAATTATTTTGCCTTTGATTTATAAGCAGCTTTCAACAAAGCCAAACGAAAGGGACCCGGCTCAGACTGGGACCAATACAAAACACTTCTAAGAGAGTTTAAAAAAACAGTCAGGAAAAGACAAAGAGCAGCGTGGAGAGCCTACTGCGAAGAGATCGAAAATCACTCGCAGGTGGCAAGACTTTATAAGATCCTCGCAAAAGATAAGGAGCACGACTTGGGTCTCCTAACCAAGGAGGATGGTACACGAACCACCGACCTACAAGAAAGCCTAGAGCTGCTTATGCAGACTCACTTCCCGGACTCGGTTCCAACCGAACGGGAAGAATGGCCAGATGAACCTGACACCAACCCTTCGGATCCGGAATGGGAATTTTCAGAACGAATTATTGGAGAAGATAGAATAAGATGGGCACTACAGAGCTTCTCCCCATTCAAATCACCAGGAAGCGACGGCATACATCCAGCACTACTCCAATGGGGCCTGGAAGAACTGCTGCCGCACCTGGTGGGACTGTTCAGGTCGTGCCTTGCACACCAGTACATCCCAAAAGACTGGAGAGAGGTAAAAGCCGTGCTCATCCCAAAAGCGGGGAGAATGGATTACACCACCCCCAAAGCATACCGGTCCATAAGCCTGACCTCGTTCTTACTAAAGACGATGGAAAGACTGTGCGAACGCCACCTGAGGGAAACAATTGCTGACACATTGCATCCCAACCAACAGGCATACACTCCAGGCAGATCCACCGACAGTGCCCTACACTTGGTCACCAGTCGGATTGAAAGATCGTTGGACAACAAAGAGTCCACCCTGGGTATATTTCTAGACATAGAAGGTGCATTTGATAAAACCACCTTCCAAAAGATTGATGCAGCCCTGACGGAAAGGAACGTACACCCCACCATCCGGGGCTGGATAGCAAACATGCTCTCAAACAGAGCAGTAAAAATCAGTGTGGGAGACAAGATGGTGAGATGTAAAGTCGCGAGAGGCTGTCCGCAGGGCGGAGTTTTATCTCCGCTGCTGTGGAACTTAGTTCTCGACAGTCTTTTGCGTCGACTCAACTCCCAAGGCTTCTACACCATTGCATACGCAGACGATTTAACAATCCTGCTTAGTGGTAAGTTCGAAAGCATCCTGTGCGACAGAGCACAGGAGGCGCTGAGAATAACTGAAAAATGGTGCAGAGAACACACTCTGTCTGCAAACCCCAGGAAGACAGAGATGGTTCTCTTCACGAAAAAAAGAAAGACGGAGAAGCTAAAAGCACCAAGCTTTCTAAACACAAAACTAAGCTTTGCGACCGAAGTGAAATACCTTGGAGTAACCTTTGATAGCAAGCTAACATGGAACCTTCACATCGACAGAAGGATAAAAAAGGCGTACATCTTCTACGAGCAGTGCCGCAGGACCGTGGGGAAAACCTGGGGAATGAAACCCAAGGTCCTGATGTGGGTATACACTGCAATTGTGAGACCGATGATTGCCTATGGTAGCGTCGTCTGGTGGCCAAAAAGTCAACAGACAACAGCCAAACACAAACTTAGCCGACCACAAAGAACCGCATGTCTGTGCATAACCGGCGCTATGCGGACAACACCGACACGAGCGATGGAAGTGATGTTGTGCTTGCCACCTCTTGATATCTATCTCGAGGAAACGGCACTGACAACGATGGCACGCCTCAAGAGTTTCGGTGTACAGTCCAGCGTAGGATGTGGCGAGATAAGGCGCCGACTGTGGGATGAGGCGGTCAAGAAGATACCTCAACTACAGGCAGGCACCAACGATATCTCCCCCCAGTTTGTCTTTAACAAACCCTACGCAATCGACATAAAACCAAACGAAACATCCGATGAAGAGACCATAAAGGTCTTCACGGATGGATCGAAAAAGAAAGAAGGAGCGGGCTGTGGAATATTTTCAAGAAGCCTGCGAATTCGAAGCAGCTGGACTATGGATAAATACGCCAGCGTAACGGATACCGAGCTGGCAGGTATATCCATAGCCGCAAAAGAAATTGCACGCAGACAGGCCAGCGGCAAAAAGATACGAATCTACACAGATAGTAGACAAGCACTACTGTCCCTTCAAAGATACAAAACTGTATCGAGGGCAGTATTAGAAACCCATAAAGCGCTCGCGGAGATCGCCACAGCGAACACAATTTCTGTTTGCTGGGTTAGAGGCCACGCGGAAAACATGGGTAACATAAAAGCTGACGAGTTGGCGGCGAGGGCAGCCAAAAGAAAGATCTTAGGCCCCTCAAATACGCTATCAACCTCAGCAAGAACAAAACTTATAAAGGAAAACACCCACTCTCAATTCAAAGAGAGATGGGATGACACAACCAGCTGTCGCCATGCCAAGGAATTACTAATGTATCCTAGCAAGGACGCAGCAAACAAATTTTTGACAATGACCAAGAAGAACCTGCGCCTCGCGACTGGCATTCTGACCGGGCACTGTCATTTAAGAAAACACCTTCACCAAATGAAGCTAGAACACACACCACTTTGTAGAGGATGTGAACAAGAAGACGAAACAGTGCAGCACGTACTTTGCGAATGCACTGCGCTTTCGTCCATCAGAGAATCCATACTTGGGGACAAATGGCCATCAATGGCCAACATAAGGGAGATCCCCCTGGGCACGGTGGTCAACTATTTCAACCAAATAGGATGGCTATCGACCCAGCTGGAGTGATCCCCTAACGGAGGCAGGACAAGGGGCCCGCTGGGGCCTAAGTCCAGTGGTCGCACAGACTACCCTCCACTAATTTACATACATTATTACACAGTGATATTTTCACATTCAGGCGCCCTAAATTATTTTGCCTTTGATTTATAAAGTTTCCCTGGAAGGAGAGTAGTCAGCAGAGGGCTCATCAGGTGTGGCAGGGTTGGCAGTGCCACTCCAAATATAAATTTACTATCGAACACAAAAATAGTTCTGTAATTCAACTGCAGAATTTCGAATTTTTTAGATAAAATTGATTTATGGTAACCGAAGTAATTTAAGTGAGTTCGACATAGTTTGGTATGGTTTGTAAAATTTTTTGTAATTTTAAAGTGATTGGGTTTAGTTTGTGGTTTGTAAGGGGTAGTGGGGGTGATTTATGGTAGCCGAAGTAATTTAGGTGAGTTTGGAATAGTTTGCTAGGGTTTGTAGCATTTTTTGTAATTTTAAAGTGATTGGTCTTAGTTTGGGGCGGTAAAGGGTAGTTGGGGGTGATTTATGGTAGCCGAAGTAATTCAGGTGAGTTTGAGATAGTTTGCTATGGTTTGTAGCATTTTTTGTAATTTTAAAGTGATTGGGCTAATTTTGGAGTGGTAAGGGGTAGTTAGGGGTGATTTATGATAGCCGAAGTAATTTAAGTGAGTTCGACATAGTTTGCTATGGTTTGTAGCATTTTTTGTAATTTTAAAGTGATTGGGTTTAGTTTGTGGTTTGTAAGGGGTAATTGGGGGTGATTTATGGTAGCCGAAGTAATTTAAGTGAGTTTGACATAGTTTGGTATGGTTTGTAATATTTTTTGTAATTTTAAAGTGATTGGGTTTAGTTTGTGGTTGGTAAGGGGTAGTTGGGGGTGATTTGTGGTAGCCGAAGTAATTTAAGTGAGTTTGGCATAGTTTGCTATGGTTTGTAGCATTTTTTGTAATTTTAAAGTGATTGGGCTTATTTTGGGGTTGTAAGGGGTAGTTGGGGGTGATTTATGGAAGCCGAAGTAATTAAGTGGAGTTTGGCATAGTTTGCTACGGTTTGTAGAATTTTTTTGTAATTTTAAAGTGATTGAGCATATTTTGGGGTGGTAAGGGGTAGTTGGGGGTGATTTATGAAAGCCGAAGTAATTTAGATGAGTTTGGTATAGTTTGATATGGCTTGTAACATTTTTTGTAATTTTAAAGTGATTGGGCTTAGTTTGGGGTGGTAAAGGGTAGTTGGGGGTGATTTATGGTAGCCGAAGTAATTCAGGTGAGTTTGAGATAGTTTGCTATGGTTTGTAGCATTTTTTGTAATTTTAAAGTGATTGGGCTAATTTTGGAGTGGTAAGGGGTAGTTAGGGGTGATTTATGATAGCCGAAGTAATTTAAGTAAGTTCGACATAGTTTGCTATGGTTTGTAGCATTTTTTGTAATTTTAAAGTGATTGGGTTTAGTTTGTGGTTTGCAAGGGGTAATTGGGGGTGATTTATGGTAGCCGAAGTAATTTAAGTGAGTTTGACATAGTTTGGTATGGTTT
Organism: Eledona agricola; assembly: GCA_964023215.1. Lineage (NCBI taxonomy): Eukaryota > Metazoa > Arthropoda > Insecta > Coleoptera > Tenebrionidae > Eledona > Eledona agricola. Next base: position 25,901,374 of record OZ026856.1, on the reverse strand, counting down.
GTAACATTTTTTGTAATTTTAAAGTGATTGGGTTTAGTTTGTGGTTGGTAAGGGGTAGTTGGGGGTGATTTATGGTAGCAGAAGTAATTTAAGTGAGTTTGGCATAGTTTGATATGGCTTGTAACATTTTTTGTAATTTTAAAGTGATTGGGCTTATTTTAGGGTTGTAAGGGGTAGTTGGGAGTGGTTTATGGTAGCCGAAGTGATTTAGGTGTGTTAGGCATAGTTTGCTATGATTTGTAGCATTTTTTGTAATTTTATGTGATTGGTCTTATTTTGGGATTGTAAAGGGTAGTTGGGGGTGATTTATTGTAGCCGAAGTAATTTAGGGGAGTTTGGCATAGTTTGCTATCGTTTTAGAATTTTTTGTAATATTAAAGTGATTGGGCTTATTTTGGGGTGGTAGAGGGTAATTGGGGGTGATTTATGGTAGCCGAAATAATTTATGTAAGTTAGGCATAGTTTGCTATGGTTTGTAGAATATTTTGTAATTTTAAAGTGATTGGGCTTATTTTGGGGTTGTAAGGGGTAGTTGGGGGTGATTTATGGTAGCCGAAGTAATTTAGGGGAGTTTGGCACAGTTTGCTACGGTTTGTAGGATTTTTTTGTAATTTTAAAGTGATTGAGCCTATTTTGGGGAGGTAAGGGGTAGTTGGGGGTGATTAATGGAAGCCGAAGTAATTTAGATGAGTTTGGCATAGTTTGATATTGCTTGTAACATTTTTTGTAATTTTAAAGTGATTGAGCTGAGTTTGGGGTGGTAAGGGGTAGTTGGGGGTGATTTATGGTAGCCGAAGTAATTTAGGTGAGTTAGGGATAGTTTGCTATGATTTGTGTCATTTTGTTTTATTTTAAAGTGATTGGAGTTACTTGGGGCTGCTAAGGGGTGGTAAGGGATGATTTAAGATAACGGATCTAGTTTATGACAGTTTGGCATAGTTCGGGAATTTTTTGTGGTTGATTTGGTAAAGTTTGCAGTGGTAAGAGATATTTGAGGATGTTTAATGTTGACGGATTAAATTTGGAGTGATTTGGTAATTTTTAATTGAGTCACGGATCGACATTATAATTGAAATCAAAATTATAATTGAAATATCTGCGGCCTCGCTAGGTACGGCAAAAGTATGATCACGAAAGCAGAAACTCGACGTTGAAATTGTTTAGGTTAAATAAGTGCTTTTAATGTAAACCGGTCGCCCGTCGTCGAAGTTGTTTTGGCTAGATACGTGCTTCTAACATAAACACGGTCTCCGCGATCGGATCATTTTTTGTTTATTTTAGCCGGTTTTTATTGAATTACAAAGGAACCGGGCCGAATTTCGTAAAATCCCTTCTTAGTGTTCAGTTTCGGCACATGATACACCCGTGTCTAAAATTTCAAGTCTCCAGCCCTCACGGTTTGGGCTGTGGGTTGATTATGAATCAGTGTGTAGATGAATAAGTGTGTCAGTGAGGACACTTCGCTTTATATAATAGACTAGCTGAATGTACCCGGCGTTGCCCGGACGTAGATTAAATAAACGCAGTGTTGACAAAAGTGGTGTATTTGTGATGTAGACTAATCGACATTATAATACAATTAAACAGGAATGCTCTACTTTTCCAATCACAAAATAAACAAATTTGCTGAAATTAACCTGCATTGCCAGGACCGGGTAATTCAATATGATTTGGAAAATGACGATAATTTCGTTTCTGGGTGCAAGCTCCTTTTTTTTCACTCTTTTTCACTCTTCAAGAGAAGGAGAGTTGACAGAGAAGCTGAACTATTCCAAATTATTCCCATTTAGTTCTCTAACAACGTTAAAGAATGTCGTCGAAGAATGTTGAAATATATAAATAAATAATTTCACACCATAAAAACGATGTATTTGGTGTAGTTTCGGATGATAAGGTTTTTTTTGGGGATTGTTTTGAATGGTTATTGATGGTTGGCGGGGTTTAGCTTTGGCGGATTAAACGAAAATTTTGGTAATTTTAATGCGATTGGGTTTAGTTTGGCTTGGTAAGAAGTGGTTGGGGTGATATAGCGGAAGTCGAAGTAATTTATGCGAGTTTAGCGTAGTTTGCTTGTAATTCGTAATTTTTTTACATTTTAGGTTGATGTGGGGTAGTTTGGAATGGCAAGTGTATGATTTTTGAGAGTAGTTTGGAATGGTACATTATGTTTAGGGGTTTTTAACGTATTCAGGTAAAATATACAGAAAATTTGGTAATTTTAAAATGAACAATTATAGTGCGAACCTCTTGAGCTCTATTTTCGGTAATAAAATGCAATAGGAAAGATAGTAAAAAAGACTATTTCCATCACTTTTCAGAGGAATTATACGTGGTGGTATTTGTACCCCGCTTACTATTCCTCCATCTTAGTTATAAATAATGCAGAACAATAATGAACACAATGTACATAAAATAAATAGTGTAAATCGTGTTTAAGCACACATTACTTATGATGTCAGTGAAATCCGGTAAAACTGCAAATTTCGGATTTTGGCCGGAGCAGGTTTGGTGAAGATCAAATACACCACTATCATTAAATGAACGTAAAAATTAGCGTACGGTATATAAGTGGAGTCCGGTACGACGATGGTAATTTTTCGAAAATCGATTGGGGAGATATTTACTTAACGTCAAGAACAAATCGGGAATATTATATTAAAAAAATTTATTTAATAGCGATAGAACTTCGAATACTGATGCGTCGCCTCGACCTTGGCGACGTTGAGTACCAGCGTTCCAGACGCTGAAGCAGCAATTTTAACAATTATATTAGGTGCACGTGCCTAGTGCGTATTAAAAAAATTTGGATTACCAAATAATACTCGCGCAGGTGTACTCGACTGGCCCGTCATAATTTGCACAAAATGAATTAACATACTAATGTATATAAATATTTTGACGGGAATGTGGTGGGTGTAAAAATCTTATTCGGCCTCTCCGACAAACTAACACTTGTTTACATTAACATGCATGCCTTCATGGACCTGTGACGAATTACAAACAAATATCTAAATTTCAAGTGTTCCATTTGATTTCGTTTCTGGATGCAAGCGGTTTTTTTCACTCTTGTCAGTCTGAACTTATTACATAGTGATATTTTCACATCCAGGTGCCCTAAATTTATTTTGCCGCTGATTTCAAAATTTTTTCTGGAAGGAAAGTAGTCAGCAGTGGGGCTCGCCAGGGGTGGCAGGGTTGGCAGTGCCACTCCAAGTATAAATTTACTATCGAACACAAAATTAGTTCTGTAATTCAGTTGCAGAATTATGAATTTTTCAGATATTTTCACGAAAATTTAGCGCTTACACCGCCACTGGTATGAATGTCAGTGATATCTGGTACATACAACGGTGAAAATTTCGGGGCAAATGTGGTGAAAAACAAATACACCACTATCATTAACAAAACGTAAAAATTAGCGTACAAATATAAGTGGAGTCCGGTCCGATGCTGATAATTTTTAGAAAATTGATTGGGGGCAGATTTGGTTAACGCGAGGATCAAATGTTAAATTAAAATATTTTATTTGATAGCGGTAGACCTTCGAACACTGTTGCGTCGCCTCAGCGAATTTGGCGACTTTGCGAACAGTTTCCGACGCTGGAGCAGCAATTTTCACAATTGTAGTTGTGTTAAAATTAAACACCCCGATCGAGTACTGCTCCACACGCTGAACCAGCAATTCTCGAATTCTAAGAAACGATAAGAAAGGCTTATCCAACGCTTGGTATGTGCGAATTTCTGCATAGACACTCAATCAAACTAAATCGAGCATCGTCTTTTCACGTTTCTGACCTTGCCCTTGACGTGGCAGGCTCCAGCTGCTTCAATAATGTAAAAATCTTATTCGGCCTCTCCAATAAATTCACATTTGTTTACATTAACACGCATTCCCTCATGGACTTGTGACGAATTACAAACAAATATTTCAACTTCAAGTGTTCCATCTAATTTCGTTTCTGGGTGCAAGCTCCTTTATTTTCACTCTAGTCAGTCTAAACTTATTACACAGAGTTATATTTTCAAATCCAGGCGCCCTAAAGAATTTTGTCGTTGTTTTCAAAAGTTCCAAGAGAAGGAGAGTTGACATAGAAGCTAAATTATTCCAAATTATTCCCATTTAGTTCTCTGACAACGTTAAAGACAATGTTGAAATATATAAATACAAAATTTTACACCATAAAAACGAAGTATTTAGGAATTATGTATAAATAAAGTCGAAGTTATTCTTCGCTCTTGAGCTCTATTTCCGGTATTAAAAATGCAATAGGAAAGATAGTAAGAAAGACTATTTCCATCACTTTGCACGGGAATTATACGTGGTGGTATTTGTTCTCCGCTTACTATTAGATTTTCAAACTGCTCCATCTTATAAATAATGCAGAACAATAATGAACGCAATGTACGTAAAATAAATAGTGTAAATAAATCGTGTCTAAGCATACAATACTTAAGCGCATGATGTCAGTGAAAATTTCGGATTTCGGCCGGAAGAGGTTTGGTGAAAAACAAATACACCACTATCATTATCTGAACGGTAAAAATTAGCGTACGAAAATAAGTGAAGTCCGGTCCGACGCTGGAAATTTTTCGAAAATCGATTGGGGAGAGTTTTGGTTAACGGCAAGAACAAATCGGGAATATTATATTAAAATAATTTATTTAATAGCGATAGAACTTTGAATACCGATGCGTCGCCTCGACCATGGCGACGTTGAGTACCAGCGTTCCAGACGCTGAAGCAGCAATTTTCACAATTATATGAGGTGCACGTGCCTAGTGCGTATAAAAACAATTTGGATAACAAAAGAGATTAATTTGTATGTACCAAATAATACTCGCACAGGTGTACTCGTATGGCCCGTCATAATTTTCACAAAATCAATTTAAGAAATTAACATTCTAAAGTAAATAAATATTTTGACAGGTATGTTAAAAATCTTATTCGGTCTCTCCGACAAACTAACACTTGTTTACATTAACATGCATTCCTTCATGGACCTGTGACGAATTACAAACAAATATCGAAATTTCAAGTGTTCCATGTCAGTCTGAACTTATTACACAGTGATATTTTCACATTCAGGCGCCCTAAATTATTTTGACGTTGATTTATAAAGTTTTCCTGGAAGGAGAGTAGTCAGCAGGTGCCTCGTCAGGGGTGGCAGAGTTGGCAGTGCCACTCCAAGTATAAATTTACTATCGAACACAAAGATAGTTCTGATTCAATTGCAGAATTTCGAATTTTTCAGATATTTTTACGAAACTCTAGCGCTTACACCGCCTTTATACCTCTTTAAAGTTAAAAACCATAGAGCTGTTTATACAAATGCACGCATGTTGAAAAGGTAGGGCTTGCCCCGTCAGCGTGTTGCAATTCAGAAATACGTTTATGTTTGCATCTCAACTGGAACAAATATTTATTTGAAGGTGGAAGAGAATCGAAATAGGTATCAGCCTATTTAATATTCAGAATAACGACTATTAGTCAGAACAATATATTTTATGTGCAGATATTTATTAATATTTTATGATTTAATACGATAAGGCAGTTATAAATAACACAACCAAATAGAAGATTTTGATTGAAAACGATTATTAATTTATGGTAGCCGAAGTAATTTAAGTGAGTTTGGCATAGCTTGCTATGTTTTGTAGCATTTTTGTAATTTTAAAGTGATTAGGCTAATTTTGGGGCGGTAAGGGGTAGTTGGGGGTGATTTATAATAGCCGAAGTAATTTAGGTGAGTTTGGAATAGTTTGCTATGGTTTGTAGCATTTTTTGTAATTTTAAAGTGATTGGGTTTAGTTTGTGGTTGGTAAGGGGTAGTTGGGGGTGATTTATGGTAGCCGCAGTAATTTAAGTGGGTTCGGCATAGTTTGCTATGGTTTGTAGCATTTTTTGTAATTTTAAAGTGATTGGGATGAGTTAGGGGTGGTAAGGGGTAGTTGGGGGTGATTTATGATAGCCGAAGTAATTTAAGTGAGTTTGGCATAGTTTGGTAAGGTTTGTAACATTTTTTGTAATTTTAAAGTGATTGGGCTGAGTTTGGGGTGGTAAGGGGTAGTTGGGGGTGATTTATGATAGCCGAAGTAATTTAAGTGAGTTTGGCATAGTTTGTAGCATTTTTTGTAATTTTAAAGTGATTGGGTTTAGTTTGTGGTTGGTAAGGGGTAGTTGGGGGTGATTTATGGTAGCCGCAGTAATTTAGGTGAGTTAGGCATAGTTTGCTATGGTTTGTAGCATTTTTTGTAATTTTAAAGTGATTGGGATGAGTTAGGGGTGGTAAGGGGTAGTTGGGGGTGATTTATGATAGCCGAAGTAATTTAAGTGAGTTTGGCATAGTTTGGTAAGGTTTGTAACATTTTTTGTAATTTTAAAGTGATTGGGCTGAGTTTGGGGTGGTAAGGGGTAGTTGGGGTTGATTTATGATAGCCGAAGTAATTTAAGTGAGTTTGGCATAGTTTGCTATGGTTTGTAGCATTTTTTGTAATTTTAAAGTGATTGGGTTTAGTTTGTGGTTGGTAAGGGGTAGTTGGGGGTGATTTATGGTAGCCGCAGTAATTTAAGTGGGTTCGGCATAGTTTGCTATGGTTTGTAGCATTTTTTGTAATTTTAAAATGATTGGGTTTATTTTGGGGTTGTAAGGGGTAGTTCGGGGTGATTTATGGTAGCCGAAGTAATTTAGGGGAGTTTGGCATAGTTTGCTACGGTTTGTAGAATTTTTTTGTAATTTTAAAGTGATTGAGCCTATTTTGGGGTGGTAAGGGGTAGTTGGGGGTGATTTATGGAAGCCAAAGTAATTTAGATGAGTTTGGCATAGTTTGATATGGCTTGTAACATTTTTTGTAATTTTAAAGTGATTGGGCTGAGTTTGGGGTGGTAAGGGGTAGTTGGGGTTGATTTATGATAGCCGAAGTAATTTAAGTGAGTTTGGCATAGTTTGCTATGGTTTGTAGCATTTTTTGTAATTTTAAAGTGATTGGGTTTAGTTTGTGGTTGGTAAGGGGTAGTTGGGGGTGATTTATGGTAGCCGCAGTAATTTAAGTGGGTTCGGCATAGTTTGCTATGGTTTGTAGCATTTTTTGTAATTTTAAAATGATTGGGTTTATTTTGGGGTTGTAAGGGGTAGTTCGGGGTGATTTATGGTAGCCGAAGTAATTTAGGGGAGTTTGGCATAGTTTGCTACGGTTTGTAGAATTTTTTTGTAATTTTAAAGTGATTGAGCCTATTTTGGGGTGGTAAGGGGTAGTTGGGGGTGATTTATGGAAGCCAAAGTAATTTAGATGAGTTTGGCATAGTTTGATATGGCTTGTAACATTTTTTGTAATTTTAAAGTGATTGGGCTGAGTTTGGGGTGGTAAGGGGTAGTTGGGGGTGATTTATGATAGCCGAAGTAATTTAAGTGAGTTTGGCATAGTTTGTAGCATTTTTTGTAATTTTAAAGTGATTGGGTTTAGTTTGTGGTTGGTAAGGGGTAGTTGGGGGTGATTTATGGTAGCCGCAGTAATTTAGGTGAGTTAGGCATAGTTTGCTATGGTTTGTAGCATTTTTTGTAATTTTAAAGTGATTGGGATGTGTTAGGGGTGGTAAGGGGTAGTTGGGGGTGATTTATGATAGCCGAAGTAATTTAAGTGAGTTTGGCATAGTTTGGTAAGGTTTGTAACATTTTTTGTAATTTTAAAGTGATTGGGCTGAGTTTGGGGTGGTAAGGGGTAGTTGGGGTTGATTTATGATAGCCGAAGTAATTTAAGTGAGTTTGGCATAGTTTGCTATGGTTTGTAGCATTTTTTGTAATTTTAAAGTGATTGGGTTTAGTTTGTGGTTGGTAAGGGGTAGTTGGGGGTGATTTATGGTAGCCGCAGTAATTTAAGTGGGTTCGGCATAGTTTGCTATGGTTTGTAGCATTTTTTGTAATTTTAAAATGATTGGGTTTATTTTGGGGTTGTAAGGGGTAGTTCGGGGTGATTTATGGTAGCCGAAGTAATTTAGGGGAGTTTGGCATAGTTTGCTACGGTTTGTAGAATTTTTTTGTAATTTTAAAGTGATTGAGCCTATTTTGGGGTGGTAAGGGGTAGTTGGGGGTGATTTATGGAAGCCAAAGTAATTTAGATGAGTTTGGCATAGTATGATATGGCTTGTAACATTTTTTGTAATTTTAAAGTGATTGGGCTGAGTTTGGGGTGGTAAGGGGTAGTTGGGGGTGATTTATGATAGCCGAAGTAATTTAAGTGAGTTTGGCATAGTTTGTAGCATTTTTTGTAATTTTAAAGTGATTGGGTTTAGTTTGTGGTTGGTAAGGGGTAGTTGGGGGTGATTTATGGTAGCCGCAGTAATTTAAGTGGGTTCGGCATAGTTTGCTATGGTTTTTTAGCATTTTTTGTAATTTTAAAGTGATTGGGCTTATTTTGGGGTGGTAAAGGGTAGTTGGGGGTGATTTATGGTAGCCGAAGGAAATTAGGTAAGTTAGGCATAGTTTGCTATGGTTTGTAGCATTTTTTTGTAATTTTAAAGTGATTGGGCTTATTTTGATATTGTAAGGGGTAGTTGGGGGTGATTTATGTTAGCCGAAGTAATTTAGGTGAGTTAGGCATAGTTTGCTATGCTTTGTAGCATTTTTTATAATTTTAAAGTGATTGATCTTATTTTGGGGTAGTAAGGAGTAGTTGGGGGTGATTTATGTTAGTCGAAGTAATTTAGGTGAGTTAGGCATAGTTTGCTATGGTTTGTAGCATTTTTTATAATTTTAAAGTGATTGGGCTTATTTTGGGGTAGTAAGGGGTAGTTGGGGGTGATTTATGTTAGCCGAAGTAATTTAGGTGAGTTAGGCATAGTTTGCTATGGTTTGTAGCATTTTTTATAATTTTAAAGTGATTGGGCTTATTTTGGGGTAGTAAGGGGTAGTTGGGGGTGATTTATGTTAGCCGAAGTAATTTAGGTGAGTTAGGCATAGTTTGGTAAGGTTTGTAACATTTTTTGTAATTTTAAAGTGATTGGGCTTATTTTGGGCTGGTAAGGGGTAGTTGGGGGTGATTTTTGGTAGACGAAATAATATGTGTGAGTTGGACATAATCTGCCATGATTTGTGTCATTTTGTTTTATTTTAAAGTGATTGGAGTTACTTGGGGTTGCTAAGGGGTGGTAAGGGATGATTTAAAATAACGGATCTAGTTTATGTCAGTTTGGCATAGTTCGGGAATTTTTTGGGGTTGATTTGGTAAAGTTTGCAGTGGTAAGAGATATTTGAGGATGTTTAATGTTGACGGATTAAATTTGGAGTGGTTTGGTAATTTTTAATTGAGTCACGGATCGACATTATAATTGAAATCAAAATTATAATTGAAATATCGGCGGCCTCGCTAGGTACGGCAAAAGTATGATCACGAAAGCAGAAACTCGACGTTGAAATTGTTTAGGTTAAATAAGTACTTTTAATGTAAACCGGTCGCCCGTCGTCTAAATTGTTTTGGCTAGATACGTGCTTCTAACATAAACACGGTTTTTTTGTTTATTTTAGCCGGTTTTTATTGAATTACAAAGGAACCGGGCCGAATTTCGCAAAATCCCTTCTTAGTGTTCAGTTTCGGCACATGATACACCCGTGTCTAAAATTTCAAGTCTCCAGCCCTCACGGTTTGGGCTGTGGGTTGATTATGAATCAGTGTGTAGATGAATGAGTGAATGAATGAGTGTGTCAGTGAGGACACTTCGCTTTATATATATAGATTACCTAAAATACTTCGGCTACCGTAAATCACCCCCAACTATCCCTTACCACAACAAACCAAACCATATCATC